>JAAKBH010000008.1:0-530000 GCA_019776075.1 Amaranthus palmeri
GGTGGAATTCAGTATTATAATATTAAAAAGTAAGAGAGAGTATTATAAAGTATGAGAGAGAGTATAAAAAAGTAAGAGAGAGATAATAAAAAAGTAATAAAAAAACTTTCTATAAATGGAAAAAAAAAAAAAAAGAAAGTTGCAAATAATAGAATACGCCATTTTTAGTAAAAGTTGCAAATAACCAAATACGGAGGAAGTATATATATATTTAGAAACTATAATATAGCCTAAAATAATCAAACAGAGGAAATATATCGGAACAAAATGCAGATAACCACTCGTGATCAGTGTAAGTAAGAGATATAGACAGAAGGTTTAGAAGGCTATTTTTTGTTATATTCATTGTATAGCATGTATTACATTTATATACATAAAGATAGAGACAAAATGGGAAGGAGAAGATATTACACAACTATAAACAGAATATTTTTATAGATCGAACCATCTTGAAGAGAACTGGTCACCTTTGGCTTATCGATTTCTTTACACTGATATAAATTGATCCTGGTACCCGCCTTAAATATAGCCTAAAATATGTCCGAAATTCGATCTTAAAAATTATAATTATATTGAAAAATAATAACCGGGTACCCGGTATCCCGACCCGTTTTATCCGGGTACCCGCTAACCGGGTACCTGCAAACTGCAATAAATGGGCCGGGACACGGGTTGCAAAAAAAGGTACCTGATAATGAACACCCCTAGTTGAGTATGAAAAGTCTTTCTCGCCATAAATAGTGGATAGGTAATGAGTATAAGGTCTTACCTGTTCCATATCCACCTGCTCTTCTACATGTCTACACGTCCCAACGCATATCCACAAGGTAATAATTTAAATTGATTTTTTATATTTTTGTAAAAAGATGTTTTCACTAAATTAAGGTTAATTTTATTTTGTTACATTTTATTTTTTAAATAAAATATTTTGTAGCCTATTAAATTTATAAAGACTAAAGAATATTGCTTTCCACATGTAATGTCCTAAGTTTGATTCTCAACTAATAACTAGCTTTTTTTTTTTTTTTTGAAGATAATAACTAGCTCTTTTATTCCTTTACTCTACCCTATAATTCGAAAAATGTTAGAGTTCAATTCTAAGCTTACTTAAAATAATGAAAGTGTGATAAGATTTAGTTGGGCAAGATGCAAATCGAACCTATTTTAGTGTTAAGTCTAATATAAACCTATTTACAAAATTAATGTGTATGACTTTCGTATTGGGTAATTTTATCTTATAAAAAGGATAATTTTAAATGAAAATCAAGTCAACTGATTTTAAATGAAATAATAATGGTGAAGATAAATGAGATTTATAGAAGTAACTTATATAAGAGGTCTCAAAACAAATTAAATTTAAAAAATAATGTGGAATTTTAAGTGAAAATATAAGAAAATGTAAAATAAGAGTAGTTAATTTGACATTAAGTTTTATTGGGCTGAGCCTAAGAAATGGAGTATTTCTTAGAGAGACGGTCTCTCAGGAGACCGGCTATCAAGTTTATACATAGACTTGAGCTCTAATAGAAGTATGAGCATTCATTATACTTCCTCCGTAAATGGTTATTTGCAACTTTTACCTAAAATGGCCGTTTACTATTATTTACAACTTTTTTTTTTTCCATTTATAGAAAGTTTTTTATTACTTTTTTATTTTCTCTCTCTTACTTTTTAATACTCTCTCTTACTTTTTAATACTATAATACTATAATCCCATCCCACTCAACTTAATTAATCTATGTTAATACACTACTAAAAGTTTTGCCTAGGAGTCCGCGCACCCATCCAAAGTTGCAAATAACCATTTACGGAGGAAGTATTATTAATTTATTAAGTTCTTCTAAGAGACCATCTATGGCAAAAACGCCTCTCTAAAACAGCCCAGCCCAATGTTTAAATGCAATTTTTTTTTATTTAAAATATTGAAAATTAGAAACTGGTTTTATAATTTGGTTGATCCA
Source organism: Amaranthus palmeri (assembly GCA_019776075.1). Lineage (NCBI taxonomy): Eukaryota > Viridiplantae > Streptophyta > Magnoliopsida > Caryophyllales > Amaranthaceae > Amaranthus > Amaranthus palmeri. Next base: position 1,962 of record JAAKBH010000008.1, read on the forward strand.
AGACGAGTGGTCTATAACAAAGACCGTCTAAAGTAAGAATTTGTGATTTATTATTCCTAGTTTCTTAGTTTATTAAATTGTCATAAGTAGAATCCTAGTACAACAGTAAGTTTAATACAAACAGAAACTACAAAATAAGTATATGAGCCAAATGAAGCAAAATGGGTACAAATCCTATCCTTCCAATTCCAAGGATAAAGCGGGTTTGAACAAACGAACAACTTAATATTTACTCAATTTTATAATCAAATTCGAATTTGACTCAACTTCAAATTAAACTCAAAATTACATAAAAATCAAAATAGGCGCAATAATCAATTTTGAACCGACTCAAAAACACATAATACAAAATCGACCCGAATACCAGAATGAAGTGGACCAATGCCAAATTGCCATTCTATTGTATTCTACATACACTAATACACAATCATTCACCATCAACTAGGATTCTGGATTGTGGATTATGTTTTGATATGATAACATCCATCCCTGACTATCCATATCCTCTCAAATCTTTTCTTTCCTTAATTACAACATTTGAACAATCAAATTTCTTCAAATTTCCAAATTTGTCACCAATTTTTCTAGAAATTAATTAGGTTTTCACATTTCTGTACCAAATTATCTCTACTATATAACCCCACTTCCATTTTTTTCTTTGTTCTACTTCTCATTACACAAAAATGGCTTGCACTAGTTGTACTATCAATTTGGGAATTTGGGTTCAAACATCTTCAATTTACAAGGCTAATTCCAGATCTAGATCTTCCATTTCAAAGATTATTAACCATGGGAGCAATAATTTTTCTTTATCCCCTTTTCTCACCACAAGAAAATCACCTAAAAAGTTGTCTACAGTTTCTGCAATCCTTACTAGAAATGAAACTGCAATTGACCCATCTGAGAACAAAAAACCCCAAGAAATCCCATCAACAGTACCGTTTGATTTCAAGTTATACATGGTGGAAAAGGCAAAATCGGTGAATAAAGCTTTGGATATGGCGGTAACTCTTAAACATCCGGAAAAAATCCATGAAGCTATGAGATATTCTTTGCTTGCAGGGGGGAAGAGGGTTAGGCCAATGCTTTGTATCGCTGCTTGCGAACTTGTAGGCGGTGATGAAGCGGCTGCTATGGCTGCCGCTTGTGCTGTAGAGATGATCCACACCATGTCGTTAATTCATGATGATCTCCCTTGCATGGATAACGACGATCTCCGTAGAGGAAAACCCACCAACCACAAAGTGTTTGGTGAAGACGTTGCTGTCCTTGCAGGGGATTCACTCCTGTCCTTCGCTTTCGAGCACATGGCTACGGCCACTCCATTAAACAAGGTCTCCCCCGGCCAGGTTGTTCGGGCTGTTGGAGAACTTGCTCGTGTTATCGGAGCGGAAGGGCTCGTAGCAGGTCAGGTAGTCGACATCGATTCTGAAGGTGCTGTCGATGTCGGACTCGAGCAGCTTGAGTTCATCCATATCCATAAAACTGCCAAGCTTCTAGAAGGGTCGGTTGTTCTGGGTGCTATAATTGGCGGTGCGAGTGATGAAGAAGTGGAAAGGCTAAGAAAATTTGCCATTGGAATTGGGTTATTGTTTCAGGTTGTAGATGATATATTGGATGTGACAAAATCATCCGAGGAATTGGGGAAAACTGCTGGAAAAGATTTAGTGGCAGATAAGGTAACATTCCCTAAATTGATGGGGATTGAGAAATCAAGGGAATATGCTGAGAAATTGGTTAAAGAGGCTAAAGAACAGCTTGTTGGATTTGATCAAGAAAAGGCTAAACCCTTAATTGCTCTTGCTGATTATATTGCTTATAGGCAGAATTGATTGAACATATTGGTCTTTTAGTATGTCATTTGTTGGTTTATATGGGAAAAGTTGATTGTTGTTGTCATTATAATAGTTTCATAGTTGTAGTAATTTTAATTTAGAGCAGGAGGAATATATGAAAATCCTCATTATAGGGTACATCTGCAATGAAAAATCTCCACAATGTATAAGCATGTGGAACTTTCTTAATGATTTTCATACATGGGTTCATCTTATTTTTGATTCTGGATGCTGTTTTTCTTTGCTTGTCTGCCCTGCATTGTACTGCACTATGCAGAAATGAAGGGAGTTTTGTGCAATTTTGCTCTTTATGTTCATAGTTTGTTGATTGAATTAGTCTCAAAGATTAGAAAATAGGCAAAATTGTGAGGTTTAAGTTATGGTGCAAAAACAAGGCTGCATCATTGTATCGCGACTGTGTTGTAAAGGTTTTTGAGTTTACCGCGACCGAAAGAAAGGCCACATTGACGGTAAAATCATTCCGTTTCACAACTGTTTGCGCAACCGTATTTTTGCACTATGAAGCACACAAAGGAGATGCTTTGAACTAATCATTTTGACTAATTATTGTTCTGATTATGTAATTTATTGCGGCAATTATGTATTTCAGATCCTATAATTTTGGATTGGGAATTTTGATGCAGGATCAATATTGTTTTGGTCATTCTAATTTGGATTCTGGATGCAGGATCAAGCTTTATCGTTTGGGTGAATTTCAGAGCTTCCATCCACAAATTCAGTAAAGTAGAAGGTATATGTTTCATCAGTTCTTTTTGTTTTATCAATAAACTGAGAAACAAAATGTCCGTTACTTATTATTGATGAGGGTCAGGTTGCGTACATCCGATCCTATATTCGATCCCCTAAACCCCACCTACTTGGCTGCCACTTAATGGCAATGGTGTGAGTTTTGAGCGGTCTTTCTTATTTAAAGTTATCTTCTTTTTGTAATTCTGAACATTTAGAAGGTGTTAACCCTTGAATTACGAGTCTCGAATATGCAAGTTATGCTGATGCTCCTGTATTATGCAATAATCTTTGCTATTGTGGGAGTTTACCAGCAAAGTTTTCTGTTGTCAAGCTATAATCTGATAATGTGCATTGTGATTCATTGACATAGGTTATCGTCTCGTTTGTGCTTGTACCAATTGAAGTAATGTATTTTAGGTGATGGGCAGTTCTTGTAATTGTATAATTTGGAAGAGATTTTCTTAATAAGTAGATATGGAAGAGTTGCTTGTTAATAGAGGAGAAACTATTGAGATCCATAGCATAGTACAAAATGCAGTTCTAATTGCAGTCCAGGTAATGATCGGCTATCATTAAATGGTGTTGCGATTTTTGGCCTATGTTTCAGTCGCGGCAAGTTAAAGACCTTTACAATAGCATCTTGACGTGGTGATGCGTGCAATATTTTGTGTTATGTTCCAAAATCCGAAGGGAAGGGTTGCAAAAGTAGATATATAGTTCACTCTAAAAGAGTAGAAAAAGAGCAAAGCTGGAGAAATCCAGCAGGTAGCGAAGGATCATATGGTCTCGATCATATACTCTTCACTCTCCACTCCACTACTCACACTTCCTAGTTCGTACTCCCTAAGTCTAAGGCTTTTAGCGGTGCATACACTAAGTCCATACAAGACCGACTACTTTTGAAATCTTTGGTGATACGACTAAGAAAAGAATGGTATATGTTCTCTCGTGTATATAGTGCTGGAAGTAAAATATGTAGATCACATCTCTTCTGTTATATGTGTGTTTACTCTGTATTTGTTCTATCTGTTTTACCTCTATACTTTGTGGCTGGATTCCCCCTCCAACGCTCCAATACCGAGATTGTTTTACGTGTTTCACTTACTACCTGCAAGGCTGCAACTTAACTGATCCAATAAGAAGTCATCGCCATCCATTGGACCTAGCGGTTGTTGCTATCGGCTTCACACTCATTTCTGTATTACTGTTCGTTGGATGAGTTTGCTCTTACAAATAACCATTTGAGGGCAGCTAAAAACCTTACATGGTGATATGAAAGCCATGAAAGCTGATAGCTTCTGAAGTTCTGATGATTGGAACTCTGTATTGGCCAAATGGGAGTATTTCACATCCGTTGACTCTCTGAGAGGTTGGTATTCATTTCCATGCACTATCTCCTTTGATCGTTTCCGTCCAGTTAAGACAGGGAAATCAACCCGATCATCTGAATGAGCACCTCTAGCAGCATTGTAATTCGCAGGCTATGTCTATCAGTCATATGGCCCCTCACGTGTCGTTAATCTTGACATTCTTCAGAGAACAGGAGACATTGGACAGCAGATGCTGGCAAGGGTCAGCCTCAGAAGAGAATTAAGCTTGAATGTAGGATAATTTGGTTGCTTTTTCACATCTGTATTTGTTAGTAAAATCAGAATTGGGTCTAAAAGGGCTTCAGTTTGGTAATTGGAATGACATATTGTAATATGGGGTAAGGATTTCCCGAAAGACAAGGGAAGAGGGAGTAGATTCTTTTTGTTGGTGGTGAGAATCTAATTAGACAGAAAAAATCTTCAATCAATAAGTTAACCATGTTTCTTATGAATGACACATCAAATTCAATACCTTCTATAATCTAACTATACGGAAAAAAATGGAAAAAAAATAAAATGAACAACGCCGTTGCCGGGGATCGAACCCGGGTCACCCGCGTGACAGGCGGGAATACTTACCACTATACTACAACGACTTTGTTGATGTTAAATTCTGAGGAACGTCATAAATATTTACTTTATTTTTCTATCATTTTTAAGTCTTGAAATTAGAAGAACTTTTTTCACTTTTTCATAAATTAATTAAGCAAATATTTATTAACTCTTAATGTAAAAATAACTCTTTTTAGTTGGATTTGATTAAGGAAATCTCCTAATATAATTCAACTTCTTTTTTAATTTTTGTATAGTAATCTCACATATTAATTATCTATGATTAGTCTTAACTTTTGAAAATGTTTAACTCAAATAATTGGATAATTTGCTATAAAAGGTTTGGCAAGTAACGCACTAACGTAAGTGTAGGAAGGGTAAAGTGACAAAATTTACGTGCCCAACATAGGTAAAAATTTAGAAAAGTGCTCAAAAGAATATCTCCTTTGTTCCAAAGAAATAACGCCAATTACAAGTGAGTTGAAAAATAAGAAAAAGAAGGATTAGTACTAAAAAATAACTAAAAAAGCAAATTTGGTGACGACAAACATAAAAATAAGGCAAATTTAATGGGATGAACTAAAAAAAAGGTTAACTCTTTAAAACAAAAGACTACTACATTTTAGAGAAAGGTGATTAGATGCTTAAACATGAAGAAACAATACATTAAATAATAGGAAGAATAACTAAAAAAGTATCTTATTCTTCACAAATTCTTGTTTGAGATAATTTTATCATAAAACATGTCTCACACTTGACCCAATAATAGAAACCATAAGCTTCTTATTTTATGGTCGTATCACCATAAGACAGTTTCATAGAAGACGGACCGATTATTCTTTGGGAATAGCAAAGCTTGTAGGAGAGAAGTATTTGTATATATACTTTGAAAGGTGCATCCGAATTTTTTTTCAACGCTATTTAGCCTCTTTCTCACTTTCCCTTAACTTACTCAACAATATTTTCCTGAGTCCCCTACTCATTCCTTTTTCAGCAATCCACACCTATTTTGATTCTTCTATACTCTTTACATTATCATATTACGATTCAACTCCTAATTCTCTTTTGATTCTTCACTAAACTATAAGTACCCATCTTTATACAAATTCTTCATAATCAATCTTATATCCAATAAGTTATCATTTTTAGGGTTCATATAATGGGAGCCAAATCAAGCAAATTACCGTCAAATGATGCAAACCCACCTGTAAATGATGAAAATTCAAACACCCAGATGAACAATAGTGAATTAAGTTCTTATTTACAGGCTTGTCAACTCGACCCAGATGTTCAAGTCTTTGATTCTCACCTCCATGAACGTACTACTCACATCATTAATTCCCTTACTAATGTTGGTGATGAAGGTTTTGAGGTTCATTCTTTATCCCTTGATTCTCTTAGACAGGTTGCTGGTTGTTTAATTGATATGAATCAGGAAGTTGTTAGAGTGATTTTAGAATGCAAAAAAGATATTTGGAATAATCAGGATTTATTCGCTTTAGTACAAGATTATTTTGAGTATAGTGTACAAACCCTAGATTTTTTTACCGCCCTTGATAAATGTCTCAAAAGGGTTCGTGATCGTCAGATAATTATTCAAGTTGCTTTACATCAATTTGAAGATAATTTCGGAAATAGTGAGAATTTTTTGCAGGAATTAAGGAAATTTAAGGAAGCTGGTGACCCTTTTACTGAGGAATTTTTCAGTATTTTTAAATCTGTTTATAAACAACAATTACAGATGTTTGAGAAATTGCAACTTAGAAAACATAAACTTGATAAGAAATTGAAATCATTGAACATATATAGGAAGGTTTCAAACATAATATTTGCAGCCACATTTGTGGCAGTGATTATATGTTCTGTGGTTGCTGCCGCCATTTCGGCACCTCCATTGGTGACGGCTCTGGCTGCTGCCGCCTCTGCTCCAATGGGGGGAATCGGGAGGTGGATGAATTCGTTGTGGAAGAAGTATGAGAAGGAGTTTAAGATTCAGAGGGAGTTAATTAACTCGATGCAAGTCGGGACTTACATTGTAATCAAAGACTTGGATAGCATTCGTGTTCTTGTCGATAAGTTAGAGATTCAAGTCGAATCAATGTTAGCAAATGCTGAAATCGTGCTTACCCAAGAGGGGGAAGTTACGAAGGTGATAGAGGCGATTAAGGTTAAGCAAACCGAGTTCTTGGAGGCAATTGAGGAGCTTAGCGAGCATGGGAACAAGTATAGCCGAGATATAAGAAGGGCTCGGACAGTGATCCTGCAACGGATCATCAAGCATCCGAATGATGATTGAACCGGTTATTCTATCTAATGTTTGTTGCTGTATACTACTTGTTAGATTCCATGTTTGTGTGATTTTGAAGAATGTAGCATCATTAACAGGTTAAACATTGTTGTGGTTGATTCGGATGTAGGATTCCGAGGCTATTGCTAGATTTGTTGATCTGTTTGAGAGTTGTGTACACTACATTTTCACTAAATGACAATGATTTAGGATGATTCTTTGTGCCCATAATTCATATTCTATGATCAAAACCGAAATAGGATTTGACTTGTTAGATCTTTGTTGAAAGACCGACTTAAGTCGCAGGATAATCTAAGCGATCATGGCCTGTTCGAGCGTGGCTCATGAGCTCAATAAGAGTCTTTTGAGTGGTTGTTTTACTTGTTAGTTTATACCGTCCTTCCCTTACAAGGCCCAAATGTTATGGAGTCAATTATTGCCTTGTGCTTTCCTATGCCTCCCACCTTTAAGTGCATCTCACCCACATAAGAAATCACCCAAAGGTCTAGTTTGTTTAAGAGGGAAGGGAAGGAAAACGAAGTGAGATGAGAGTTTTTCTTGAAACCAAACTCTTTGCGACCCGTTTGGTTAGTGGTACTAAATAGTGGTAATGGAAATGATTTATAGTGTAAAATTTCATCAAAATTATCATGTCATTCTCATGGTAATGAAACTTTGATCACAAAAAAAATTATTTTGTTCACAAATTTCCATTACCATCTAATACCACCTCTCCCATTGGTAATGCATTGGATTGAATTTTATGAACAAAATGAAAAGATTGGAGGTTGTCAAACATGGCAATCAAGGTAGCCTAAGAGATTTTTCAACCCAAATTATACTAATTTTTCATTCCCGTTTCCATGGTTTATTACCACCTACCAAACGAGTCGTTGGGATTTTTGGGTTTTTCCTTGTGGATTTATCGAGTTTTTGGGATTTTGTTGGGTAATGTTATTCGTTGCTATTCAATTCAAGGGCCAACATGTTTCTTAAATTTTATGTCTAACTCGATTAAAAAGTTTAATCGATTTGTTTGACCAATTAAAATTGTTCGATTGTTTTATTGATATTTAAATTTAAACTAGCTAGAAAGCTAGCTGTTTGAAGAAATATTTGGTAAAATTAAGTATAATAGATGTTTGTTAGGAAAAAAGTCTGCCAACAAGTCAATGGATAAATGAGATTCGAACTTGTAACTTGAGTCAATTTAACAAAAAACTTAAGCTGATTGTTGAAACACGATTGACCATTATTTTTGTTAAAAACACTATGGTACCAATATATTTGGATGAAATTGTCTATTTATGATCTTCATAGTCATGCTCCACATTGAGAAAATATTAGCTATGAGTAATGGCTTACTATATATAGTTTGGCGTTTGTGATTATATATTTATATTTTATACTTTATCCTATTCTTCCATTATCCCATACATTTTTGGATTGATATGGTATTTTTAGTGTTTATATTAACGTAGGTATACTTAATTTAATAGAGAGCCGCTTATATAAAATAATTATATAAACAATTAATCCATTATATCACATTGTAATAGTTTACAAATGTAAATAGTTAAAATAGACTCATCAAATATGTTAAAAATTAGATAATTCTTTTACAACCTTTTTGTAAGTTTAAAATTTGGTTGATGATTATTCTTGAATCCTCTCAAGCCCGTTTTGGAAGAGGCATGACCGCATGAGTCATTACAAGATGTTTGACTTGGCTTTTTAAATGATCAATTAGCCAACAAATTATGATAAATGATTTTTAAGTCAACTGAAAAGCTTAATTTTAAATCAAAATTTAAAAACTATAAGGAATAGCTTATTATTAGCTTTATACTTTTTAGCTTACTTTTTCTCTAATAAACAACCACTAAGCATCTCTAGAACAATTGACTTAAACGTATAAGTTACAGTGGGAATCCTGGACCCGACCCGAATTCATTTTGACGTATCTTGGGTCTTATATTTTTGGACTTGTCCGATTGAATTGGATTCAGATCCATATAAAATTGACAAATCCTAATCCGAGTCTCAAATAAATATCTGGAATCAGATCCGTAAATCCAACATATACGTTTTATATATATTTATAAAAATATGAATCAGAATGTTAAAAGTCAATAAAAAATTATTTAACAAGTGAACGCTAAAATTATATCAATGTTATTTCGTTAGAGCAGTAAAATGTTGTAATTTGTTGAGCAGACTTGTAAATCTAAATTCCTTCTCAAGCCTTTAAAGCCTAACAATTGCATTTTGGACATAATACCAAAGTATGATACAAAGTTTCATACGAACATTCCATGTAGAATCTACAGTATTCATTTAATCTAAAATTTTAAAAATATTTATGATCTACTAATTTACTTTGTTAATAAATGTTATGTTATGAAGAAACTTTTATATACGACCAAAATTTTATGGATATTTGGGGAGTAATTTGTAAAATATTATTGTATGTATTTTAGATTTTAATTGATAATTTATAAATTATTACCATTAATTAAAGTCCAGAACTCTCACTATCGCAATATGAAGCAAAATACAATCAAATACGCGAAAATTAGCTTAGACCCATTCTGGGTCCAAACTAATACTGAATTTGTGGGATCCATGGATCCGGATTTTCAATCCTGAAAATTAACACCTGTTAGTCAATAGTCGAATATGGTACTTTAAAACATATTTGGACCCGATCGAGATTCGTCCCGTAGCTCTTCAACCAAAAATTTCAGCTAGTCAACTCAGCCAATTTCTACTAAAAACAATTTGTCAAATAAATCATACTATTTCAAATAGGTTTAAAAACTGCTTTAAACGAGGCTACATACGCAATTTACATATAAGTTTTAAAGCTGATACACGGAGAGATGATCCCCTGTATCTAATGTTTAAGACTTTACAGCTTTTTATAGGTTATTAGAATTTCATATTCCAAACTTCTACATCATCATCATCATACCCAGTGTTTCCGCACATAGATAAATCTATGGTCAGTCTGGGGAAGGACGATCGACGGCGTCTCATACCCATAAGAAGAGGGCGGCCAAACTTCTACATATTGATATTACGTACTAAAATTGAAAATTATAATGTTGCCCATACAATTTCAGAAATTTACAATGGTTAATTAAAAATACAAATATTATCAAACAATAAACTTGTATGCGACATTCACAAATCACAATTTACAGTTCCAAAATTCAAATCAAAAATTGGCAAGTGAAATTTGGGAATCCGAACACTACCTTATTTAAATCAAATCTAAACAGAGCATTGAATCATGTATCTGCAAATATCAACTTGTTCGAAAAGAAGTTTTTCAAAGTATCTACGCCATTGGCGAAAGCAGAGGTAGAATTCGACAACAATGTCTTTCCAAAAATACATAAAACTAACATCAACAGAAGATGCTATGGTTGATGGTCTCATCACAAGATATAGAAAATTAAAACCAAATCATGCAGACTAAAGGAAGATAACAAAAAAAGTGAGAATAGTAACAATACCATACCTGTAACATCTGGGTTCCTGAAAGAAAAAGTACCTATTCCTCCACCGATGCAAATCAAAACTACGTTGGAACGTTAACCTTTAATTGAATGAAAAACAAAATAGGATTGGAAGACCCACAACTTTCTTTTTAATTCAAAAGCATTCTTCGGTTCTTCAGGCATCCCGCTCAAAATTGTGGTTGTCTTCTTCCATATGGCCACTCTCACTAGCATAATGATTATAACGATCATCATCATTGATAACGGCTTTGTCATCATACCGTCCTCGGCTCCGGTGATGTCCATAACGGTCATCATGCTCGGTTCCATGTTTGTTCCCAAGATCAGCCTCATAATACCCTTGATCCTCGTCAGTAGGACCATGATCATAACCTCGTTCTCTTTCATGTCTTCCACGATCATGTTTCGCTTCCTCGTGATCAAGATCATAATCTCCATCACGGGAATGTCCACGATCACGGTCTGCTTCCACAGAATCATAGTCGCGGTCCCTATCTCGATGCCTATCATTAGAACGTCCGCGATCCTTATCTCTGTCATAACCACGGGCACGGTCCTTACCTCTTTCACGATCACGTGTACGATCATGGCCACGATCACGGCCACGTTCTCTTTCCCTCTCTTTATCTCTGGTTCTGTCACGGTCTCTGTGGTGCCTATCCTCTTTGTGATCCCGATCTCTTGTCCTTCCATGGGATCGCTCATGAGATTTTTCCCGCTCCCTATCTCTCTCTCTATCCCTATCTCGAGATTTTTCTCTATCTCTGACAAACGTATACCAAATCAATGACGAGTATTAGTAGAGATTACCACAACCTCCTTGCATTTCCAAACAAAAGAATGGAACATACAAGCATGTTTGCAGAGTAACTATAGCAGCACTATTGAAGACATTATTTATTAGAGTATACCTATCCTCTCGTATCCTGGGCTCCTCTGATCGAGATGGACCTCCAGATTGAAGTTCCCTAATACAAAAGAACAAAATTTCAGTCACTGAACTAATAGTAAGCCCATTCCCACGTGTAATAATTGCACTTCACCTCTATGAGGTAATCCACAAGAGACAACACTCTATACGATGAAAATGAAAACACAGTTCAGAGGTAATTGACCCAAGATTTCCTCAAAAGAGTCTGCAACTAAGAACAAATTTTTTTTTTCCGCTTCTTCAAATCTACAAATAAAACCTCTTTTGCAATAAAGCAAATGAATCTAAGCAAAAATACAGGGATAAACACACTCATAAGTCATAACTCAGTCTCAAAAGGATTATTTACCTTGTAGAATGCCTTTGATTGACGTCTTCATTACCAACTCTAGATGTTCCTAATCCACCACCCAGTCTACGAGGCCGCCAGTTTGGGACAGTTCTTCCACGTTCCACATCTACAAGAACCCTTCTTCCGTCAATTTTTCTTCCATCAGCTTGTTTATATGCAGCTGCACAGATTTAAAAGACACAAAAATAAGCGAAACTTAAACGGAAAATTATAAAATCCATTAGACAAAAAGAATTGCAGTTGCAGCCAGCAACCTTTCATGTCCCTTGTATGAGCATATTCTATGAAAGCATAACCTTTTGGTTTGTTCGTCTCCTTGTCATAGATCATTTTTACCTGAAAGACAAATGAGGACAAAATTATAGGGACGAGATAACAGACAAATAAACAATCCAGAGCAAATTAAGATTATTTGCGGAGCATCTAAAGCAGCATAGCTAAAATCGACTAGAAGTAAAGTCCTTAGAGGTACGGCAGACTAGCACTACCCCTTGCTAGCCGCGCTCACCTTTGATCCACAAAGCTCCACAAGTGAAATGAATTGTCATTGCCAAAGTAGTAGGCATACTGCTGTAAGTGACAGTCCTTGAACAAACTTATTTCTTTACCGAAGACAAAAAATAAATCTCCTTACCAGGGAAATATAAAAACTAATCCACTTACCAGGGAAACTTTCAAAAAAGGAGGAAATTTTTTGAATTACAAATATCAGGATTCTTTCTCGACAGCTGATAAGTTTCAAGTAGCCTTTGAATGAACAAATGAGCTCATCAAAGCACTAAATTGTAGTGAATTTCAAAACGAAAGGAGAGAGTAACTAATACTCCCGAAAATTTTACCAAGTGCAGCAAAATCTGTTGGAGTTGTCTCTTTTGGATTTGGTAGCTTGAAAAAGGGAAGTCATAAAAGGCACAACGCACAGCTGCTCTGAACTTACTTTTTCAGCTTCGCCATGGAAGATGAAGTAAAGCGAACATAAATGAAATACGAATATCACATAAATATTATTTCATACCATCTCTTTATGTAATTTATTTGAAAATACCACGGACCAGTTCTACTCCTGCACTGTCTCATACCTAGGTGCTATAACTAAAGGTAAATTACAAACTTCATGAAATTCTCCAAATCTAGAGTTAACAGAATACCAGTGGTTCACAAATAGGAAATCATTGAGATTGACCCTCCAGTCCCTTTCTCTAAGTTTCATCAAACAAATGACATTTGAATGTGACATAAATAATAATACCAAAAAGAAATTCCCTATTGATACTCATTCCAGATGCAATAAATGCATTTTTACGAAACTAATACAGGAAAACGTGATCAAACCAATGTACTCAATGCAGGACACCAAATGATTGATTCTAAAGTCTAGACTCTAGACAATAAATTTGAAACTAAGTTACAAAACAATAATAAAAAAATAAAATAAAAACTGGTAAAAAAAAATTTAATCTACAGACAAGCTTCTCATTAGTTCAAGTCCCTCACTCATTAGTTCCTCAAGGCATTTTCTAAAAAACACTGACCAAAATGTTTCAAAATAAAGAAGTGTTCTAGATACTTTCACTTTATAAGTTGATATCACTTGGATAATACTAAGAAAGGGAAAGCTATCCAGCCCAAAAAAATACACTGTTTTTTTTTCTTTGATTTTATATTTTGAGACTGAACAGAAAAGAGAAATAAATTACCTTTCAGGTCCCTGTACACAATCCCAAGCTGTCTTCAAAGCAAAAAAAGGGTAGAAAATGAGGTTCTACCCTCTTCCACCACAGCCCCACCCAAACACTATAATCTCACTATTATATGCACTACACAATATTCCCTCGAGCCCTCCTATTTTAAATCAAAGCTCCACAAATAGAGTGCACAACACAATATGTTAGGATCATTTCAAGAAAAATATTTGACTGAAAATTAAATATAAAAAGTTCACTATTCACCACATAGGCCGAGATTGAATTCTTGAGAAAAACCGTTTTTTAGCAATAAAGTAAACGAAATAAATTCAATCAAAAACAAAGGCAAAACTTCATTTCACAAAAAACATCAAGTATCAAAATTTTAAAATAAAAAAAAAAATTGAAAAGAAAGTTCCAGAAAGATGATGAAATTTTTCCAAAGAAAGCAAAAGCACAAGTATAGGGTCAAACAAAAGAAAAGCATAAAGACGGTGTTGGTGGTGGTGGCGCAAGTCATAAACAAGTAACCTCTTTAGTTTCTTACCGAAGTTACAACTCAATAATCTGATCCCCGTAGGGAATGGTGAATTAAGATTACCTACCCGCTTTATGGCCCCATAGGTTTCAAACTCCCTTTTCAACCTGCTCTCTGAAGTCTCGTAACTCTGCAAGAAAGTGCATAAAATGCTCTTAGATCCATCACACATATTACAAGATAGTGAAATAAACAATTTCAAAATTTGATTGCATGAAAAGTCATGAGAATCAATAGGTTATAAACGCCAATTGCTTAATCTAGCAATATGTTACTTGGAAACATGTCACTAAAAGGACATGAGATCAAATGTCGTAAAATCAAAATTTCTTCAAACAGGTGAAATAAGCCTTCACAAGAAGATAGGAGTAACATTTTGTATAACATTTATGATCAGAAATGGAAAATACAAAAGTACCAAATAAGATGTCCATCTAGGATAAAGATTAAAACTCGACTTACACTTTAGAATCACATTAAATCTATAATCTTTATAGGATGACCAACAGAAGAAAAAATACTGGATAGAAAGAACAGTTGATTAAAAGAACTAGTTTCCTTGAGTGAAGGTGTTTTGTGCCTAAAGAGCTGTAAGCCTGTAATCTATAAGTATGTTGATTGGGAAACATGTCATCCCCTATTCCTTCTTGGCGCAAGAAACTCCCAAAGAGCACATTCTGCTTTACTTCTTGGTGCAAGAAACTACCAAAGAGCATATCTGGTTTTGATTTTGGGATGTCAAAAGCGTTTTCCCAAAGGATATGCCCAGAATAATTGAAAATAAAATTAGACATATCTATAAACTTGTTGAGTAGATAGATGACGTAAAAAGACCAAAAAATTATTTTAAAAAACTGGATTTCAACATCGGATGAATAAGATATGGCTAGTGCAAAAAACTGGAAACACAGACCAAAAGAAACGAATGAATGAAGAAACACACGTAAACAAAAAAAAAAAAAACTGAACAAGTCCTAACAAAGATCGGGTGTCTTAGTCTAATACTAGTTGATGTATATGGCCCAAACAATTTCTCGTGAACTCACTCAACTATGTGAGTTCATGTCACCTAGATCAAGATTGTTTAAACTGAGCCTACACAAAAAGGTGTAATTAGATTCTCCATGATTACAGCCAAATTCAAAGATCAAGGTCGTGTTACCCAAATTGAGTGAAAGGAGGACAAGGGTGTTGCTTTCAATCTCGAAATTATCATTCAAGGATGCAATTGCACCTAGACGCATGAAGGATGAGTTTTGGGAGAATTGAAATTTCATGCGAATGGTAAGCAAATAATATGGAGTTGAAGGATCTGAAATTCAACAAGTAAAATTGGACTTGGAATCCAAGTCCACAAGTGAGCTCCTAGCATTGGGGTCAAGTCACACATTCAAGTATTATCTTTTCAACTAACTAGACTAAATCATAGATGTTACTTTTTTTTTCAACTAATTAGGCAAGATCATAACTTATTTTCTTTTTCTTTTAGCATTTTTTATTGGAAAATAATCAGTAGATGTACTATAAATATTCATTAGGTGTAATGGAATATGTTAAGAGAATAAATGTTCAAAAGCTTCGAAAGCTTTTGGTTCTTGTATTGGCTCGTAACTAGTTTTCAGAACTAGGAAGTGAAAGTCGTCCAAGCTAATCAAACCCTAAGAAAGTTTGATTATGCTCTTAAAATCTTAAGTTTGATTCCATGGTGTATATGTATGACTTTAAGTTTGTTGTTTTATCCTAAAACCCAACTCCACAAAATTGCCATCCACTATTATATCTTCATCCACACACCAAATCACAATCATCAATCGTCCACTCCATATTCATCCTTCGCTATCATCAAATATCCGCCCATATTTGTCCACGCAATTCCCATTGGATTCACGGCTCATCTTTTGATCCTAAACCTTTCACAAACTCAACTCTTTTAAACCCTCCATCATTTGTGCACCACAAATAACAACCAATAAAGAAATAATCTTTGAATCTTTGTCCATCCTAAAACTCAAACAATCATAATCTTAGTTCAGCATCATCAAGGTCAAATACTTTTCCACCTCCTACATCAAACATAAAAAGTTTTCATTTCTCTCTAAAACGCCAACTTCAATTTCCATAACCGCTCATCCCAATTCTAATCCTGCTCTTAAGGATTTGGCTAAATCTTCATAGATCACTTGATAAGTATAGCTCTATTACTTGGAATAGGTAAGTTGGATAAGCCATACCAAACTACCAAAGTTTGATTACACTAATGGTTAATGAAGCAAAAAACAAGTAGATGGGGAAAGTCATACCAGCCTTGAAACAAATAGAGTCTTGTATGGGTCTTCAGTCGCATCTATGTTACTTAATGGATCATCTGAGAACAAAAAACATGTCAAACATTAATTTACTTAAAAGATGGATTGAGAAATGGAAGGCAAAAACAATAAAGGATATTACATTTCTCAAGCTCTTCCGCAACCTTTGCAGCACCCTTCTCTAACCGTAATTGATGTATTCTGGCCCTTTTTTGTAACTGCTCAAACATAGATAAGATAGGAATAATAAAAATTAACAAACACCAATCGATCACAAAAACATGAAAACATAAGTCCCAACCATTTATAAAGAATCGCTAATACGACTTCATGTAGACTAATAAACAAGCACAAGATCCTATCATAACAAGTCTCTAGAATAAGGCAACAATATAAACAGCCAATATGGAATTGACTACATGAAACAAAACAAAACAACACGAGAAATTGTCATTAACAAAGTTTATACATAGTTCAATATTATCTAATACTAATTAAGAGTTAAGAAAATCAATTCCATTATCATCCACATATACATTCTTCTATTGCAAACGTTCTAATCACTTGTCAAATATATTCCGAAAATTTATGTCACTCTCACCATCTACAACCAACTCTTCATCTTCTAAGATGCTCAAAATTAAAACCTTAACCTTCGGCTTTTTAAAACGTTTGTAACTCGGACACTTGGACGTTTTTCAAACTTTTTGTACATGACAAAACCTACAAATATTATTATCTCATTTTGTCTTTAAAATCTGCAACTCCAAGACTCCTTTTTGTGTTTCCTTTTAAAGGGGCTTGCAACTAAACACTAAAGGAGAGTCGTATCTACATAATTTGTCTCATATTCTCTAATTAACATAATCAAGTAGGATATAATCAGGTTCACCTCAATATACACTTTTACAATAACAACTATTAATAATTATTAATTATTCAAAGTATTGTGTTTGCCTGTGGGTAGGTAAGAAGAAAAATTTAGCAAGGGCTATATAACAACAAACGACAACCCACCAACATGATCAATAAATGAAAAACATGAAAAAATTAAAGTATTTGTAGTCAAGCTTGTTATGATCCAGATCCTAATTATAATCGATAAGAGGCTGAGGGGTCTTTGAGGGTGTGCGAGGTGATCGACCGCACAGGGCCCCTCTTTCTCCAGTATATGAAAAAGAATCAAAAAAAAGAAATATGTTAAATTAATTAATAAAATAAATATATTTACTATAACTAAGGCGCAAAATATTAATTTTGCACTGGGCCCTCAAATTGTTCAAGACGGCTCTGAATTAAGAGGTAGGATCAAAATCAATAAAATCAGATCGTAGGATTGATCCTACAAATATGTTTTGATATGAAGTAGGCTATTTGATTATCATATAATATTTGTTCACATTAGCTCATCTTTAAAGTTTTGAGATGCAAATAAAGATTTATTTGGCTTTATATTTTAATTAATAAATAAGAACATTTTTAATAATCATTTATAAAAAGCAAATTGGTAAGTTTATGAATTTTCACAATCTTAATGACTATATACTTTTAACTTATATTTATGATTAACATTGCCCTTAGGTCAGGTCGTTAGATTATAGGATAGTAGAATCGTGTTATGATTCTATCACCCATATTCATGATCTTGTTAGGATTGTATT
The DNA here is from genome assembly GCA_019776075.1 of Amaranthus palmeri. Classification (NCBI taxonomy): domain Eukaryota; kingdom Viridiplantae; phylum Streptophyta; class Magnoliopsida; order Caryophyllales; family Amaranthaceae; genus Amaranthus; species Amaranthus palmeri. Next base: position 19,756 of record JAAKBH010000008.1, read on the forward strand.
TTCCTGGATTGTATGATACTACCATCATTAAGATCCTACTCAAAATTTGGATCGCTCGCCAGTTTTTGAACATAGAATCTTAGAATGGTAGGATCATAAATCAGAATCGGGATTTTGATAATCATGTTGTAGTGTCATGAAAAGCAACTACTAAGTACTAACTTAAGCTACATTTTTTCAAACCTTCTAAAAAATTCACACACAATGCCCAAGAGAAACTAGAAGAACATACCCGAGTTTCAGCTTCTTTAACAGGCGGAGCATACTCAGGGTGGCCAGGTTCAGCAAATAGATTAACATATTGTGCCATTCCTTCATTGGAAAAGCAAAACATATGTCATGTTATCATCTCAAAACAAAACAAGAGTATTTAACAGGCATCCATATGCTACTATTTCTTGGTCATACCCGTATAAGAAGGGCATTTCCTCTTCTCCAGTGGCGGCTTATATTCCAAAGGAGGTCGGGCCTCGAAAAGCTTTAGCAAGTTTGGCGTCAAACCAGTTGGATGAGACTGCCCCATCTGTGAACAAAATAATATACAGATAAATCAATTAATTAAAGCATTACCTAAATCACTGTATAATAAAGCACCAACCGATTGATTTAACAATCGATTGTTTTCAACTCTTCGCATCACATCTAACATTTTAAAGCTTAATCCCAACAAGAAAACCATAATCATAATCTAAACACCACCATCGCAGTTACAAATTAATCTTGTTTAATACAGATACAAAATCACAACGATGGTCGATGAGAAAATGAACAACCCTAGATAAATATACACAATCTTTGTAATGAAATCGAAATAAATTAATTAATTAATTAATTAAATTGAACGAACCATTTTAAGATGAAGAACATTAGCACGATTCTGGGCTTTGGTGCGACCTTGAACAGCAGCGTTTTGGTTTCGCAAGAAAGCATCGTTGTTACTGTTGTCATTGAAATCTCCCATGTCGTCAACAATCACCTAAGGGTAGGGTTAGGGTTTATAGTTTGGAACAAGATTTGGGGAAGATTAGGTTGGAGAAATGTTTTAGAATCGGATTTTTTTGGTAAAATGAAAAGATTTAGAATGAGAATTAGAAGAAGAGTTGCTAATGATGATCGAACATTTGATTGAAAAATACGGGGTTTAAGCTGCCATACATTTCTTTCCTAATTGTGAAATTAAAAAAAAAAAAAAAAAAAAAAAAACAATTAGCCGTTTTATAATATGAAAATTTACTCAAAATAATCCCAATTATCAAACGTTGGTCAAAAATAATTTCAACCATAAATTATTTTTTAATAATCGCAACTATTCTCATAATTTGTTGAAAATATATCTATCCCTTGTTACCGGCTGGAACAGGTTACTTATCCATTTTTTTCACTTAATGTTCAAAATTAACCATTTCCCTTCATATATTAATCAAAAAAGAAAGAAAAAAGTAGAAAAGTTACTTGTTGCATCGAGTTTAAAGGGAGGCGGGTACGTTTTCAACAAATATAAAAATAGTTAGGATTATTAATAAATAATTGATAATTGGGATTATTTTTTGCAACAGGTAATAGTTGGGATTATTTTGAGTAAATTTTCCAATATAATAATAAAGATAAAGATGCATATAAAAAGCTTTAATTTTAAAACAATTGAAAATGAAAAATAAAATCTCTCAAAAAAAAATGAATTTTTTTTAATATAAAATGCTCTAAAAGAGGATTTGCGAAAATAAAACTCTTTAATTAATACTCCCTCCGGTCCAGTTTAGATGTCCCATTTGACTTTTGACACTATTCACTCATCACTCTTAATTTGTATTTTACTCTTAATCTATAAGTTAACATATCATGTGAGATCTTGTTTGATTCGTCTCAATACAAGGATTATTAATATCAATTTTTTATAATTTTTAATTAAGAATAATTAGAGATATTAAGGGTTAAAATATTGTCTCGCCATGTGTGAAAAGTCAAATGGGACATCTAAACTGGACCGGAGGGAGTATTGTCTATCCAAAGAGAAGGCACATACATTTTATCATTTTTCATTTTTTGCAATTCTAGCTCTTATCAACCTTAATATTAGATTATGAATCTTAAACTATCATTTTACATAAAATCTAGCATTAGTTTATGTTGATAAGATTCGTCTGTAAATTGGAATTCAGGGTCGGCCTTAAGGGTGGGCAAAAGGGGTCGTCGCCCTGGGTCTAATGTGAAGCAAAATTAATAATTGTAAAAGGTTTATATAAATTATAAATTGTAAAGGAAAAGGGCCCTAATATGTTAGTTCGCCCAGGGCTACCAAATACCTAGGACCGGCCTTGTTGGAATTTGATCGTACTGTTACGCCAATACACGTTTGGTTGACGATATTAAATATAGTGTTGATGAGAATGTTTAAAGACTCTAGAATTAAACACAAATTTAATTATTGACCTGAATTTTGACATAGACCTATTCGGTCTCAAAAAGTTGGACATAAAGCCTGAAATTAGGTTTGTAAAAATATGTATAAATCGGACTCATGATCATCTGACTTTTTAATGTCATATATCACTTAAACATGGGTGAGAAGACAATAATATAATGGTAAATCTTATTGTCAATAATTGTTCAAGCTTTGATATGACTTTAATATCGGCTACATGAAGAGTATGATTTGTCGTTAGGGTTATAGCATGGTGTTTGTAGAAGTCAATCCAAGAAGAAATCCAATATTTGGTTTAACATTAGTAAATATTCAAAATAAAACTTATGTTCTTGAATTGAAAAAAATCCAAGAAAAACAAAAATAGGTAATAAATAACCTTTTTTATTTATACTCCTAAAAATAATGCGCTAAATTAACTAACAAACTAATAAAAAAAATAACCTAGAAAATATTCAATAAATTCGGATGAAGAAAATATAAAGAAATATGCTCGCAACTATAAGACATATAACAGTTTATTATTCCCCAAATGGGTGTATAAAGTAGAAAATTTGAATTTTGTCGTCCAAGGCCTTGTTTTGTCACTCATGCACAATATTTGGTCAAATTCATAAATATCCTCTTTTTAGGACGTCATTGTTGTTATTAATTTACTTAATGATAAGAAAAACAATATATCTTTTTAAAAAAAGTGTCATAATCCAACTCTGTTGGAGTCCAATTAGAATCCGAGTTCGAATTGTAGATCAAAAATATCCAACTTTTATTCAAAAGATGCATAATTCAATCTGAGTCTGATTCATTGTGATCCCTAATTATTCATCTGAGTGTAAATTCTACAAAATTATTAAGAAATTTAGTTACCCTTTTAAATGTAAACATTCTTAACTTAGTTTATGTTTGCCTAGCTAGTAGACCTTTCCATAAAAAATGTAAGTACAATATAACATGTCCACTTGCAACTTGCAAGTGTATACAATTTAAAGTACTATTCATCTCTTATACTCCAATGTAAAGTACATGCATCTTATGCCTTAAAAGAAAAACAAAACTTACATGCATGAACTTATACACATAATTCTTTTCCTAGTAATTAGAATTCCATCAAAACATTTGAAAATTTTTCTTTTTGATTTAATAGAGTATATGGTAGCCTCTCTTTCATGCCACGCTTTCTTGTATGATACGGTATCTCTTCTGTTTTTTTGAGTTTACACCATATGACCCAAAAGCTCACATATTTGAGTCATATGATTCTCAGATTTAAATCTATCAGGTGAATTCAAAAGATTTGAATCATATGATGCAAATTCAAAGAGACAACGTATAAGTAATCGAAAAATTGATTATCTTGGTTAAAATTTTAGTTTATCATCTCCTTTGAACTCTCACTTTGGGCCATTAAATGGGTTAAAAATCTTATTTATTACTCGCTAGTGGTTGCAAAATCTTGTGTTGAAAATGCCATTTGCCTGAATTTCTTTAAATCAGCACTATATGCTCGACTATCATAGTCAGATCCATCGGATGAGATTAATATTGAACCTTGCCCTTGCTTTCCTCCTTCATAATTTAAGTCTTCTAGTGAGGAATCTCCTTCCAAAGCTCGAACAATCTGAAGTTAAGTATTAGTAAAAATCAATACAATATGAAGTTAAATTAGACTGAGCTAGAGGTGTTCAATGGGGCGGGTCAACCCAACGGGTTAAGGGCTGGTCATATTTTAACATGTTATTAGCGGGTCGGGTCAATAATGGGGCGGGTCATTAACGAGCCTGTTGTAAAGGGTCGTGTCGGGCCGGGTCGGATAATTATAAGTATTAATTGCGGAAAAAAATTACCACTTTTTTTATATTTTTTAAATGATATTATTATATACATAAGTGGGTCGATCCATCGGGCCATAAAGTATAATAAAAATATTTATTTTATGAACTTTTAAAAAAAGGGTCAAATTGGGCCGATTTAAATGGGCTTGACCCGCCTCGGCCTGTTTGACATGACCCGCCCCGGCCCGTTGAACACCTCTAGACTGAGCTTACTGTGAATGCTAGCACATTATCAGGGAAACACGAAGTGCAAGTTTTTCATAAGCCAAGGAGATACCATCTTAAAACTACATAGCAATGGGAGGTATGACTATAGTGATATGTAAAACGTACATACTATCTTTAATTCATTAACGTTGGATAAACCGTCCTAAAACCCTCCCTCACATATGAACCCCGTCAAGCTCGCATGGGAGAGTAATCAATTAGGGTAGAAATGTCATTCTTTTCGCCTTTCGGATCTACCATTTTAATTTTTAACGAACTATCGATTCTAATACAAAATTAAATGGGCTGGACTTATTACAAATGTCAGCATATAATCAGGAAATACAAAGTATACACTCCATAAACCAAGAAGATATACCATCTTTTATTTGATACTTTTGACAAAAAAAATGAATATAGGAATTAATTACAATGTAAGTCCTATATGTGATGAAGAAATCAATAGGTCGAGTTATTATAGTACAAACCTGACTCATTTTGGGGCGCCTTTTACCGGAATGACGAATGGATGCAGCAGCACAAGCCACCATACGTTTCATCAAATGAGGGTCATAATTTCCTTCTAAGCGTGGATCAACAAATTCATGGTAGTTTCCGGTTTCTAGTGATTTTGCCAAGAGTGGCCTCAACTGGCAAACATTATATTATCAGTAGTCATCGTGATAAAAAGGTGCTTGAATTTATTACAAATTATAAGGAATGTTACATCATCACTATAATCCCATTAAATGGCTTTTATAGTGGGGTCTGAGGGTCAGATGTACGCAATCTTATCCTTGTTAGTGATAACACTAATAAAGAGATTGTTTTCGATTGACCCTTAGTGATAAACATCATGTGCAACACTACATAAATAAGAAATGCGCATGACATAATTTGAAACCAAATAACTATACATCTTTGACCAGAAAGAAATAGGGGATAATAAGGAATGTTAACATAACTATTGCAATGAAAGTATTAGTACCCAATCGACTAAGCTATCTTCCATGTATGTCATATTGGGATCAACAGGTCGACGTCCAGTTATAATTTCTAGCAACATGACTCCAAATGAAAAAACATCTGACTTTTCAGTAAGTTTTCCACTTGAAGCATATTCTGGAGCCAAATACCTGCATTTTTATAGCAATAATGTTATGTATTTAGAATGATGATTAGATGACAACAAATATACCAAAAATAAGTGTCTAAAAATTAATTTTAAAGGTTTTTTATATCTTTCAATTTTCATTTTAAAAAGTTCGATCTTTGAGTTTTCTTCTAAAAACTCCACCCTTGTTTTGCCTCTCTCATTTTTAAAGCAAAAGAGTGAAAGATGAAACCTTTAAATCCGGTTTGTCTTAAACTTTAATATATATGTGGAGCATCACTTACCCAAAAGTACCCATAACACGAGTGGAAACGTGAGTATTTGTATCAGTAGTGAGCTTTGCTAGTCCAAAGTCAGCAACCTGAAATAGAGCAAAATGTTCAATTAGATAAAATTTCTTGAATCTAATTTGAATCGTTTACATTAAACAATATAATAACAAGAATTAACATCATAATCATATTCTTTATATTTTTTATTTTATGAAAATTTGGCACCTAAAATAAGTAATTGAAGAACATTTCTTTTTTGAGTCATACTATTCCATATCAAGCTTTGGTGTTCTCATGTCTTTCAAATTCTTATAATTCGACTTATAGTCACATTTTTCATTAAAATACTTTGAGAAAAACAATTCAATAGAATAGAGAAAAAAAGTTGCATTGTTTTAAGATCCCTTTGTAGTAATTTTTAATTTTATCATGAAAGAAGATTGTGAAAAATTTTCTTAATACATAAAAGTAAAAAATATATATATATAGAAAATAGAATGTACCATGGCCTCATAGTTTTCATCCAACAAAATGTTAGAAGCTTTAATATCACGATGGATGATTCTTGGATGACCTGCTTAATGTTTCATTGTTAACATGACATGCATATAAATAACTTTTATAACATTCTAAATGCTTCATGTTTTTTTAGACACTTGATTATGCGTCAGAAATACAAACAATTTAAATGTTTATATTTTATTACTGTTTAATTTGAGTATATAGAGAGGGGGAAATAAAGACAATTCAAGTGAACTTACAATCTTCATGAAGATAAGCAAGTCCTTTAGCTGATCCAAGTGCAATTCGAAGTCTAGTTGGAAAATCCAATTCACCCTTTTCTGTTTTTTAAACAAAATATTACAAAAAATGGCATCATAAATCAATCCACACATGCTTATTGATTTCTAAGAGATTGTACATTACATCATGTTACAAAATTTTCACATTTTAAACAAAAATGTGGAATTTCTTCCCAATTGTTTACATTCAAAATCTCTATATATCATATTACCAAACTATTTCAAAATCAAATTAATTGGAGCAAACTTAGCCCTATTAATTGTGTAAACTTTGTCAAGTTAATAGATGTGAACGAATCAATCCAACTAAAAGCTAAACCTGTGGTTTAAGCAACACAGAATGTTTCATTATATTTCATCAAATATTGGATTTCGGACTTGCATATAATACTTAGTGAGTAATCCTCCTAAAACCATATAACTTTAGGACAGAGTGAAACTCATCAAGTGTTGTATGCAAGTCAAAAAGGTAAAAGGTAAAGGTAAAGGACCTTCTCGGTATTCCGCACAAGGCAGGGTCCGAGTGGGGGGTTTTCTTTTCCTTGAAAGATGCGGACAAATCATACCCATACCCCCAAGGAGGGAGTAAAGAGAGATGCGCGCAGTCAAGAAACCCCCCAATTAATACCCGCGCCTAGCAGGGGTCGAACCCCAAACCTTCTGCGCCACATGCAGATGCTCATCAAGTGTTGTATGCAAGTCAACGCTCATTATTCATGAATGCGTCCACACAAGTGGCCTATGAGGTAATCACATGATGAAATTATCACGGCCTAACAAACCTATCTTAAAACCTCAATCATCAGCTTAACCTTTCGGCTGAGCCAGTTCCTTAACAAATAGAAAGTACGAAAAAGAAAAAGGCTTACTATGAAGATGGTATTCCAAAGTATCATTAGGAACAAAGTCATAAACCAACATCCTTTGACCACCAGAAATACAATAACCAACCAAAGACACAAGATGACGATGATGAACACGACTAATAATCTCAACTTCAGCTTGAAATTCTCTTTCACCTTGTCCACTACCAATTTTAAGGCTTTTAACGGCGATTTCTTTTCCGTTAGGTAAAACACCCTTGTAAACATACCCAAAACCACCTTGCCCTAACATGTATGATTTATCGAACCCATTTGTCGCGGTCGCTAACTCGTCGTACGTGAATGTGCTCTTATTGAAACCTAAGCTTAGACTCGGAGATGATGCGACCATCGACGTCGTAATTTGCGTCGAATATTGGTCGCTGTTTCCGTTACTACCTATTGCTTGTCCCCATGTACCTCCGGATGGTGGTGTCATTCCGATCTTCACTACATGATCTTGGCTTGATGATTGCCAATTTTGTTGCATTCCTGTTTTTATCAAATTAAAAACAATTAAATCAAAGTAATACTCCCTTCAATTCAATTCAAGTTGTCCCATTTACTTTTTCACACTTGCCGAGGCAATATTTTAACCCTTAATATCTCTAATTATTCTTAATCAAAAATTATAAAAAATTGATATTAATAGTCTTTGTATTGAGACGAATCAAACAAGATCCCACATGACTATATTTTAACTTATAGATTAAGAATAAAATACAAATTATGAGTGCCCCGTGGAGATGTCCACATGAGTGGACTAACGGGTGATTATGTGACGAATTGTCACGATCTAATATGATATCAGAGTCGAAGGTGGTTCTTGGATATGATGTGGCTCACATGTAAGAGAAAGTGTTGGAAGTACATGTATACAAGTCAATGCTCATTATCTGTGGCCGTGGGTTTGTGGGCTCAAGCCACCCATAAGTGCGTCCACACGAGTGGCCGAAAAGGTGTTTATGTGACAAATTGTCACAACATAATATTTGACATGGACTGGAGACTAAAAAATTGGACATAACAAGTTAAAGTAGTACATATTTAAAAACAAGAGAGAAAACAGAGAATAAAAGGATGGTTTCATATCCAAAAATAAAAGTAGAGAAAATTTATTAATACAAAAGTAAAATGAAAAATTTGACCAATTAAATGTTATTTTCTTCGTTCCAAATTACTTGCAACATTGAAAATCATTATGGACCGCGAACCTTACTAGGGATAGGAGTAGTTCGCCGGAGACGTCAGATCCATGTTATAAACCGCTAATAAGCTCTTTTTTCCCTCCTCATCTTTTTTTAGTTTATCTTTTCTTTTATTCTTTATATAGTTTTGTTTACTGTAACCTTTGGTTTTCTCTTTAGATAACATTCAAACGTCGCTCATTTCCTCTATTGCAGGGCTCTTTTCCTCTTGGGGTAATTATAGACCATTTTCCTCTAGTCCTCCCTTAAAGGGAGTAAGGGTATGGATTATTTGTCACATGACCTCACCCAGACTACCTTAAAGTGAGTAATTAGGTATGATAATGATGATTGAAAATCATGTACTATTCATCGATCACTCTTAATTTTTGATTAATTTTTAATCTATACGTTAAAACATAGTCAAGTGATATCTTGTTTGATTCGTCTTTATAATTAAAGATATAATAAATTAAATTAGTGCATTGAATTGATCGAAAAAACAAATGTAGAAAATACCTTGGGGTTTGGGTGGGGCATCCCAACCATAAGGAGGTGTAGATCCATATTTTCTCTTCTTCTTTCTAAGGCAAAATATACAAATAAGCAATACCATGAGAAGAATTCCACTGGCTGCCGCAACTCCGGCAATGACAGCAGAATTTGTGGATTTTGAACTATTATGAATATTTGTGTTTAAAGTGGGGGGAGAAGGTGGTTGAGTAGACGAACCCGGCGGTGTCGGTGGGGCTACCGGATTTTGAGGTGGCAAAGGTGTTGACTCACCGCCACCGCCGGTAGCTCCTCCAATGGGAGGAGATAGAATCGGTGTCGGTGGGGGTTGGGTGGTATTCCCTCCACCCTCGCTTGGAGGCGGGGGTGAGGGTGATGCTGGTGGTGGTGTAGGTGGAGTCTCGCTTTGGGGTGGCGATGGTGGTGGTGATGAAGGAGGAGTCTCTGAAGGAGGTGGTGGTGATGGTGGCGATTCTTTAGATGGAGATTGATCAGGAGATGGAGATGATTCACCATCTGACATTTTAACTTAGGATGATCACCCTAAATTGAAAATTGTAATAATAAAAATAATATCTATAATCTTTCTATTATGAAATTAATTATTGATATTCGAAAAGAAACAAATCAATCTCTTGATTTTGTTTTTAATCTTAATTTTTAACAAAACAAATATATGTGTTAACAAATTAAACAAGCAATAATTTTGTTAATTTTTTTCTCTTTCATTAATTTTGTTTGCCTCTCTTCCTACTTTCATTTTCTTTTTTTGACTAATTAATGGCTTAATGATAACCCACAAATTTAGGGTTATGTAGAACCTCTATTTAGGAAGTTGGATATTTTAAGTATAATTAACCATCATTTTTGATATATAAAAGCACCAAAACCAACCTTATCTATTTTAAGAAAATAATTTCTAATTTTACTAGTAGAATTAAGTGTAATTTGAAAATTAATCCATGCAAAATATCGCTATATTCATGAATCACGTCAATCTTGTTATTAGAGCATTAATTGCAATAAGTAACCCATCAAAGAAAAATTAAGAAAAAATCATTAGCATTCACTGTTAACTTATTTTTCTCTTCTCCACATCTTTATAAATTTCATAAAATATCTCTTCTTAATAATGATTTATATTTACGGCTTCATTAATTTCTAAAATTAGTTTATAGGTTGTATATTGGAGTAAATCTAATGGAGTCCAAATTATAAAAATAGATTTAAAATGAAATTAAAACTAATTTTGGATTTGAAAAGTCTATAGTAGATGTATCATGTATGTGAGTGGCAGGGAATTTTGGCATATTTTTGGTTTTTTGATAATTTTTTTAATTTTCCTTATTAATATTTTTGTTTTTTATATCACCTATTTATCTAGTTTAGCTAGGTGCATTTAAAGCTAGCCTATCCAATATGTCAATTCATTAAACGTTAACGTATAGCAAATTGCAAATACTCTATTAAATACTTCGTTAATACTCCTTATATTCTTTTATGTTTGTCCACCTTATTATAGCAGATAGTTTTAAATGTTTGGCCACTTTAAAATACTTTTTATTTTTAGAAATCTTTTTTCCTAAATAAACCCTTATAATCCCTCCCATTTCCCCAAATATACCCTCTTTAAATTAATGACAATGATAATTTCCTTTTTTTTCTTTATTTTATCTTTAATTTAAATGTTTTCTCTCTCTCTCATAATACCAATACAGTTATTACTTCACATTACTATTTAATTAAAATAATACTCACTTACTACAAAGATTCCAGTATTCTTAATTTGTGGGAAAAAAAAGAACCGAAGAAGTATCAATTTTTGCAAAAGAAAAATGCTTTGCAACTCTGGATTACAAAATAAATAATGTTACCTCCATTTATTAAATCAACAAATTATTACTACTCGTGTTTACTAATATTCTTTTCAATATATAGAAGATAAAATATATTCATATAAAATCTCATTAAATTTATATTAATATATACTTTTTTATTATATTAATTTTTGATAATTTTTTATGATACGTGTTTAAGGATATTGAGAATGGAAAATTATTTTAAAAGTTATGCAAAGTAGACGAAAAGTACAAAAATAATTTAAAAAATGGAAAGATATTTATCACACTTTCTTAATTTTTAGTTTATTTATTACTATCTTTAATTTAGTCCCCACTCCCACCAATATTAGTAGACAGTGACTGCATGTACATTGGTAGACACTACTCGGCCCTTTTAAAATGCTACCATCATCATCATCATCATACCCGGTGTATCTCGAACATAGATAGATCTATGCTCAGGGTCTAGGGAGGGAAGATAAACGGCGTCTCATACCCATAAGGAGAGGGCGGTTGAAATAGTCCCCCGGCTCAATAAGGGTCTTCAAGAGAGGAACCTGCAAGAAAACCGAAAACCTGCATCTTACATCTCATGTTAGCCAAGCATAGAAATCAATAAACCGATAGCAAAGTAAGAGACATATACAACAAAAAAAAATGTACATGTAACTAAAACGGTAAAAAGAGGTGGAAGAGAGCGACGGCGAAAAGGCAAAGACCAACAACAAACAAGACTAGAAATCTCGGACGTGAATAAGGCGCCGCCAATTGGCCATTTTTTCCGCCCTTTTAAAATGCTACCGATTGTAATATTTTTCATGACAATATATCCGATATCATCATATCAAAGGAGTAATATGTAAGAGCCATTTCCTCAACAATTATGTCACCAAATTGATTTGTCTATCAATCAATTAGGTTTCACAAGCTCTATTATCTTTGCCACTGCATTTAAACCCCACAAACATAACTTGCTATTGTGAAGCTCTGATATACAGTGAAACCATCAAAAGAAACAACCAAACAAATAGTTTATTCATCATCATAACCATTGTATAAGCTATGATATTCATCGGATCTAAAGATGGATGAAAGACGACAAACAGTGCCCTTATCGAATGAGACAGGAGGTCGAAGCCAAAAGAACCGCAATTCGAGAAAGAAACACAAAGCAAGACAAGACAATACAAGAATTTTAGCTTGATTCATGAATTTACTAATTCCCCATTTTTACATACTTAAAGATAAGGGGAAAGGGATTGATTCATGTATGTTGTATTAGTACACCATAGTTTATAGGATAGGATTAAATTTTGCAAACATAGTTACACCCACCTACTTTTGTATCTGATTTCAATTTCTCTGCAACATCAAAGAGATGCACTGTACAATCTAGATCATGAGCTCCTTCCCATGTCTTTACTGGTAAACTCGGTTCCTCCGAATGAAGCTGCTGCGGCTACAGATGCCATGTCAACACCGTTTCCCATCGATGTGATCAATGATGTGAGACCGTTGTTCGAGCTCCCCCCTGCGGCCATTCCCAATCCAAGGAAGTCCAGAGTGGGCTGTTTTGGCCCAAACATTGACGAACTTCCAATCATTAGCTCCTTCAATCCAGATCCCTCGTCACAAGGCAAGCCTAGCCCAAGGCCTGACGGGACAGGGCTAGTCTCAGGCTCAACTTGACGTGAACCCCATTGTAGATTTTCTGAGGAAACAGAAGACAAAGTCGATGTAACAAGCCCAAGTCCACGAAGCAATGAACCGCCATTGGCACTGCCAATTTGAGCAGCCTTCTGAAGTAGTGCTGTGGCTGACATAGCAGGTTGCGGAGGTGGTGCATACTGCCTCCGTTCGTGTCCAGCATGACCAAAAATCGATGACCCGTGATTAGTAGCAAGGCACAGTGAAATGGGTTCTGTTGAAGCAGACGGGGCAAATTCGGGTGGCTGACATTCAGGCCGAGCCATGGTTTGATTTAAGTCCGAGAAACCCGGATTGGAATGGGATGGTAAACTAGGTGGTGCAGTTGAGGAAGATGAAAATAAGGTAGCAAATACACTACTGCTAGTGTTGGCACCAGGAACACCACTAGGACTGCAACTACTGCTACTGCTACAGCTACCATTTAAACCAGTTGTGGCTATAGCAACAGGAAGAACTGGATCGTCCGAGACGGGAGAAGGATTCTCTGGCACTGCTTGCAAGGAATAGAACAACAAATTGAAAAGAAAGATTGTTTCTTTAGTAAACAGCAATGTCTTTTTCTTCACTAAATGTACTCCACTTTATAATAAAGAAGCAAAATTCAATCATGGTTCCTTTCTCATCTCCATTATCTTTCCTAATTCCTACACTTTTGAATCAATGGGATCTTCCCTTTAATGGAACTTTTAAAAAAAGATATTAAATCATTAGATCTTTTATCAAAGGGAAGATTTTTTTGCTGTCATCTTTTTAGCTATAAGCTTTAATAAAATCTTTTTAAGTCAGCATATTAAATATGCAATCTAAATCAACCCAGTAAAAATAAACAAAAACAAACAGTAACAGACAAAACAATCTAAATCCTCATCAGAAGATCAACAACAAACAAAATAGACAAGACAACAAAATTCATGATTCAATTGAACAAAAATACCAATAAGAAACATACAAGGCATATTGGATGACACCATAGTAGTTGATTGAGTCACCGGAGCTGGTGGCGGTAGAGGCGGGGTTGCTGGTGGTGGTGACTGTTTGGGTGAAGGCAATGGCACTAACGGAGGTGACGATGGTGTTGTTGATGGCGACGAAGCGATTGCAATTGAAGCTTTTGACTCCAATTCCATCTTATTATTATTGTTGTTGTTACTACCATTATTAGGATTAGGATTAGGATGATTTCTTGCACTTTCTACTGCTAAAGCATCACAAAATGCTCTGTGTGTAATAAAACTATCCCTCCTACATCAAGAAACAAACAAATTTCCAGATAAATTAAGGATCAAAACAATTTCACCTAAAATGAAAAACCCAAAAAAGAAGGGATTTTAAAAAGCTCAAAAACCTTGAAAAAAGAGTACCACAATCACATTTATACTCCTTAGTACCACAAATCTTACTATGAGCTTTCCAATCAGATTGAACAGCATATTTTTTTGAACATTTCTCACATTTCCATTTCTTTTCACCATGTTTCCTGCTAAAATGTTTCTTGATTCCAGTCAAATCACCCAAAGCTCTTAAAGGATCATGATGAACACAACTAGGTTCTGGACAAACATAAACCCTTTTCTTAATCTCTTTACTTGATCTTTGTCTTAACTTCCATGGCAAATTATGGCCTCTTCTATGTAGCTGAAGATTCTGATCTCGTTGAAACCCTTTATTGCATATTTCACACACAAATCTGTTTGTAGCCATTAATGTTTTAGGCGATAAAGCTATCACTTCTGCATCTGGATCTGTTCATTCAACAACAACCAAGAAATTAAAACTTCCTTCAATGAAAAACCCAAAAAAATGTTAGGAAATTAATCACATACCAGGCATTCCAGGTTGATTACGCTTCTTTTTAGGGGGAGGTTTTAATGGTTCAAATTGGTCGCCATTAGAAGAAACACTAGCATCACCAGTTTGCCCTGTACTATTTGACATAGTTTTAGGTGAAGAATCATCAATATCTTCCGGCATAATCAATTTTTTTAGGGTAATCAAACTGGGATTTTTTAGGGTTTTTAGGAGAGAGAAAAAAAACACACTTATTTTTCTTCAAAAGCTACTCCTACCATTCAAATTTCAATCTACTTTTATCACTTCTTCTTTTTGTTGGGTTTCTCTCTCTTTGCATACTTCGTCTCTATCTACTCCAATCAATCTTACTCTCAACTACCAGCTGGTCCCTGCAGTGATGATTCTCTGACAAACGAACATGACACTACTCACAAATGGCTAAATCTATTCACTGTTAACCACGCCGCTAGCTAAAAGTATGAGATTTCGCACCAGAAAATCAATGGATCTTTAAAAACACATTATGTTGATGAATATACAGAGATTTAGTTAGGTTTAAAGGATTTTTAATTATGTTGAAATCTGTAGATGTGTGAATATTTAGTGAAAGATTCAAGAACAGGTTGAGAACAAAATAATGAAAGTGAAGGGATTTGTAAAGGTGAAGAAGAAGGAAGAGAAAGGTGATGATGAAGAGAGAACAATATAATCAAGAGTTTTTTGCAAATTGTCAACAGTTTGAGCTGCTAATGCTATCAATCCATTAATCTTCCGTTTTACTTTTATACTCCCCCACATTCAAAATCAAAAATAGTTGAACAGAATCTAATTTGATTCGTTTTTATTGTAAATTTTATGAATATCGATTTTTTATAATTTTTATTCAAACAAAGTTACAAATATTTAATACTTCCTCCGTTTTTTTAATTGCATTATTTCTATTTTATAGATTATTCATCATTTGATAATGTTTTACATAGTGGGGCTAGTAAACTAGAAGAAAACATAGTCACGTGAGATCTTATTTTGTTCGTCTCATCGAATACTTTTATAATATCGAGCATTGCACAGAAAATGAATAGAAAAAACAAAAAACAGAAGGAATATCTTTTAAAAATAATTGAAGTGAGTCTTTTATAATGTTTGAATTGTCATTTAAATTTTTGGAATATCGAGTTAAACATTTAAAACTTTTTTTTTGGCACAAAAACGTTTAAAACTTTTAAGTATTCTTTATCCCAATAATTTTGTTGTAATGACAATTAAGAAAATTGAGTAAAGATAAATTTTATGCGGGAGTAGAAGAAATGTGTTGATATGATTGAAAAAAAGTTAAATGCATAAATAGAAATTTAATAAAGAGTGTGCATGATAGAAAAATAAAATAAGAAATATTTAATGAAAAGAACTATTAAAAAAAAGTGCGACAAGTTTTGTGAAATAAAAATAACTATTGTTGTAGTTTTGGAGTGCGTTAAATCCTTAATAAACAATCAAGGGTAGTAATGATCCCCTCTCTATCAGGCTAAGTGTCAAGCTTTAGTTACTTGTCAACCTTTATTGAAATTTAGAGCATTTCTAGTAGTATAAATAAGTTGCTCATCACTTGCATTTTCATCATCCTGCCATAGCATTCTTGAGTGGTGAAGCAAAGTGGGAGTAATATTTTTAGAATGAGTTATAATAAGCATAAGAGTGAGTGAGCTAGTAGTAGTAGTATGTATATATTTTTCCAAAATGCTGATTACTCTAAATATTTTTTTAAAAAAAATTCTTAATCCTAATCCATCAAAAATGATCAACAGCATAATTGCATACCCAAGTGCAAACATGGGAAAAAACATTATCCTCCAAAAGTCCAATTACTAGAAACAATTTTAAGAGGAACTAATCCGTAAACTATTGATCTATCTCACTCGTTCATGAAAAATAAACTGTAGTGGAACAATTCCCAGATCCTGCCCTGTGAGAATGTTGTGTGCATGAGGCTACCCTTTGTGACAATACCACAACTCCACAACGAAATTCCCTATTTGTGGGCTAAAAGTTTGATATTCTCCATGATCAACTATGTAATTTCCCTACTTTGTTTGGTTTCCAAGTTCAAAACTTCCAATATCTCAAAAAAAAAAGTTCAAAACTTCCAACAGTTACATTTTATCTAGATAGTAATTTAGAAGAGAACGAAAAAGAAGAGAAGAGATGGAAGGAAAAGGAAGGGAAATAATAATAAGAAAAGCTTCTCTTATTCGTGAAAAGAGAAAAAGACAAAAAATCATTTTCCTTTCAAATCACTTTTAAGAAATTTGTCCATTAACAAAATTGAAGAACTAAATCCCTTTACAAATTCTTTCCCTCTAAAGTTGCTATCCAAACTAAGAAAAATACATTCCTCTAAATTTCTCATCTTCCTATCCCTCGAATACTCTTGATCCAAACATAGTGTTAAGAATACGAGACAACAAATTAATGCAAGCAAGGGACAAAGTATAAAATTTCCAAATTCCATAGAGCTTTTGCAAGAAATGGAAGTAGGAAACTTGTAAGTTATGGTTCACTTCAAATTAGAGAAAACTTGAAGTTGTCAATGTGAAACCTAATATTTTTGCTAAGTTCAACTAGTACTATGTTGGAAATACTTCACATGTGAGATAAGATTTCGCATTGATAAAATAATAAATTGTGAATTTGCATATATATTGAATGCGTTAATCCTCCTACTACCATATGATTTTGGGAAATGATAACCTTACCAAATATATGTGCAAGTTAATGCTTTTGACCTGTGAAACAGTAAGGCCGAGCCCACAACTGTCCTGTGTCCACACAAGTGGGCTACGATGAGATTATATGATGAATTGTCACGAGCTAATACCCTAAGGCTTATGCTGTGAACTCTCCTATGCCAAAAGTTTTTCAAAATAATCAGTTAAATTTGACAACTAGTAGTACTACAATTCAACCAAAATACATGTATCTCCCTAAACTGCAAAACATTGGCTGAAGACAAACATACTCAAAACCCTAATTGTTCATATCGCGCTTGTTCATGGATTCAATTTAATGAGTCATCGTAAATGAAACTCGATTACAACATCAATCAGGAGAACTCAAGAACAGCAGATAATACAAATAAAGAATTTAAGTACAAATTAGAGAGTGAGAAAAAACCTAATACAGGCATGGATCAAACTCCAGAAATCCCTAATCATGACATGACAGGGTAATTGATCGACAATTTTCCATTAAATGCTTGTTATGCTTCAATATCAGCCATAGAGAAATGGGAACTAAGATGAAAAAAGTGGTTGAAATTGAACATAATCGTAATGACTTATCGCACAACATCTGCAATCGCTCGACAATTTAGTGATGCAAAGAAAGGTAATTGAGAATAATACTTCCTCGCTCCAAAAGTTAATTTGGTTCATGTAATATGCAACGGATTGTATATATGTAAAGTTATACATAACTATAATGAAAATATAGGAGGAGACGAATAAAACAAGATTTTATAATAGCCAAAATATGTAAATCATGTATAATAATTGATAGTGCAAAAGTTAATTTGGTTTATGTAATACTCCCTCCGGTCCAGTTTACTTGTCCCATTTGACTAAACACGGATATTAAGGTAGTAGTGGGGTCCATTGAAAAAGGTGGTAGTTGGGTATTTTAATTGATTAAATTAATTGTAAAGGTGGTAGTGGAGTATTGGGAATTGGAAAAGTGGGGGTATTTAGGTAAAAAAAGGATAGCCAAAAAAGGAAATGAGACAAGTGATGAGGAATTGCCAAAAAAGGAAATGGGACAAGTAAACTGGAACGGAGGGAGTATGAAACAGAGAAAATTGTTTGTTCACAAATTCTTATGAGAAACCGTCTCTTGGAAAAATTATCTTTAATTGGGTTGGCCCACAAAAGAATGTAGGGTAAAAATAGTCATTAAGCTTTAATTAACTGGGTCTAAGAGATATCTCTCGTATAAACGATCTCTCATGAGACTGATTGGTGTAAGATGGAAAACCTAATTTACTTTCTACACACCACAGCCCATTGGGCCACATGAGTGACAGGTAGAACCGTAGAAGTGTAGAAGAGCAAAGAACGAATGTTGGCCCAAAGCTCAATAAGGAGTCCGCCCCTTGTTAATATAAATATTAATAAACAAATTTTATAAAAAACCATCTTATTATAATACGAGGATATAATTAATTTATTTTTTTAATTTATCACTTTAAATTAAAAAATAATTACTCAGGTTATACATAATTATCACTTTAAATATATAAAAAATAATCACTTTAAAGTTGTAATTAATCACTTTAAGATTATACATTAAACCAACATTGTATACATAAAATCACCGTGAAATCGTATAATTTGAGAATTTTTATTAATAATTATTATTGCACTTAATACTTATAATTTACAAGTTAAGCTTGGAAAGTAGAGTACAAAAATTGACCAAATGAAAACTCCATGTGCACATCCACGTGATTGAAAGGGCCGTTTGGATGAATGGAAATGCAATAAATCCATAATAAGTATGGACAAGAGAATATATATAGTGGTAATTATTAATTAAATTAAATTAAATAAGCTTTAAATAAAAAGTCGAAAATGCCCTTAAATAAGAATGTGAATGGCAATAACAAAGAGAGAAATAAAAGAAAGCATCTTTAAAAAGGGGTTTTCTATACATAATAATAATAATTTTCAGCAATTCAAAAACTGCTTAAAGAAGCAATGAGCGGGCAGTAACTAGACTGTTGGATTTCCTACCATAATTACCCATTTTTGGAGGGAGATACGAGTAAATATTTTTATATATACTGCCATTTTTGGGGGGAAACTTTTAAGTACTTGACAATCAACCCTTCATTTAACTGTCATTTGAATACCAAACTAACGGCTACTTCATTAGAAGAGATGAGAGGGAAACAAAACCATAACAAATACTAACCACTTTTTGAACAAGATTTAAAACCCCATTGTAAATGGGGATGGTTTTTCCCTCCTAAAATAATTGTTCAACAAAAAGAGACCCTAAAACTCTTTTAAACTGCCTACCAACAACTGATGTACATTCAGATCCTCCATCTCTCCGTTCTTAAGCTGTTCGTTGAAGAACCTTTGTTAAAACCTTCTTCAATGACGCTTCTTTGAGGATCGTTTGTCTGTGTCATCAGCATCTTCTTCTTTGTCGACGCCATTGTCATCGTCTCTCTTTCGCTTTGATTCTGAGGAGGATGGAGCCATTACTTGCCCTTCTCCTAAATCGTCGTCGTCGTCTTCGACTTCTTCACCTTCTACATCATCGTCTGCGTCGTTTTCAGCTTCCATGTCACTGTCATCTGCGTCTTCTGTGCTTTGTCTGACACGCTGGACTAAATACCCTTCCTCACCATCTTCTTCCTGCAAATTAGGAGCAAGAAATTCACCATTTTTTCATTGAAGCATTCATGGAAAACATAGATCACCATAATCTAAACATCAAGAGATCCTCAGCAGAGCATCAACAAGATAACGTTATAGACTATGTAGAGATTCTGACCAAACAGAATCTCATCACCCCTGGCCCGACTAGAACACAAAACATCAAACAGAATTAACCCCAAAATCTAACTGAAAGTCAGAATTTAGAACCCTAGAGAACTAATACTTCCACCCCTTAAAACCCTAGAAAATAATCAATCAACACAAAAATAGAACACCATGTAACAACCATCATGAAACCGCGAGATCAACTAAAATATCAACAATCTGCTTCAACATCAAAAGAAAAGGATTACAAAAATAGCAGATAAAACAGCAAAATTGAACATATTTATCCAGAAAACACCCACAAACTGCCATTGCAGAATTTCGGAAGCAGAATGCACACATTTATCCACACAATAAGGCCCGAAAATCACAAATCGAAAACCACAATAACTATTGCAAACATAAATGACCGGTAAAAGTTAAACCAAGAACAACCAACGCCACAATAAAGAGCCATGGCTGACACAAATGTCCCAAAAATTTAAACGGGTTCAAATACTTCTTATCAACTCCTTATATGCAGCTTATTAACCATCTACACATTTTAAAAGATCTTAAACTCCTGCATGATAAGAAATTAAAACTTACAACAATGAAAAATAGCCCACACCAAACAGGTCAATCAGCAGAAATCATATCATTATCAAACAATCGAAGTAATCTTTCCAGAACATCACCATCAGAGCAGTAAATAACCAATTTTTTGAAAGCGAAGAATTAAAAACTTGAGCAAGCAACACTCTCATAGAAACACAAGAATCTGTCGGTTCAAATCAATTGATTAAGGAGCACCATAAAAGCAAAAGTCCCTTATGCTCATAAAAAATTAACACAATAGAGTAGCTCACTGCCATAATCTACCACGCGTTAGCTTCATATCATATTAATCAAGCCAACAAGCTAAGCAAAAACACCTGGTCAAGTCGCTAAAGCTACAAGATTAAACTACACAATCACACAGCTTTAGGATACATATATTGCAGATCACTGAAAAATCACAAAAAATACAGTTAGAATCTATTCTTCAATATCTCTGATAACAGAATATTACAAGCATCAACCTCGCAGGAAAAACGAGAAATCAAATGCTCAAACAATGACAAATCACAAGCTGAACACGAAGAACAATTTTTCAGCTACAAGGCAAAATGTTAGTAAAAATCTATCACATCAAAAATACTAATAGCAAATATAGAAAAAAGCAACTCAACCAACAGTAAAATAAAGCACAAGTGGATAAATAATCACAAAGCCAAGAGAGTGATCTAATATACCTCATCTTCACCCTCAACTTCATCGTCTGATTCTCCCTCGTCTTCAACACCCAACTCCTCCTCCCCCGTCTCCCCATTATCATCCTCATCATCATCATCTTCCCCTTGTTCATGACCATCAATTTCTCCATCAGTACTAGTCAATCTTCCCGTGCTCCCTGGTTCAGCAACATCAACCTCATCATTATCAACCTCCTCAACCTCATCCTCATCATCATCGTCATCATCATCATCCTCATACTCCTCATCCCCATCTCCGTCTTCATCATCATCACTATCCACAATATCATGAACCTCAACTACATCCTCCTCCTCCTCACCATCATCCTCATCGATCTCCTCTACATCCTCATCCTCGCCATCGTCATCCTCCTCATCATCCTCACCATCTACTTCCCCAACTGCCTCAATTCTAAACCCATTTTCCTGCAACCCTCCATTCTCTCTCCTTGAAATCTCCATCACAGCTTCTTCTTCATCGGCATCACTTTCTTCATCCTCATCAACATCAACAATCCCTTCACCACCACCACCACTACTATGCCCGTTAGTCATCCTATAACTTCCTTCCTCTCCATCACCATCACCATCAACTTCACCACTACCAGGATCATCCTCTTCCTCTTCTTCCTCCTCATCTTCTTCCTCATCATCACTTTCCGGTCTCTCATTACCCTCAGCATCCATCTTATCCAAATACTTCAACGATTTAATCAAACCAAAAACCCTAGCTCTATAATCCTTAACCCTTGTAACAGGACATTCATACAAATCAAGTGACACAAGCTTCAACTGAGCTAAAGGAGCAAGATCTTCAATATACTGAATTCGATTATTCGATAAATCAAGGTCTCGAAGTGAATCAAGCCCCGCTCCAACAAGATGTTCCAAACCCGAAGATATCCGATTATCAGAAAGTGTAAGTTTCTGGAGACTTTGAAGACGAGGAAATTGCTCAAGAGATGATACACCTATGTTCGCCAAAGATAGATGCTGAAGATTATGGAACTTCTCTAATAGTGAAGAGGCTGGCAAACGACCGTGTAAACACTTAACAGCGCCGTCTAGGGTTAAGGATTTTGTTAAACGATTATCTGTTTGGCCGTCTATCGCCGTTTCAACCGCTCTTTCCCAGATCTCATCCATTCAAAAAATTAAAAAATTCTTAAAAATATTAACTTCAAATACTCTCATAAAAAAAACCAACACAAAATTGCAAAAAAAAAAAAAAAACTATATTATGTTTCTTTTCCGGGCGAAATCAAGAACAGAAACCCTAATTCACCTGATTAGGGTAAAATCAATGTTCAAGTTTTGATAAGTATGACGAAGATTTCGATTGTAAATTTGAGTTTTCTCTCTTCTCTTTTCTAATTTTTCTTTTCTTTTCGCTATTTGATTTGTTTATAATATTTCTCTCTCTACAATGTTGTTTCTCTCTCTTAAGAGATAAACCCCAGATAAAAAGTAGGGGAAAGAAAATCGATATGGGCCGGGGTAGGTTTTTGCTAGGGAAAGGATAGTCGTTGGATTGAGAAAGCACGGATCGATGACGTGGAAAAATAAGTGGTGGAGATTGAAGATTGGTGTGTTTGTTTCTCTGGAGAAAGGCCTGGATTGGTATACGCGTCTTTCGTGGGATGCAATGGATGGAAATTGGTGAAATTACTGAAATATCAGGGTGCAACCGCAAATGCTCCTAATGTTTCTTTATATTACGATAATACCCTTTTTTAAAAACGACGGCCTTTTTTTAAAGCATTTTACTTAAAAATAGAGTTGCACTTGCAGTAACTATAATTTTTATAATTTTATCATCATCATAAAAAAAAAAAAACTATAATTTTTATAATTTTATGATCATCATCATACTCAAAACTCAGTGTATTCCGTTCA
Organism: Amaranthus palmeri; assembly: GCA_019776075.1. Classification (NCBI taxonomy): domain Eukaryota; kingdom Viridiplantae; phylum Streptophyta; class Magnoliopsida; order Caryophyllales; family Amaranthaceae; genus Amaranthus; species Amaranthus palmeri. Next base: position 43,027 of record JAAKBH010000008.1, read on the forward strand.
TAAAATTATGATAAGGATCTAGAAAAGGAAGGACGATGACAACTCATACCCACAGGATCTCAGTGTATCCCTTGACTCAAGAACGTGTAACTACTCGCAAAGCCTGCAACTTACATACATGATAATCAATACCAAAAATTATAAAACCTAAACCGGAATGAAAACTGTAATTATTTTTGATGCAATTTGGATACATGAATATTTTATAATTTAACACTAGACCAAACAATGTTTCGGTTTTTAGTCTGGATAGATGAATGAAAAAAATTATAATTTGGATTGAAAATTATAATTTAGCACTTTTATAATTTGGATACATGAATCCAAAAAATATTTTATAATTTACCCAAGAAACATAATATATAGACGCACTTTATAATTTACACAAGAAAAAATACACACTTTTTGATGCATTTTGGATACATGAATGACTAGCGCTTCACTTTACGATTTACACTAGACCAGACAATGTTTCAGTTTTTAGTCTGGCATAGTCTAAATATTTTAAAACTTAAATCGGACTGAAAACTGTAATTGAAAAATATATAGATTAGGCAGTTTAGACTCTAGAGTCTAGAGTCTAGACCAGACAAAATACTAAAATTATGGTTTAATAAAAAATAATTGCGATTTTAACCAAAGCTCTAGCCCCGGAGATCGATAATCCAACGTTTTATGTTTATTTTTCGATGTTCATGTTTCCTCATTTACGGTCCATTAATAATAATATTTTCCTATGCTATCTTATCATTCTCAGGTTTTTGTAGTGTTTTGTGGTGCAAATAACGTATCTATAGGGTGTTATGAGTAATCTAGTCTCATAGTGATCAAGTGAATATGATTTTCAGCAAGGTTTAGTTCCACAACAACAATTAATTCTAGGATAAAAGATCAAGATTAAACTAGGATTTTGGGCAATTCACTTTAAAACTAGTAAGCTTGAGATTGATGGTGATTATTAGGCATTGGATAGAGACATAGAGTAGCCGTGACAAATGAAATTGAGACGATTGCATTAGCTTCTAGGTTAAAACATCTTTTAGTAAATGAGTAAGCTATAAAGAAAGTCTCGATAAATAACGATTATTTGTTATCATCATCATCATGGTATATAATATTCCACACAAAGACAGGGTCTTGTTGAGGGAAGGTCACGAACAATCCATACCCGTACCTAGAGCAAAATGGTCTATTTTATCGCCAAAAAGAAATAGCCCCGCATAAAAGAAAATGAGTGACGACTGATCAAATCACCCTTGTGACTATGTGGTAAGATTTGATAGAGTAAGAACTTTATTATTTTAATTTATTTTTTTTAGTTTTGTTTTTTTTATTGTAACTTTTTTGTCTTTTTACGATGATTTACAAATCACGGAAATTTATTAGGAATTTCTAAGTAAAATATAAGATATTGGCTCTAGACCCTCGACTACATATATTGACCATCCACATAACTTTAAGTTGACCATGGTGACTCACAATTCGTAACATAACTAATTCGATAACTATCCTTTACGTACTTGGGATTAAGCCGAGTATCTAATATACTTAGACTTCTAGGTTACTTTTTTGTTAGGAAAGTCTTCTTCGCCAATTTTTATGAGTAATAAAAGTTAATACGTATATGTGGAGTAGGAATGACACAGGCGATCCTGAACAGGTTCTACCAGTGTAATTGAATAAGACCTTGAAATTTTAGGGTATTAAATTATTATATACTGATTACTGCATAGATTAAATTATCTTACAAGGTAGATGAGTTGGCTAGAAGCTTTAGTTTTGACACAAGCGTGCTGTGTTTGAATCCTAAGAGACTCCTTTGACTAGAATAACTTATGTCTACTCTTTAGAATCTCATTTGTAACCGTAAAATTACTATCCCGTCATCTTCCTTATTTTTCTTTGTTCCATACATTCATTGGCGTTGCATTTTCCAAGATTTATTTTCCTTTTATGTTTTCATCTTATATCTAATCCTATTAATTTATTACTTATGCAATTCTCTTGTGTATCCATCTCCAATTTTCAATGCCCCTCATCTACCAAATTTTACAACAATGGGAAAGCTTAAATTTGACAATGAAAATAGCGTTGATGGGTTAAAGAACATTTTATTTAATTATTAATGGGCCTCATTTTAAAAGTTAAATGCTAATATAGACCAGACCCTCAAATACTTTGCTCCGCTTCTAAGGAATGGTGTAAGCTTCTTTTAAGAGGCAAATCAAGCACTCAACACCCCTATTAGTCCTAGTTTTAATGACTTCCATAAGGGTTTAGAACTCTAATCAAGGACCATTAACTTTTAATCTAAGACCTAATTATCACTAATCACTTAATAAACATGTTTATTGAATTGATAATCCCTTAAACCTTGATCACATATATTGTGTCCCTTAAACCTTAGAGGCGGAGCAAAGTATTTGAGGATCTGGTCTATATTAGCATTTATAATTTTTTTGTAATTTCAATTGTTTTATGATTGTAATAGAAATAGTGACTATTTTCTTTTGTTAGAGTAGGTTAATTAACAAATGTGAAAGCGTGGGGCTAAAGATGACAAGAATGGTTAATGACCATGACTTGAAAGTGCACTAATGAAACATGGTTATATGCAAATATTAAGGTGGTTAAATCAAACATTAACATCAAGATTTATTAGTAGTGCATATATGATGAGGTTTATGAGAATTCAATTAGTTTCAATATAGTTTTGCAATTTTTATTTAAATAGTGTTTATTACAACTTATTTGAGGAATATACCGAGTCAAAAATGTTTCATTATTTAAAAGCAGAAAATAATAGGGAAACTTAAACTATGAGTTAATTGCTATCATTTAAGTCTATTTTATTTTTTTCTTAATTTGACTAACTTTATACTCCCTCCAATTCAACATAAATGTCCAGTTTTCTTTTCTGGTAAAGTCACTCTAATTGTCCACTTTCTATTTTTGGCAAAGACCTTTAACCTAAATACCCCCAACTACCCCAACTTATACTACATCCGTTCCATTTTTAGTTGCACCATTGGGTTTTGGCACAATATTTAAGGGTTGTCAAATCAGTATGGTAAAAGTAGAGATGGTGTATGATTGATGGTGATATGTGGGGTAGAAATAAAAAAAATTATTATAAATAGATAGTGGTTGTGACTTGTGGGTATATTAAATAATTAATGGAATGATGTATGATTGATGGTGATATGTGGTAGAAACAAAGTGATGATAAAATAAGTAGATTATTTTTGCCAAAAATAGTAATGTTGCAAGTAATATGAAACTTCCACAAATGGTAAGTGTTGCAAGTAAAATGGAACGGAGGAAGTATTATTTAAAATACCCCCTACCACCTTTTCAATTATTATAATCACTTAAATACTCCACCTACCAGGCTACCACCTTTTCAATTATTATAATCATTTAAAATATCCTACTACCATTTTTCTTAATTTGCGTGCCAAACCCAAAGTGAACATTTATTATGAACCGAAAGAACTATAAAAGTATAACCATTACTTGGCCTTCTCCAATTCAAAATCCTAACTCAAACCAAAGTCTTACAATTGGATCATATACATAGAACCAAAAGCAAAATTTTATTATTTTAGTAAGATATAAGCATGTACTCTATAATGGCCTAAAATTTTTTTCTACAAAGCTAAGGCTCAATAAATCCAATGGTTTACATCAAAAAAAAACATCCAATGGTTGATACTTAATACATACATAAAATATTCTTCTATGCAAAATACAAATGGACATGTGGGCAAAAATGATTTAAAAAATATATATATCAAGACAAATTTATTAAAATCCTACATAAACATGTTTTTCATATAAGTCGATGAAAAATCATATTTAAAGTTAGACATTAAAATTCGTAAATTTTATTTGAGAAAAACATGTGCAAACAGAAAAAGTAATATTTTTAATTTGCAAATTACAAATATTTTGTCGTTGTTATTATTTAGTATATAAACTCGTACAATGCACAAAATTTATTAGTATAAAAATACCTATAAATAATTTTTTTAAGAAAGATGCAATTCCATATTACAGTGAACATAATTTGAATGCCCCACAATGGCACAATCACATTTTAACCAGTAAAAATGATTTCATTTGGTAAAGTTCTATAAAATTGTTATTTGCAGTTTTTCTATTCTTTTATAGTATTGTATGAAAATATGATTTGATCTAATAAAAATCTTTAAAATCTTACCTTTAATAATATAAATCATAATTAATGCAAAACTCTATAAAATCGTCTTGTGCAATTTTCTAGTTCTTTTATAATATTATATGTGATATGATTCTTTTATAGTATCGTGTGATTGTATAACTTGATTTAATAAATATTTTGCTTTTGAAAACTTAACTTTATTAATACTTAAAGTCATAATTAATACAAAACTCTATAAAATCGGCATGTGTAATTTTTCAGTTCTTTTATAGTATTGTGTAATGATATAATATGATAAGATGATATTATTCTTTTATAATATTGTATGATTGTATGATTTGATCTAATAATTTTTTTTTGAAAACTTACCTTTGATAAAACCATAATTAATACAAAATTCTATAAAATCACCATGTTGAATTTTCTAGTTCTTTTATAGTATTATATGACGATATGATTCTTTTATAATATTGTGTGATTGTATGATTTGATCAAATAAATATTTTTTTTAAACTTACCTTTGACACTTCAAATCATAATTAATACAAAAACTCTATAAAATCGCCATGTTAAATTTTCCGTTCTTTTATAGTATTGATATGATATGAAATGATTGTATGATTTGATTTAATAAAAATCTTTAAAATCTTACCTTTAATACTATAAATCAAAACTTTATAAAATCGCCTTGTATAATTTTCGAGTTCTTTTATAATATTATGGAAAATGATATATACAACCCTAAGGGCTGTATATAAGAATGAATCTTGCATTTAATTTGCTTTGGAAATATAAACATTTAATTATAATATATTATTTTATCATTTATTATTGCTTGGGAAGTTAAAATTCATTAAATAACATATTAATTGTTTTTCAATTTCTAGATTAGATTCTCTTGAAAATTTAAAATCATTAATGATAAAAGGAATTTGTTAATTTTTATGTACAGCCCTAAGGGCTGTAAATATCATTACCCTAATATTATATATGATATGATTCTTTTGTTGTATTATGTGATTATTATATGATTTGATCCAATAAATATTTTTTTAAAACTTATTTTTTATCCTAAAAATCATAACTAATACAAAATTCTGTAAAATCGCTATGTGGAATTTTTCAGTTCTTTTATAAACTAAGTACTATAGTATTAATTGTATGATATGATGTATGATGTGTGATTGTATGATTTGATCCAATAAATATTTTTTAAAAAAACTTATTTTTAATATTTAAAATCATAATTGATACAAAACTCTATAAAATAGCAATGTCGAATTTTCCAGTTTTTTTATAGCATTGTATGATATGATATGATGATATGATATGATATTTATTAGATCAAATCATACAATCACACAATATTTTAAAAGAACTGGAAAATTCCACATGTAATTGTATTTTATGGTATAATGATATGATTTGTTTATAATATTGTGTGATATGATTTGATCTAATAAATATTTTTTTTTGAAAATACTTAAAAAATCATAATCAATACAGAACTCTATAAAATCGCCACCAGAAAACTTTCAATTCTTTTAGATTGTGTTTGGGAACTAGCATTTCATTTCAAATTAATGATTTCAATTATAAAATCATGAATGTAGAATTTGAGGATGAGAAGGTTTGGAAAGTCATTCTCAAATCCTTATCTTTAAACCATTTTGATAACAATTGTGAATTTGACTCAAATCTAAATTTGAAATTCTAGTATTTGCCAAACACTAATTTTAAGTCAAATCTGTATTTTCAAATGAAATTCTCATTTCCAAAAATAGCATTATAGTATTGTATGATATGATATCATGATACGATTGTGTTTATAGACCCAATTATATAAATGAAAAGTATCCTTCCTAATATTGTAGAAGTACCAACAAAATTATATTTTGAATCTTGATTAAAAAAATTCCTTTCCATGTGAAAATTCTAGTCAATCCTACAATTCTTTACTCAGTCACCATCAACAACACCCTTGTTCTTCAATCATTATCAATCCAAATTCCTCATCACCCCTCTCCATTTCAACAACCAACCTAACATTACATTTTCTCTCAACATCCCAATCAAAATTATCACCATTCTCAATTACCCAAATGGGAAAAGGCGGTGGTTGTGTACCCAGCAAGAAGAAATTCCCCGGCGGAGTAACCGGCGATGATACAACACAACCTCAACCACCTATTGAGACCAGCAAAACTTCTGTTGATTCTTCATCAACAGAACAACCAAACGGTCCAAACCCTACATCGCAGCGCGACGTCGATTTGGAACATTCATCAACACCCCACAATTTGAAGGTATTCATAGTCTTTTACTCGATGTATGGACACGTTGAGGGGTTAGCGAAGAGGATGAAGAAAGGGGTTGACTCCGTTGATGGCGTTGAAGGGGTTTTATATAGAGTGCCTGAGACTTTATCGCCGGAAATTTTGGCTCATATGAAGGCGTCGCCGAAGGATGATTCAATCCCGGAGATATCGTCCGCGTCGGAACTTTCTGGTGCTGATGGGTTTTTGTTTGGGTTTCCGACTAGGTATGGTTGTATGGCAGCGCAGATGAAGGCTTTTTTTGATACGACGGGGCAGTTGTGGAAAGAGCAGTCACTTGCTGGGAAACCTGCCGGGTTTTTTGTTAGTACTGGTACCCAAGGTGGTGGCCAGGAGACTACTGCGTAAGTTTTTCGGAAATTGATATGATTTTTTTTGATGGCATAGAATTAGATTGAAATTTTACTGACTGATTAGTGTTACCTAATATGGTACTCAAATCGGCCAAATTGGCCTATGATTTACTAGTACTTGTTTTTGCTGTTTGAAGGGAATAGTGAATCTGTCAACACTTGTTTTGAGCAGAGCTGAGTTTTGGTTTGTGATTGAAGTTTTGTTTTTTGTTTTGATTGAATTGTGAACCAAACTTGGTGAAATTTGGATGTTTTGACAATGGAGATAGAATGTTGCATGTTGTATGAGAAACGAGTGTGTATGGATGTTTTGATGATGGAGACATGATGTTTGAACATTTGATGTTTATAGACTGATTCATTGATTTTGGCAATATGATAGGAATTGGAGTAAAGATTTTAAGTGTTTGACTTGGTTTGGTTTGTATTGTCTTGAATATGATGTCATAGAGTTGAGTAGTTCACTTGGGGATTTTGGGATTAGGATATACTTTTTGAAGGATGCTTTTGGTGAAAGTACACTCTTTTTTTTTTTCCCCCTTTTGATTATGGGGGTGTTTAAGTTCACATTTCATTTGGGGCTTTAGGTCACCTGGATTGTGAAAAGATGAAAGTATACTTTCTAATATGACGAAACTAAGTATAATACAATGTGGTTGCTAAGGAATAGAAACTAGAAAGTGTTGCCTTTCTTTAAGGTTGGTATAAATGATACAAGAAGTCTTTTCCAAAAGAATGTCCTTTTATTGCAAAGTTAAGGTTCTCCCTTGTTGATTAGGAAAATGCCCCAAGAGTTCCATATATTGATTATCTCTTTTTTCAAATAGAAATATTCAGGAATCTCCCTTCATCATACATATAGATCTTGAAAGTAGAATCTATTGATTTATCTGGTTGTCTCCACCCGTGCGCAGGGGAAGAGGGCACGAGATTATTGTCGATTGTCTATTTATGTTGGAACGTGACCCCTTGCATGTCCCCTTGAATGTCGAGTTTCTCTTATTGTTAAGGAATATTCCGTTTCAACTCAATAAAAGGAATATTCCGTTTTATAAAGTAAAACCTGAGCTATTAGAAATGTTTTTGTCTTTGAAAGTGATATTTTGATGGAGGTTCCTAAAGCGTTGAGCATAGTATTTGAGGTGTGAGCTAAGTGAATAAGCAATGTTGAATTATGATTTAGAGGTTGTGTCGCACTTTATTTTCCTTATTTTTCCTTTCCGTTCCCTTTATAATATAATACTGCTTGGATGTACAAGTACAAAGTATTTGTCTTTCTGTGCTTACTTAACTATAATAAAGGAATTCTCTTTGAGATCACATGTCTTTTTAGTTTTTCATTTATTGTACCGTGTTAGAGATTGTACAATGACATGAAGAAAGCGACGGATTGATGCTTAATAATCTCCATCCAGTTCTTTTGTTTTTTGTGGTCATGGTGTAAACATTCAGATGGATGTTTTGTGACTCAAGAAGCTTCACCTCTACAATTTATTTGTAGCAGGAGGAAGAAGTTGGGTGGCATTTTAGGGCATTCGAGTCTTTAGAAGATTATATTCTTTTATGAAGAAAATTGGCTTTTATAGAGTTTTTCGTCTGTTACGGGTTCTGTTATGATAGTTTCTGAAAGGGTATTTCTTATGCACTGAAAGGGAGAGGGAGGCTAAGCCGGGGATATCTGAATTGCATGTAGAAGAGTCTTTTGGAGTGGGTCTTTAGCCCATAAAGCATAACAATACACAAATAACCTTGCTCCTATTTCTATTCTCGTTCTTTCCTTCATTTTCCCTTCCTTTCTGCTACTTCTTTCTCTGTTCTTGATTAATTGTTCTGTGTTGCTGCAGAAAAAATCAGTGTTCATCAGAAAACTGAAAGGGCAGTTACCTTTCGGCTTGTAGTTTCTTGTAGTATTTTTACGGGTAGAAGACCTAACTGTCTTTTGCATTATACTTCCTCCATTTTTTTTACTTGCACCATTTCCACTTTTTACACTATTCATCATTTGATAGTGTTTTGCATAATGCGGCTATTAAACGATAAAAAAACCTAGTCATGTGGGATCTTGTTTTATTCGTCTCGTCGAATACTTTTATAATATCAAATTTTTGTAATTTTTAGTTGAGTATAATTCTAGATATAAGCAACCCGAAAAACGCATTGGACTGCGTAAAAGTATGTTTGGGTGCAAGTAAAAAAAAATCGGAGGATTTATATGTATGAAGAGAATTTCATTATGAGTGAGCTTTGGGCTCAAACTGCTGTTTCCTAGGTCCATCATTCCAGATAGAGAATCATAAGTATAATATAGGCAATTCAAGCTTTCACCCTTTGCAATTCCGGTAGCTAATTGATAAGCTTCAACCTCACCCTTTAGCGTCATATAAATTGCCAAGGGTGACCTTTCAGATTTTTCTTCAGTTCAGTTGACAACCTTTCGAGAGTTATGTCTAAAGGGGTTGTAGTCTTTTAGAGTAGACTAGTTTGAATCAGAATGTATTGTCCATATGAGCATCACAGTTTTATGAGCGAAGTGTTATGTTTCATTAGAATAAGTAAATCATGATTAATAGTTATGCAGCTTCTTCTTTCAACCTCCTTATCTTATTATGGTAAGGATATTCTCCACCTCTTCCATCCCTCCCTAAACTCTGATAATAGCTTCTATGAGCGGGATATACCGGGTGTAATGATGATGATGATGAGTTACATAGTTTCAAAGACGGTTGTACCTGACTTATTAAGGGTGGTCAGTATTCAGTATGTTGAAGCTTGTGAACTTGTCTTCTTTTTTTATCAATTGGAGAATCATTAAACATAACAAAGCAGCATCATTTGAATTTTCTATAAAGCTTTCAAACTGTTATTTGTTGTTCCTTCTTGCATTCTTGATTTATCTGTGGTTCATTGTGGTTTGCGTCTCTTATTGACGTTGTCATTCTACATGGCGAGTAAACATATGAATGGTTCCCGTTAAGGCAATTTATATTGTTCCGACTTTCTCATGAGATGCTGAGATTTTAAAAAGAACTATCTCCCTTATCCGCTTTTTTGCCTTCTATTTTTGCAGCTGGACAGCAATCACTCAATTAGTTCACCACGGAATGCTCTTCGTTCCTGTTGGGTACACCTTTGGTGCGGGAATGTTCAAGATGGACTCAATTCGAGGAGGTTCTCCTTACGGTGCTGGAGTTTTTGCCGGTGATGGCACTCGAGAACCCAGTGACACAGAACTAGCTCTGGCGGAGCACCAGGGTAAGTATATGGCTGGTGTCGTGAAGAGGCTTGCTATGCCTTGATTTTCAATTGGTCGGTTTTTGTCGCTGATGTACTCCGTCATTTGGAGTGTATATGTCTTGTTCATCAATTCAACCCTTTGTTTTCTACACATAGCCTTTTGCACAATACTAGGATACAAGGTGTTTTTTTCCCTTTGTTTTTTTAATTTCTTGCATTTGTGTTCTTTACATTGTTTCGTCTGTATTCATGGATTTACATTGGTGTACATGTTTTAAACACATAACTCTACTATTGTTTCAATCATGGTCCGATAATAAGAATGTCAAAAGTTTGTAGAAAGACGCTTCGTTCGAAAAGTATGCATCTTTGGCTTTAGTTTAATTGCACTCGGTTTTTCTTTGTTGTGAAACGACAAGCAATAGCTCGACGAATAATGGAACATTTGGCCGAGGAGTGTTCATGTGGCATTGCTGTTTTGCTTAGGCATGTATCCAAAAGAATGCCCGATCCTTTGTTTTGATCTCTGTTTAATCACCGATTCGTGTCATCATTATCATATTCAGTGTATCTCGCTTATAAAAAACTCTCCGCTTCGTGTATACGATGGTATAGGAGTAGTTTATCTCTAATATAGACAAATGGCTGATGTCATAACATCATAATTATCTATTTCTTTTTTTTTTTTTTTTTTTTGAAATTATAATTATCTATTTCTTAATAGGGTTACATTATAGGGTTACTAAGTACAAGTGACAATCCCTAACTCAAGAACTATTATTTGTCAAACATGATAAATTTACTACATTCCACCAATTCTAACAATGTAACATTGGGCGTTATCTGAAAAAAAATGATATTTGCTCTAATTAAGACAAAATCCCGTTGTAATTATCCATTAATAATGCTACTTTCCTTTGCTCTTTGACCTAATAATTTCATCTCACATTTCTTAGTCAATTGAGCAAATGCCTTACAAGTTGGCCCTTCCATACTCAAAGCTCTTTTAGCGTACTTCTGCACTTCTTTGACTCTACTCCTTATCTCAAATCCTTCCACATCTACCATGATCTTTGTTATCATGCTCTTGATTTCTTCTCTATTCACTATCCCTTTAGTTGGTAACTCTTTCGATCGAATCGCAACCCTTATCTCATCCACCATCAATGTCGCATTCATATTTTGTTCCGCATACAATGGCCACGCAATTATAGGTACACCATTTACCAGACTTTCTAAAGTCGAGTTCCATCCACAATGCGATAAAAACCCACCAATTGAACAATGGGCTAATATCTCTGTTTGTGGAGCCCACATAGGGATCACTTTACCTAAGTTATGGGTTCGGGTCAAGAACCCGTGGGGCAAATATTGAGACATGATTTGATCTTGACTGTCTATTGCATGGAAGAGGGCTCCAGCTGTATCGTGCTCGATTGGAGGACGTAGCACCCAAATAAATCTTTGCTTACTCATTTCCAAACCCCAAGCCAACTCTATAGTTTGTTGACTAGTTAAAGTTCCCCCACTTCCAAAAGACACATATAGAACTGACTCTTTAGGTTGTTTATTTAGCCACTCTAACAGCTCACCCCCTAAACACTCCGGTCGAACCGGCCTAACCAATGGTCCAACCGGATAAACCGGCTTATTAAACATTTTTCTTAATTCTTTATTATTTCTCAAGGAAAAAAGTGTTTTAGGCTCCAAGTCTTCCCAAGTATTGACCAATAACCCATCAGCCTTTCCTATCTCAACTCCAATACGAACATAATCATGATAATCACTATTTTCCGGGTCAAAAACCGGGTCAAGTATATCATCGTACTCGACCCGTTTACAACCGGGTATGTACAAGGGTCCTACATGCTTAACTTGTTTATCAAGGTAGGGTACCCAAATGGTCTCAGCTAAGAACCATGCATTTGAAGGAATACAAACATACTTAACCATATTAAACTCATCAGCAAGGTTAAGAAACTCGGTTCCAAATAGGTCCACAACAAGAAGGGTCGGGTTATGCTCCATGGATCGAAGCTCGGACCTAAGACTAGGTATATAGCCTCTCATCATGATGGCTAAACGGGTCAGGATCTTGTTTGAAGGGTCTATTTTGGCCGAGGAGTCAACATAGGGGAGAACTACAAGATCATAAAGAGTTGGGGTATTGATAGATTGGTTAAGAATGTTGGATTTGTGTAATGGGTCAAGGTTAGGCTCCATGGATACCATGAAAATGGTAACATGAAAGCTATGATGGGTTATAAGACGGTTAGCGAGCTCGATCATGGGTATGAGATGGCCCATACCCGGACTTGCTAACAATGCAGCATGGGGCTTTGTTGGTATCACCATTGTTAAAGATTGGAAGAGTAGAGTTTGAGATTATGTAGGTTTGGGGGGGTGCAATGTAGTGTGAAGTGAAATATATTGTATATATATAGAGAATAAATGTATTGGTTTCACCGTCAGATGTTCTCTATACATGGGTTGAATATGTATGGATTTCTTGTTTTAAGCTCGTCTCAACGAAAAACTTCTCTCACAAGAGTATATATGCTTGATGGGTTGGGTGGAAACATGATTACGTTTACGGGTATTCAGAGCTGAACAAAGAGTATAAGAGTATATTAGAAAATTGAGTCACTTCTTCAAAATTAATGGTAAAATAGAGATTAAATTTAACATTCATAAGTTTTGAACCCTTAACAATTAATATCACTGAAATACACATTACCAACCGAGTGAGTTCGTTAATATATGAGATCCTTTTTACTAGGGACCCGAACACTTTAAATAGGTTTAAAATCAATCTTATATACTATATTTAACTGGTACACACGCGCTCATCGATGATTGTGAGGAGGTTTTGTCAACGTACAATTAAGCTATTGTATTGTATTGGAAAACTTTGAGATGATGAAATTGAAGAAAAAAAATATGTGTAGGACATGTGCTAATTAAGGGTATGCAACTATTCACCGTGTATAATGCCGTTAAATAAGGGTATTTACGAGTTGCGTAGTACTTGGGATAAAAAGAAATACTACCTTATTTTGCAAAATTTTCTATTGAGTAAATTCCTTGAATATCTTAAAATAGCTACATTGGAAAATTAGGGAATTTTTATGAAAATATCTTGTAGAAATTGTATATGAAAAAAACAAATTGAATCTATTACTTTGTATAGTTATTGCTAGGTCGCTTTACACATCGTTAATAATCCCATTTTTCGCTAAATACAAAATATATTGAGATCGTTTGTCATTGATATACTCCAAGCCCCAAGGTACTATTACCCTATTTTATGTTCACAGTTCACACTACTTCATAACTGGTTCGTATGGATTAAATTTTAGTGAATATTGTTTTAGTTGGAGTAAATACTAGTTAGAGCCTTAGAGGTGGTACAACTTTCTTCAAATTCAGTATTGGCCTCGGTTTTCATATAGCTTCATTTTTCTCTTAGGCTACCCTGTAATAAAATTAAAATTTTTTGTGTTTTATTATTATTATTATTATTATTATTATTATTATTATTATTATTATTATTAATATTATTATTATTATTAATAAGTTTGAAGTTGTAAAAAAAAAAAAAAGTTTGAACTTGTAACGTATTATAACGCTAGTAGGGGTTTAGCTTGACATGTGATGAGTTTATAGGTAGCTAATTTAAATTAATTAAGCACTTTCCTATTAAAAAATAAATACTTGTAGCCTTGTCTTTGGGAGTGAAATTCATTGAATTGACTTCTATTTTATCGTTTGGTTTATTGGTGAGATGAGATCAATGCACAGTCTTTAAAAAATTCACAGATAATATAAAGTTAAATAAATTACAACTGAATACTATTTTATGTTAAAAAAAAATACTCAAACAAATAAAATTTATATTTTCCAAAAATGGTCTTGCAACCAAATTGGCAAATCAAACAAAACTTCCTCCACATCCACTAACGGCCCGTTTGGTAGGTGATAATAAATAGTGACAATGGGAATGAAAAACTAGTGTAATTTTGGTTAAAAAATCTTTTGGCTATGTTGATGGTCATGCTTGACAACCTTCAATCATCTCATTTTGTTCATAAAATTCATTCCAATGCATTACCAATGGGAGATGTGGTATTAGGAGGTAATGGAAATTTGTGAACAAAAAAAACATTTTTGTGATCAAAGTTTCATTACCATGAGAATGACTTTATAAATCATTCCCATTACCACCATTTAGTACCACTAACCAAACGGACAGTTATTCTTTTACATCCATCACCTACCCCTACTCACCATATGCATTTAAATTTGTTTCCATCCATTATGACCAATTAAGTATATTCGTCATGTATAATCATTATGACCAACTAGGTATGCTCGTCATGTATATACCCACCTTATAATCCACTAATTTTCACTCATAGTGCGCATTATGTGTTTTGTAAAAACACAATTCTTTACAAATCTTGAATTGTACATATAATTTTATTTAAATCATACAACGTAATAAAATAAATTAATATTAGTAATTATTTGTCAATAGTTTTATTTTTTAAAAAAAAATTATACAAAATTGGTATGAAGTGATATCTTTAATAGATATAAAATGGACATATATGAGTCGGAATATGGGTGAGTATCGGGTGGAAAGGCCGAGTAAAAGCTCATACTCATTACCTGTCCACTACCATGGCAAGTATGACTTTCCATACCAATATCTACTTACTATCCACCAAGTTCATATTCATACCATATAATTTTTGATGGAAATTTCCACAAATAGATAAGAGGTTAAAAGATAAGCAAATTACAGAGCAACTTTAGCTTATCTCATGAACTAAAATCCAGACACCCTCAATAAAATTCTATAATAATACTCCCTCTGTCCCAAAAAAATTACCACTAGTCCACGATTGACTTGAGTAACTCAATAACTTCTGCCCCAGTAGGTCCATATTTTCGCTGGCTTTCCAGAAACAAAACATAGTGTACCTAAAAGACATAAATAGCCGATTATCACTCGAAAACGACACTCATTTGATAGAGTTTCTGCATGATTATCACGGAAACGATGATATTTATGTACACATCAGACCCTTTGAAATTACGACTAATACATGTTGCGAGGAGAAATGTCACTTTTAATAGAAAAATCAAAGGGACTTGGGGTGTACTACTGAAAAGAAAGTGTACCTTCTTCCATCTGAGGCTGGTCGAAAGGAGAGCATAAAGTCTTAGCAGCACCCATCTCACCTTTTGTTCGTGCCTGGACATCTTTCTCAACATCCTGTAAACATAATATCTAGAATGAAAATTATTCGAAAAAAGTATCAAACTGATCAATATGGAATAAGATATATGATTTGAATTTTACTTTCTACTTCGGTTTGCAGTACCAAAAAATGACGGGTCAAGCATTATGAAAGATTCAGAATCATAATCAAGCAATAAGTATTGATGTACTCAATGAGAAGTAAAGTAATATATGGAAAGAAATTGCAAATTTACCTCTTCATCACACCAAGGAGCAAAGATGAGTTTCTTTTGAGCCAATGCCTCAACAAACTCATCCCATGTTCTAACAATCTGAACACATGCATCTCTCCTTTGCTTGGCAAGCTCGAACAAATTTTTTTGAACAAGATCTAGTAACTCTTGAACCTCGGTGATCAAATTTTCCATTGGAATTTCCTTTTTAGCCATATTGTCACGTCGAATAGCACAAATCTAAATAAACAATTTTAAGTCTTCATAGATAAAACATCCATTTTTGAATATTCAACCAAAGAAAAAGACTTGCATACACAAATGGGACAAGATCATATATGGTTCACCTTGCCAAATTCAAAACTAAGTTGTGTACAAACAATGTTATTAATGAAACAAATTATCAATAATAGACCCAAAATGTGCCAGTGTAACGATTACAAATAATGCCACATTTCTTAACTTCCTTAAGGAATTCTCATGTAAATTGCAGAAATATACACATTAATATATGTCCTTCCTTTTTTGTCACTAATATGATCCTTAGTAATGTTGTGAACGACTTCACCAATGAAGCTCTCTGTCAAAAGAATTCTTTTACATATATAGCACTAAAAAAACAATTATCGTGTCTTAATCCCAACAATCTGAGGTCGATTTTATGAACCAAAACAAATCAGTGTGGGAAATCATCACTAAAAAGAATATTTTTCCCTCTCTAACATCAATAATATTAAGGAAATTCCACGTGGTAACCCTGAGGTTTTGGGTTTTCCACGTGGTAACCAAAACTTTTAAAAAATCCACGCGATAACCCTGAGGTTTACGTAAAACGTTAGAAAAACGTTAGCAAACGTTAATTTCGAAGCCTTAAGGCTGTTGTACGATTATTTATGCGACTCACCATTTCAAGTGCCATCGGTTTCAACCATGTCCCCCAAAATATACACCTTGAATCTACCATTTTTGGATTTTGGAGAAAAATATGATTTGGATGAAACATAGTAGAGGTAGGGTTTATGTTTTGGGGAAAAAGATTGAAACTGATGACATATGAAATGGTGAGTCGCATACATAGGCATAAATCAGCCTTGAAGCTTCAATAACGTTTGTTAACGTTTTATGTGCAAAAAGGTCATATTGGAACAATTATATAAACTTCAGGGTTACCGCGTGGATTTTTTAAAAGTTTTGGTTACCACGTGGAAAACCCAAAACCTCAGGGTTACCACGTGGAATTTCCCATAATATTATATAGTACAATTGTACAAATTTATAACTAGCAAATCGATTTAAATGATCAATATTTATCATTTTCCTCCATTTTTATCTACTGTCATATCCCAATTCTTCACTAAGCTCCTCAAAGTTCCATTCATCTTACTTCTCTAGTTAGTGCATTTTCTAAAGTGACCAAACATATGTAGACACTTCTCTCTTATATTGTCTTCAATGTAGACTCTGAAGCCATCTTAGTCTATTTCAAACTATATCCATTGACCATAAGTATAAGGTCCACAGTCCACTTATTCATCTTAATTCTTAAAATACACATTTGAGCCACATGCATTTAACACTTATTAATAAATACTCTAAAGAGACTAAGTTGTTAAGCATAGGGTGTCTCGAATAACTTTCTAAAAGTCTAAAACACTGACATATACGGCAACGTTTGTCTGATGGCAGCCATGAAAATTTCTTTTAACCACTAAGCATAGGGTGTTTTGAATCTTCTATGCTATTATAACATAAGGGGCATGTTGTTTTAAGCATCAAATATTGAAATACACCTAGGCTCCAGAGACCTTTAGCGCCACGGTGCGCCTTGATGTGCCTTTTAAAACTAAGGTCCATCTAACACAGTTTTTTGGTAAATGAAGTAAAATTTTATTACCAAAGAATCAAAGCAATTTACAAAACCCAAAGGACAGGAAACAAATAATCTAAGATTGACATTCACCCAAGCCCTAAGGGAAAAGAAACAAGACAAACCATCCAACAAGTCTAAGGGAAACAAACACTAAAACTAGACACAAAGTATTAATCCAATCCTTGTCTATACAAGAAACTCTTTATAGACAAAAGAGTTTTAGACTTTCTTTGACAGCAAATTGGTTTTCTTTACAACGTGATTTGGTGTAGGAGTTAGAGATTACCAAATAGTCAAACTTCTACACTTCCAAATCCAATAAACACAACCACATAAGGCTGCTCATCACAACATATCCTGAATTTGGAGGCTTTCATGTTTCTGGGCAGTTTCAAGATATGGAGGAGATCATTATTGTACTATTTGAAGTGCAACCAATTGATAATCTATTGCATAATCTGCTGGCTGAGTGCAAACAAAAAACGGGTGCTCATATCTTTCATTACGAGGATGGCAAATGGGATATAAGGGAGAAACAAACATGCTTCTAGCAAACAACCAATCCCTAGTTAACAGCTAATGAACCTGCATTTTGGAAGTACAGTTCTGTTCCAAAACGATCATCCCATGGTTTTTCCTAGTCACATACCAACAGCTTACCATATGAAACAGTAGAATAAGAGTGATCAATATCAATGTGATCCTTAAACAAGACTTAGCTTTGGTAAGTTTTTTATTCATTCAAGAAGACAAAGAAAGACCATAGCTCACATCATATTGAAACATAAGTTTTCAGCAAAACAACTAGTAAAATCATAACTTAAAAGCCACACATCATACTCTCAAGCCACAGCAGAAAATCGGGATAATTAAATAACAGATCATCCATAATCTGCACATGGAATATAATAGGATAAGATTGTCACAGAACGAAAACAAGAACAACCAGTGCAAAATATAGCAGTTTCACCTGATTGTAGGCCAAATCCTTTGGTGCAATCTCAAACCTCAACGGAACTCCTTTCATCTCCCAATTGGAATGCTTCCAGCTAGGAGAACAATCATGTCTAAGATCTACCTCAGCCCGAATACCAGCTTCAGTTAATGTTTTGACAACAGAAGCACAAACATCAAAAATACACTTTGCCTCTGTGTCTACATTTGCATCTTTCAAAGGGGCAGGCACCACTATAACTTGTATAGGTGCTATTTTTGGTGGTAAAACTAGGCCATTATCATCAGCATGTGTCATCACCATGACTCCAATCTGCATAATGATATAAATACAATCCTATGAAACTAGGTGGACCATGAATCATTGAACAAATATTAACTACTCCCTCTATTATCTTTTTTTCTTATTATTTACTTTTCGAACAACTTCCAAAGTTATTTTTTAGCCTCAATATCTTTAAATGTGCATCTAAAAAACTATAAAAAGTGTATAGGAAGAACATTTAAGAACGCAGAGAGTAATAGACATACCCAATCAACACTTTAATAACTTACATGATTGCGAAAATGTGAAAAAAAGTAGTGTTCCATATAATCAATAATATTGTAGTAGAAAGACATGGACAAGGTTAACGAGGTTAAGATGTCGATAAGATTAATCTCTACCATAGGAATTTAATGAAAAGTTTGCTAAGAATATCCAAAGTCAATTCGCGAATTTGACTTTGTTTCCTTAAAAAAATATGGCTATATACTTTATGACACAAATTTAGTGGTATGTTGATATTTATCAAATTTTGATTATGTTGTTTGAAATAATGATGTATACTATATTTTGCTAAGAATATCCAACATAGATTAAATGAACTGCAATAAAAAACCAAACTCTCACCGTCCTCGTGCTAAATGCCCAAGAATTTTGCCAAACTTTTTCAATCTCTCTTTTCTCATTTTTATATTTAATACCAAACACTTCAGCAAAATTTTGACCTAGACAATTTGAGGTCGCACCCTCCACTCCTCGTCCAACATTTGGAATGAAAGCCTGAAAAGAAAACAAAATTTGATTTAGGAACAATTGTACTTAAGCAATAAGAGAAGACTACAATACAACGAACATAGTACTACTTTCGATAAGATCGGAATAACTAGAAAATCGTAGGCATGTGTATACTAAATACCGCAAATTAATGAATATCACTACCTCCACACTAGTAGAGTAGAACCCACCGGCAAATTTCTCTAATTCACTCTTCTTTCCCTTGATCACCGGAATAGACAAAAGGTCTTCATAAATTTGCCTATAAAGTTCCAAAATATCGACAACCTAATGCATCAATGTAAAGTTAGACAACAAAAAGAGAATTCTTTTGATCACAAATGAGGGATTAAATCCATTAAGCATTTCATAATTACAAGGCAAACTAAAAGTAAAAAAAGATTCTTGCGAATTTGGTCTACACAAAGGTGAAAGAAATATTTTCTCATCATCTCAATTTTTAAAGAATGAAATACAAGAGACATAAGACAACAATATACCTGACTTGTTTTCATTGTATCTTATGAAATCTTTAGAGAAACATCAGATTGTAGTAATCACACACAAGAAACAAATATTTTAGCACATAAACATTCAACTTGGTTGTGAATTCCTCACCTTATTAACAATCCTATCTTTATTAATTTATCCGAAATCGTTGTTCCAACATAAAGTGAGTGGCTAACACTGTGAGCTCCTTAGTGCTTTGTTAAGAGCTAGACTTCTTATTTTCATGATAACCAATGCACTAATTTGAAATGTAATATCTTTATGATTAAAAAATATCAAAAAAATGATAACATGAAAAATATGCATTGAGATGAATCAAACAAGAATCACATTTTTTAAAGGTAAATAAACAATTTCATTATACTGAAATTCAGCAAAACAATACAAAACAAAGCTAGGAGCACAAGAACAAAAAGGGAGCTTTCTCCCAAAGCAGCATGAGAACAAAACATGACCCAAAGATTCTAGCCTATTAATACTAATGGGACTGGCAAGACTGCCTTTAACACCCCATTTAAATAATTTATCCCAAGTCTTTATCACCCAAACATAGCGAGTCACAATGAATATGTTCTTATGGATCAAAGATGAACACCAAACAGCGTTACACCAATCCACTTGTCTACCCTCCAAACATAACAAAGTATGATTGACCATCGATTATAACAAAGCAAAAATTTATCACCATAATCACATCGTCCGTGTCCATGTGCTCAAACCCTTGTCTGAACAGGCGTGTTAGAACCCGTGTTCGAACCAGTGTCGAGTCGACATTTACATGGGTACAGTGGAGCTCAATAAAGTGCCAAGATTAAAAAGTTCACAAAATCCTTTTTACTTAGTATTTGGTCCACCATAAGAAATGTGACCACATTGATTCTGTTTACATTAGTGAGTTTTCAAAGCTTTGTAAATATTTTATTTGGAGGTTAGATTGACTACGCTCATTCCTCTTCGCCCTCTCTTTAAAGGGTACTACGGGTATGGTATCTCCGCTAGGACCGCTACCTTTCTCGCCGGACCCTGACTTTGTGCAGAAATACTAGGTTGATGATTATAGCTATGACAAAACAATTTTTTTCAATTACACCTATTTTAGAGCATAATTCAAACCCTAACAGAGATGTGGATCTTGATATAGCTATAGTTTTCCAGACTGAAGGATTAGATAAGGATCCATGATTAAGGATCTAGATCTAGGTGGATTTGTTGTCATCCCTTATCACTAGACACATACATGATAACATGGTTGGATAATGATTCCTAAGTCATAAACGTAATGTAATTTGACTTTCGGTGTAGAGAAAAAAAAATCATAACTTAAGAATGGTTTGCAATTAAATCTATGGACTATGATTGTCAAGGTTTAGCATGAAAGTTTCTAGCCATACTACTACTAGCTTAGTTTAAATGGACACCAATTCATACCTCAGTATCAGCCTCTTTCTGTGTTGCAAAAGCGGTGTGACCTTCTTGCCATAGAAATTCACGATTCCTAAAAACAATAAGATAAACCACAACTAGAATATTGGCGAGTAATAACTAATCAAATGAGCACTTCTCAACAGACCTATTAATTCAAAAGCATAACACTAATAAAATTTATACCTAAATACTGAATCAAAATATTATATAAATAAAGTAATCTTAAAAGGCAAAAAGGGAAAGTAATCACTCCAATTGCAGACTTTGCTGAAGCATACAACACCATAAAGAATAAAGGGTGTACTCTTGAAACAAGAACTATTGCTTCTAATTAAATACAAAAAATGATGGATAACTTGCATATCTATAGTTACAAAACTAACAAACCTATTTTAATGATTCATTGCTTAGCAAAAATTTAATTGACCATTCCATATGTAACATATGTAATCAAATGCAATCATGTTTTTTTATTAAAGCACATTATAAGCTAACCTAATAAAAGGCATTGATCTGTTGGATTCCCAACGAACAACGTTACACCACTGATTGAGTCTTAGAGGCAAATCACGATGTCCCCTAATCCACTTGGCGAAATACGAATACATCAATGTCTCACTCGTGGGACGAATAGCAATTGGCACTTCTAGGTCAGATTGCCCTGACTTTGTAACCCATGCAATCTGAAGAAACAAGTCATCAACCATATTATGCGAAGCTTGCAAAGTTGAGTGAAAACATTAAGATAGTAAAAATGTTTAACTAAAATGAAAGACGAATGATGAATATAAATACATAAATTAAGTATAACTTCTACATCATTTGAAATTAAAAAGTATTTGGACCATTGAAATAAATTTTAAAATATAGTTAAGATGGTACTCATACTATATGTCATTGATATACAACTAAAGTAGTTGAAAACGTCATTTATCAGTCCTAAAAGAAAACGAACCTTCTATATAAACCATAAGGGAAAAAGAATAACCATGAATACTCAAAGTAATTCATGCATTTTGGAGGAATTATTGTTTTCAAGGAAAATTATATATCATACTTCCAATACAATTGATATTTATCATGATTGAACTATAATTCTAACATAATGTTGCGAAACACTCCTTGAAAATTTTCATTAAGTTTTCTAAAAATCAAATATACAAAAAGCTTTTGATCTATAAAAAATTCAACACAAAGACCAACAAAGAAGATATTAAACATGAAACTTTGTAAGCGGAAGCGTCTAAGTAAATTGATTCTAAAGGAGTTAATTCTCATCGATGGAAAATGTAGAAAAAAACATACAAACAAATAGCAAAACAAAAATTTTAAGAAACACAAAGTATCTGAAGTAAAATATATTAATTTACCACAATTCTAGTAATGTCAATATCATCTTCAGTCAAATATATGTTACCAAAATAAAATCCAAGTCTTCATTTTTTTTGCCTTAGCCTTCACCCCAATCATTACAAGAATATAACATGTTTTCCACAAAATTTAGGACCTAAAATATGCTATAAAAAGGTTACTAGAATATCAGTTAGTTATCCAAAATCAGTAAGTTATAAAGTAGACTACTATTAGCATACCCTCAATCAATATATGTGAGAAGTAACTCACAACCAATGTTAAGTAGGATAAGAAGTACATGAATACAAGTTCACGTAATAGACATCTGCGTTAATCCATATCAAAAGCATGAGTTCTAAAATCCTATTCATATAGGTAACCAAAACTACTAGCATTTTTATCAATATAATAATTTGTTTCAATAATTCAAGCTGCTTTCAACAATATCACATAAGCAAATATAAAATCTTAGAATACTTGACCTTTTAATGTTTTAACACTAGATTTGCAGCATCAGATCTGTTGTTAGCATGAACTTCAAAGCAAATAAACCAACTGGCCACTCATAGTTCATACCGTATGACTATATAATCACAAAACAATGGGAGATTAATATGCTAAATGCATTTCTATACTCCGGAAAAATGATTTATTTCTAAATATATTTGTAAACAGCATGATTATATTCACGTTTCAACATGTATAAAGATTAGTCCTATATTCCCATATCTCCTCGAACACTTTTTAGTTGATCATAATATAAAGAAATATCATGTTGTGGTCACACAAAATTACAATCCAATCATTATACAACACTAACAATTATAGGGCCAAAATGTGGCTTAAGTTTGTGAGTATGGCAACGATCACTATGATGCGGTGTAGTACCACTAAATGATAGTTGAAACCATGAATTAAACCTTCATTCGCCTAAAATTCTTGTTTTAACCTATATGATTCATGGTCCATGATTTGGTTAATTTTAAACATTTATGAGTCGGCCAGGACCTTCTTTTCCACTATTGTCAAAAATCAAACAAGTTAAGCATCATTAATAATTTAAAATTTTCGAAAATTGTGAGTTAATCTTATCACAAAGCTTGAAATATGAGTAGCTAGACATCGCCATGGGACCAAACCCCACATACAAAACCTAGCTTAAGTATCTAAGAGACTCTAAGCTTATTAGTAAAAAACAAAGAGAGAAGGTTTTGTGCTTTACTTGAAATGATCATAAGTATTTACGTCCAATATTCCTAGAATACATAAATACTTATAATCATACTAAAGTGAAGATCAAATAGTAGTGTCATCAAGCTAAAAGAAGCTCATCATCCAAGTCCATCTCAACAACTAAAACCAATTTAATTCATAAGTATGTGGTAATTCAACTACAGATTTTGACTCAAACTTGCAATAATAGTAATGCATAAAATAATAAAATTAACAAATAAACTTATTGGGTTTGTGTTTGAATACCAACAAATAGACCACCAATACTAAATTATAGATTACACAAGGTAAACCAATTGGAACAAGATCCACTTTGAACCCTAGCCTAGGTAATATCCAACTGGTGAGGTCTGCATCTCCTCAAAATAATAGTCCTAATAAACAAAGGGAAACAAAATTAGAGTTGAGATCATTGAATTACCTCTGGTGCAAAACCCTTAAAGTGATCCTTTTCCTTTTGTAGTGAATTAGGTAGTACAAACACAGGGAAATAACAATTTTGGATCTTCAACTTCTTGATTTGAGCGCCAAAAAAATCCTTATATTTAAAGGAAATAAAGGGGAAGTAACAAAATACGTTAATCACATTCAGACAAGACTCAAGAAACAATAACAACATATCAAGAAAAGACCATCAAAAAATAAAACAATTAAGGCGGATGATAGTATCTACTCACTCGCATAGCTTCCCAAATGGCCATTGTCCACGGCTGTAGAATATAACACCCAAAAATGTCATAATGCTCAATCATTTCACCATTGACAACAACCTAAACACCAAAAAACCAAAAAAAAAATAAAAAATCACAAGATTATTCCTACTAGAAACAAAATGTAAATTAGTCAGAAAAAATACCTCAGAATACCACTCCTCAAAATTGGCATCTTTTTTATGAGTTAACCCTATCATGTCCACCTTTTGAGTGAACTCAGAACATAAATATTCCTTCTTGCTACCTGAGATAAAATTCAACAAAATCCACGTATTAAAAGACAGCTAAATTACACTTTTCAACACCATTAACCAAATATTTCATAAGAAAAAACAATCCAAATTTGAAGCTTGGCAAGAATCAAAGACAAATATCACGGTCTTCACATTAATGGCTCAATTTAAACTAGAGAGTCGTTCCAAAAGGTAAAAAGAAAATCACAGAGTACGACAATATGCAAGTGGTATCATAAGGCAATGGCGAGGAGAATGAAGAAAGTGTAGGGTAAACAGGGACTGATTTGGTATAATTCGCAACCATAACCAACCTTAAAACAATATTGAAACAAAACTTCTTTTAGCGAATTAGGGTTTTCTTTCTCTTATTTCTGAATGACTATTAAGTTACATGATCCTTATTCCTTAATATAAAGACTAGCCTTCTATAATTACAAACATAGATCTACGCTAGAATATTGCTAAATATATTAACTTCTATATTTACACAAATATACTGAATATTTACTTATGACTCAAAATGGTAGGATCACCTACATTCAAATCATCCTCATCATATCATACCTTGCATATCCCGGCCGCTAGTGCGACCCTTGGTTCGAGAACCAGAACCATCCCAAATCGTTTCTTGAAAAATTCGCAATTTCCACTCATTCTATTACATCCATATATCAATATGATATTATCAACTAAAAGAAAAAAAATTACGCATAAAATTGGACAACTTTCAAAAAAAATCAAATAAAAAATTGAAAAAATAAGTGCAATCGATGAAATGCATGTCGAAAGAGAAAGGAGAAAAGATAAAGAGAAATAACTGGTAATTGAGAGCGTCTCCATCTTCTACACCAGTTGTAGGTCAGTAGGTGGAACTATTGAAATCTAAGAAGGAGAAATGGAGCTCTGGTGTTATCTTCCTTAGGAGAATTCTCGTCTTCTTCGATGCCGAAAATGGCGGTTGAAAGTTGAGTGCAGAGAATATATAAGGCGACGCCGGAAGGATGAAGAATAGAGTTGCTCCACCATTTTGAAATGGGTAGGATGATATGATGAGGCGGTATCAGATGGGAGGGTGCCCAAATAGACGATGATGTACTTTAAAACTGGCTTATTCACCAAAATATTTGGGTAACATAGATTCTCATTTACAAATTGTGTAGGTCCCACAAAATTAAGTACTCACCCGTTATTTTAAGAACAAACGGTCCGTTCGGTTAGTGATACTAAATGGTGGTAATGAGAATGATTTATAGTGTAAAATTTCATCAAAACTTCATGGTAATGAAACTTTGATCACAAAAAAGTTTTTTGTTTACAAATTTTCATTACCTCCTAATACCACCTCTCTAATTGGTAATGCATCGGAATGAATTTGATGAACAAAATGAGATGATTGAAGGTTGTCAAGCATGACCATCAAGATAGCTAAAAGATTTTTGTAACCAAAATTACACTAATTTCTCATTTCCATTGCCAAAATTTATTACCACCTACCAAACGGGCCGGAAGTTAACCAAAAGAATGTTTATGGAAACTATATTACTCCCTCATACCCTCCAATTCAATTTGGTTTTCTCCTCTGATTTGGGCACAAATATTAATAAAATAAGAGGATCATCTGAAATAGTAGAATTATGTGCGATATTGGGTGTTTTTAATATTAAGAATTGGGGGGGACCACCTAAAATAGAAGACTCATGTGTAATATTTGGTATATTTAAAATTAAGAAAATAAGGAGACCACCTATAAGTATAGGTCTTAAAATAGAATTAGGACAAGTAAGGGGATCTTACCTAATAAGAAAATAGGACAAGTAAAAAAAATTGAAGGGAATATTTTATTCAATAATAAATCTAATTGAGGAGGGTGTGGACCATAATATAAAAAATATTAAAATAAAGTTAAAAAAATAAAGATTACAATTATTTAAAAAATGTTTTTATAAAATTTATAGGAAATATAAGCAATATAAGAATATTAAAATAAAGTTAAGATATGTGGGGAATATAAATGTTACTATTAAGATATTAAAATTTAGATGAAAAAGTTAATTGTTTAACATATACTTTTGACATTTTGTGTTTAAAATATTTAATTTAATTGTGTAATATTTAACACTGTTATTTTTAAATATTAAAATTAGTATTAAAATACTAAAGCACTCATTTTTTAAAATTTAGACATTTCTCGCTCTTGTGCTTATAGTTGGTTCTTAGCTGCATCGTTTTGTTTACTTGTATACATTGGTTTTTAAGCCTTGTTATTGCTTGTGCTGTTCTTTTTTCTGCAAGTAGTTGTTGTCTATTGACAACGTTGTCACACATAGCCTCTTTATGCAGGGCTCTTATATGCTTGAGGGTTAAATCGACTGTATTCCTCTATTCTTCTTTGAGAAGGGAGTACGGGTATGAATTTTTGGTCACCTAAGCTCACCTAGACCCTACTACCGAGCGGAGTATTGGATATGATGATTACAATCATTAATGCTTAGTAACCATGTAATTTACTTTTAGTATTACTACAACATATTATTCTAACATTACAACCAAAGATGAGTTTGGATTATTGAATTCTGAAGATTGATAAGAACTTTCTAAAAGATTGAGTTGAGGAGTAAGAAAGCAGGGCCGTCGATTAGTAAGGGTAAAGCGGGCTACCGTCCAGAGCCTCAGATTTTTTAGGGTCCAAAAAAACTTATTTTTATGTATATGAGTGTCATTAATTTGAATTAAATTTAGATATAACTTGTACTTTTTGTTAAGTGATAATGAGCGATTTGTGGTTTTTTTATAAAATATGTATTATATTATTCATTACCCTAAGTTTTTAAGAGTTCTTTTTTATCTTTTGCCCTGAAACCTAAAAATAAACGACACGTCCCTGTAAGAAGTTATTATGTACTTGAATTATATTCATATACTTTGTGGTTTGGAGACATAAAAGCTCAATACTATTAGGAATCACTTAATTAACTCATAGAAGATGCACTTGGGCATTTGTGATATACTTCTATTCTTTAAAGTTTAATAGGAAATAAAAACACTTTAAGTGAACTCTCTAAAAGGAGGGTGAATAAAGAGTGTGCCTAAAAACACATATTTCATCATCATCATCATACCCAGTGTTTCCGCACATAGATAAATCTATGGTCAGGGTCTGGGGGAGGAAGGTCGACGACGTCTCATACCCGTAAAGAGAAGGCGGTCAAAGGAGTCTTACGGCTCAAGAGGTGTCTTCAAAGATAGTAACCTAAAAACACACATTTGAATTTTTCAAATCGTAATAATAACATTATGTTGTTGTCTGCTGCAATTGAAATTTAGAATCAAACCTTTATATAGCTGATCAGAAGACCAATTCAAAATATCTCTAATCAGCTTCTACTTTCTAGGAAATCTTAATTAACCTAATAAATCATTTTATTAATGTGTAGCATATAACAGTTTTAGGTATCAACGAACTTAAAAGTTCCTTAGCAAAAAGGTACCGTTAACGAAGATGCTTGTCCATTGGTATTATTTATAGTGGTTTTTGTCTATTTTGGAGCCTCAATCAGCACCTTAAGTTTTTAGTTGACTTGATTTCTTGAAATGGTATCATAAGCTAGTGTAAGTACACTTCTAACCTAAAGAGCTCTCGTGTGAGGGGGCGTGTTAGAATATATAACATATTATAGAATCTCAACTATCAGCTTAAACTTTTGATTGAATTGGTTCTTTAATGTTAAAAAACGCATTTCTTTTTTACATATGAGACCCAATTTATTTGATGGCTCTACGATTGAACACCTTGCACACCTCAAAACCGCCTTTAATTTTGTGCAAAACTTTTGGATGGTCAATGGAAAATGAGGGTAACAAAGATGAAGTTGACAACATTTTGATTGTATTTCAAGTCTTAGTGATAGATTAGTAGACTAATGAGCATGGCCAATGACTCTACAGTACAGTTCAACCCTGTGGATTTGTTAATCAAATTTCCATGGTTATGCTTTACTAATTACTAATTAGTACAAACAAAGTAAAAATTATTAGTATTTTTGTTTTTATTTTTTTTATGCGTTGTATTTATCGCTCATGTGGCAGGAACATATCTTTATTTTCTTCGAGTAGGGGATTCCTATTTGGCCGTATTTTCCTTTATGGGTATGAATTGCCGCCGTTTTTTTCTTCATAGACTCTGTCCATAATTTTCTATGAGCGGGATAAACTAGATAGGATGATGACGAAGAAAGTAATACTTGACTTCTGACTTAAGGTTTAAACTTTAAACCACACGGAAGTGAGTCGTTGAATATTGAATGGAATTGCCAATAAATCTTAATTTGCATGTCCCCACATGACAATTTTTTCCAACACAACTTTACCTTAAATTTCTTACATTTATTTCCCACCTCGTATCTTTTCAAGTCGTTATCATCCATCACAATTCCCAATAGTAACTGACTAGACCGTGTATGGTATGACTTTTATCTTAATCGGAGAATAAATATCACTTTATACAAAAAAGTCGAGGATTTGATTTTTCATAGCCTTTTGATTAAAAAATAAAAATAGACTACTAGATTGATCGGTTGGGTTAGGTCGAATCAAATACAAGTCACAAATTTATTAATACAATCATAGTTGGATAATGTTAATACAAATAACAAAAAGTACTAAAAAAGTTGATAAAAATTTAAAAAATTTACGAGAATTTCATAAAATAAATCTCAATTCGGATCAAAATTTTAAATCAGATTAAAATTTGATGTCTACTAGGTAGCTAACCATAATCCCCCTCCCACCAAGGCCCACCATAAACCAAAAATGTGTTTTCCTTATTACAAAAGAATTCTCCTTCGTTCAAAATCAGCCATTATAATCTGTTATAACTACCAGCTACCTACTATCAACCGTTTACTAAACAACCTCAATATCTCCCACTAAGATAGCTCCATATATTAAGCACCTATCCATGTTATCCCCTCCCACCAAAACCAACATAAACCAAAAATGAATTTTCCTTATTACATTACAATTCTCCTCCGTTCAAAATCAACTGGTCAATCAAGTTAATAAAATCATCTGATCAACTCAGTCACTATAATCAACTATCAGCTACCAACTATCAACCGTTTACTAAACACCCTCGATATCTCCCACTAAGATAGCTCACTATATTAGGCACCTACCCATATCACCCCCCACCCCCCCTTCACCAAAACCACCATAAACCAAAAATGGGTTTTCCATATCACACTTTACCCTTCATTATCATCCCACTATTTTCCTTCCTACCTTCCATGATCACAGCCCAACAACCTTACTCCCCCAGCAACTGCCGCAGAAACACATCATCCTCTCTTGGGTATTACTGCAATGGTGTAAACACAACCTGCAAATCATACCTCATTTACAGAACCCAACCTCCTTACAACACAATCTCATCCATAGCCACCCTTTTATCCGCCAACGCCACCCACATATCCGCCACCAATAAGAACATTCCAGAAAACTTCACCATAGCCACAAATACTAAGCTCATAATCCCTATAACCTGTTCTTGTGCAGGCAAATTCTACCAAACAAACACTACCCATGTTGTTAAACCTTATGAAAACTACTATGTTATAGCTCGAAACATCTTCGAAGGCTTAACTACTTGTCATGCTATTCGGACTCAAAAAATTAGCCCATTTGTTGTTAATATTTTTGCTAATGAAAGGCTTTTGATCCCTTTAAGGTGTGCTTGTCCTAGTAAGACACAAGTGAAGCAGGGGATCAGGTTTCTTTTGAGCTATCCTGTTGAGCCTGGTGATGTTATTGGGCTTATTGCTACTAGTTTAGGCGCGGATGTGGGACAGACTCTTGTTGCTAATGAGAAAACCGAGCAGGATTCTTCGATTCTTGGTTTTACGACTGTTCTTGTTCCGTTAAAGGATCCTCTAAATGGGTCTAGAATGGTGTATCCTGCTTATGTTGCACAATCACCGGCTTCCCCTCCATTGATTCTCCCTAGGGAGACACGATCATCTAGTGGAAGTTCGAGCAAGAAATGGGTGTTTTTCGGGTTTGGGGTGGTTGTTGGGGGTGTAGTTGTTGTTGTAGGAATGGTTTTGTTCTTTATGTTGGGTTTAAGGAAGAAAACCGATCCAATTGTGCCTTCACCGAGATTTGAAGCACACGAAAAGGCGATTGTGACTCAGAAGGATCAAGCGAATGAGGCAAAATCATTGGAGTTTCTTGGGAGTTTGTCTAAATTTGGTTCACTAAAAGTATATAGTTTTGAAGAATTGCAAGGTGCAACAGGGGATTTCAGCTCTGATAATTGGATTAAAGGATCAGTATATAAGGGAAAATTTAATGGTGATTTGATTGCAATTAAAAAGATGCAAGGGGATGTTAGTAAAGAGATTAATGTACTTAACAAGATTCATCATTTTAACCTCATCAAACTATTGGGTGTTTGTTGTGATGATGGGGTTTGGTACTTTGTTTATGAATATGCAGGTAATGGCTCTGATACCATGATAAATTTGTTATCGGGTTTGTACACAATGCAACAAGACCCATATAAGAGGAGAATTGACTGCACACAAACCTGATGAGGTTCCATCCGAAAACTGATTGGTTTTAAGAGGAGTAGCCCATCAAGTTTATATGTTAGTCAACTTCTCTCTAACTTTTTGATATGGGATAACATGTGGGTTAATTTTTTTCAACAGGTAATGGAGCTTTGAGCGATTGGATCTACCAAGAAAACCCGAATAAGAAAACCTTGAGTTGGAGGAAACGAATGCAGGTGGCTTGCGATGTTGCCACCGGATTAAATTATCTCCATAGCTATACAAGCCCTCCACATGTGCACAAAGATATAAGAAGTTGTAACATTCTTCTAAACCATGATTTTAGAGCAAAAGTTTCTAAATTTGGCTACTCAAGACCTATAAAAGGAAATGAATTAGGTGATTTTACTCTTACTAAACATATTGTAGGGACAAAGGGCTATTTAGCACCAGAGTATTTAGAGAATGGAGTTGTTTCTCCTATGCTTGATGTTTATGCTTTCGGTGTTGTTCTGTTAGAAATTCTAACAGGAAAAGATGTCGGTTGCCTGTATGAAGGCGTCAATGCTCATTTGTTAGAGATCATAGAGCCTGTCTTGGCGACAAAGGATGGAAGTTTACGATTAAATGAAGTTATGGATTCGTCTCTTGGGGACGATTACCCTAAAGACATTGCGATTGCCATGATCGAGTTAGTTGATCGTTGTTTGAAGAAAGATGCAGGAAGTCGGCCTACAATGGATGAAATTGTTCAAGTATTGTTAAGAAATGAGACAGTCTCCATTGTATGTGAATCAAGTAGCTCTACTAGTATGTTTAGTATTTGATTTTATTTAGACAAGTTTATTTAATAATTGCTTTGTGATGTCTTATGTATTTGTGTTTTGTTATGTGTATGTATCCTGTATCGAGCCATTAGCATTAACGGTCCGTTTGGTTAGTGGTACTAAATGGTAGTAATGAGAATTACTTATAGTGTAAAATTTCATCAAAAGTTCCATATCATTCCCATGGTAATGAAATTTTGATCACAAAAAAGTTTTTTGTTTACAAATTTCCATTACCACCTAATATCACTTCTCCCGATGGTAATACATTGGAATGAATTTTATGAAGAAAATGAGATGATTGAAGTTGGACAAGCATGACCATCAAGGTAGCCAAGATTCAACTAAAATTACCCTAATTTTTCATTCTCATTACCACCGTTTATTAGTACCAGCCTAACGGGCCGTAACTTCTATGGAATACCACATAGTCTATGATATCTATGATGTTAATATTATTTGTATTTATAATGTATATGTAAACACATTAGTGGTTGTATACTTGTATTAAGGGTAGTCTTATAATTATGTAACTCAAAGGTTTGGTATATATACACTTTGAGTTCATTAATGAAAGATCCCAAGGATTATTTCACATTTTCTACGTTTTTGTTCCTGTATAGAACCGGATACAATTAATTATAGACTAAATAAGAATTAGTCAAATATAAGTCTTTAGAAATGTTATGCTGGGTTTTGGAGTTTGTCTTACTATCTTGCCAATTTTGCAATAAGACCACTTTAAATGACTTTTTTCCTGCACAAGTATTAGGAAGGCTCGAAATAATTTTTCGGGGACCTTCTCAGATACAAAGTCAGTAAGTATTCCAAATGTTTGCCGTATAAACCATTGTCCAAGAAGTGCACAGTGGCTCTTAAGCTTATCTTAGAGAGTTTAATTAGGGCTTATTCGTGGCGTGAAGCCTACGTAATGTTAACAAACTATTGTTTGCCGTTTTAATAAAGTTCATTCTTAATAAATATTGCTTGAAAATCAATATATATTTGAGAGCAAACTGCTTAAGGTAATTAATCACAAATGTACATGGTACGTGGTGTTGTAACTTGTAATAGGGTATTTATATCCTCTCATTTGATATTCTTAAGAATGTCTCATATCCGTGTGGTGTTATCGGCACCGTCCTTATAAAGTCAACTACAACTCATAACTTGACAACTTATTTGTCTACCACCCTTAACCGTTATCAATTAGTGCCTCGACTCTAATTTAACAACCCTTATCCAGACGCATACAATTCCGTCCGATCCATAAATAATAAGTAGTTGGAATTCTAACAATGGATACTAAAATCTAACACAAAAATATAAAGCTTATTATTATTAAGAACACTTTTACATAAACATTCCAACAAAGCACCATGAAATTATGTAACACCTGAATTTCCTCCCATTCTTTACGATTTTAGTTTCGTTTAAGGAATTGGAAATTAAAGGGCGTTACAATTTTACCATGGAAGCATAGATCTGGACGACGAAAATTACATGACATTATTAAGTGCAAAGAAAATCAAGCCAAACAAATTAAACTAGCATAATACAAAAGTAATGCAATAATAAACTAATTAAAAATAGTATTAACCCATTTCATCATTCTCATCATATTTTTTCTCGCCAGAACCTGACTTTGTGCGAGATGCTGGGTTAATGACCATATTATATCTTCTTCTCCGTAAGAACACATTCCCCATTAAAACCCTTCTCTTGTGTTTCATAGTAGATTTGATTAGGCACAAAAGGATTGAGTTTAGCTCCTCCAAAAATGAAGTAAAGAATGGCACCAATTAGTGCAATAATAGACACTCCTAAAATCAACCCAAAGCAAAAAAACAGCCATCGATTGCTCGAAACCTCTGTATTCTGCAATGGTAATATTGCGGCTGTCATACGAGAAACTTCCATAGGAGAATTATTAATATTAGTTGGTGGGTTTTGTAATGGAACTATGAGGGCAGTGAAAGGGTGGTCTTGGGCTATGATTATGTAAGGAAATAAGTATAATATTGTGAAAACTAAGGGTAGAATGAGTAATTTTTGAGAAGCCATTTAAAATTATTTGTTTTGTAGAGTGGGATTTTTGAGTAGGGGGAATACTTAATGGAAAGGATTTTAAGAACAAATCTATATATAGTAATAGTAGGTTTTATTTTGATGTAGGAAATGTTGTGACCCTAGGGCCTAGACAATGAGAAATTTCTTAAAGGCCAAATAAGAGATTGGATTTTTTTTAGGAAACTTACACGAAGTTGCTAGCTTGAAAGTGACACCTGTTCATTCGGGTTATCGGATTGATTTCGGGTCAGGTGTTTCGAGTCGGTTTAAAATCGGGTTTTGTGTTCATATTGATTTTTACATAATTGTAGATCCATTTTTAAGTCGGGTCAAATCGGGTTCGGTTATAAAGTCGGGTGTCTATCGGGTCTGTTTTGAACACCTCTTTGAGCTATTTATCTAGTCTAGATAATAATGTTCTTGGAGAGCAGATTTAAGTCGTTTATTTTAATTTAGAAAATTAAATTAAAAAAATGAATTGTACTTTGTTTCTAAATTTTGTTTTACTCTATTAAGTTGATTTTGAAAATTTAGTTCATGTCTAGTACTTTAAATCAAGGTTATTACTTATTACTTATTAGGATTGAGATTCTACCTATGATCAAAATTGGTATAATCGGATCGTAGGATTATGTGATCCTATAAATATGCATTAATGGACTTTGGATTAGTGATTATCAATTATATTTGTTATCTTTTTAGATTTTGAGACAAATATATAAGACTATATTTTTGATCGCTTAAAACATACTTAATTTAATTTAATTTATATAATAGCTATACTTTTAGTATTTAAATGCTATTAAAATCGTTGTTTGTATGTTTAATTTAATAAATTATTCATAAATAAAAATTATAATAAATTAATATTATTAAAAATAATTAAACCTGATT
Source organism: Amaranthus palmeri (assembly GCA_019776075.1). Taxonomy (NCBI): domain Eukaryota; kingdom Viridiplantae; phylum Streptophyta; class Magnoliopsida; order Caryophyllales; family Amaranthaceae; genus Amaranthus; species Amaranthus palmeri. The sequence goes on from JAAKBH010000008.1 coordinate 78,286, forward strand.
CCTGTATGGTATTAATTTGATTAAAAACACTATTGCCCACGCTTTTTCATTAAACTTGTTCTTAAAAATTTTTGTGACACTTTCTCATTAAACTTTGTGACAATTATTTATAAAATTTTTGTGACACTTTTTCTTTAAACTTTGTGACACTTATTTATAAAATTTTTTTGACACTTTTTATTTAAACATTGTGACACTTATTTATAAAACTTTTGTGACACTTTTTCTTGAAACTTTGTGACACTTAATTATAAATCATTTATGACACTTTTTCTTTAAACTTTGTAACACTTATGTATAAAACTTTTGTGACACTTTTTAATTAAACATTGTGACTCTTATTTATAAAACTTTTGTGACACTTAATTATACTCCCTCCGTTCTTTTTTGTTCTTCCCATTTACTTTTTGCACAGTTTTCAAAGCAACTTTCGAGCCTAAATATCTCTAAATACACAATGTAAAAAATTATAAAAAATATATGATAAAAAAGTATACATTAAGACGAATCTAAGGAAATCTCATATGGATATATTTTGTCATCTATAAATGTCTTAAAAATCTTAATCAAATTTCTCTCTCCAAAAATGGAATATTCTAAACGGGAAGAATAAAAAAGAACGGAGGGAGTAAAATTTTAATGACACTTTTTCTTTAAACTTTGTGACACTTAATTATAAAATTTTTATGAAACTTTTTCTTTAAACTTTGTGATACTTATGTATAAAATTTTTTTGACACTTTTTCTTTAAACTTGTGACACTTATTCTAAAAAGAATTTTAAACTTGTTCTTAAAAATTTTTGTGACACTTTTTCATTAAATTTTGTGACACTAATTTATAAAATTTTTGTGACACTTTTTCTTTGAACTTTGTGACACTTATGTATATAATTTTTTTGACACTTTTTCTTTAAACTTTGTGACAATTATTTATAAAATTTTTGTGACACTTTTTCTTTAAACTTTGTGACACTTATTTATAAAATTTTTGTGACACTTTTTCTTTAAACATTGTGACACTTATTTATAAAACTTTTGTGACACTTTTTCTTGAAACTTTGAGACACTTAATTATAAATTTTTAATGACACTTAATTATAAATTTTTAATGACACTTTTTCTTTAATCATTGTAACACTTATTTATAAAACTTTTGTGACACTTTTTTCTTTAAGCATTGTGACTCTTATTTATAAAATTTTTGTGACACTTTTTCTTTAAAATTTGTGACACTTAATTATAAAATTTTATAACACTTTTTGTTTAAACTTTGTGACACTTAATTGTAAAATTTTTCTGACACTTTTTCTTTAAACCTTGTGACACTTAATTATAAAATTTTTTATGACACTTTTTCTTTAAACTTTGTGACACTTATGTATAAAATTTTTGTGACACTTATTCTTAAAATTTTTTTAATTAAGGTGACACTTTTTCTTAAAAATTTTTGTGACACTTTTTCATTAAATTTTATTACACTTATTTATAAAATTTTTGTGACACTTTTTCTTTAAATTTTGTGACACTTATGTAAAAAAATTTTTTATTACTTTTTATTTAAACTTTATGACAATTATTGATAAAATTTTTGTGACACTTTTTCTTTAAACTTTGTGACACTTATTCATAAAATGTTTGTGACACTTTTTCTTAAAACATTATGACACTTATTTATAAAACTTTTGTGACACTTTTTTTTAAACTTTGTGAAACTTAATTATAAATCTTGTATGACACTTTTTCTTTAAACTTTGTGACACTTATGTATAAAATTTTTGTGACACTTTTTCTTTAAACATTGTGACTCTTATTTATAAAACTTTTGTGACACTTTTCTTTAAAATTTGTGACTCTTATTTATAAATTTTTTGTGACACTTTTTCTTTGTGACACTTAATAATAAAATTTTTATGACACTTTTTCTTGAAACTTTGTGACACTATATTATAAAATTTTTATGAAACTTTTTCTTTAAACTTTGTGACACTTATGTATAAATTTTATTGACACTTTTTCTTTAAACTTGTGACACTTATTCTTAAAAAAATTTTTAAAAAAAATTTTTGTGACACTTTTATATTAAATTTTGTGACACTTATTTATAAAATTTTTGTGACACTTTTTCTTTTTAACTTTGTGACACTTATGTATAAAATTTTTTTGACACTTTTTGTTTAAACTTTGTAACAATTATTTATAAAATTTTTGTGACACTTTTTCTTTATACTTTGTGACATTTATTTATAAAATTTGTGACACTTTTTGTTTAAACATTGTGACACTTATTTATAAAACTTTTATGACACTTTTTCTTTAAACTTTGTGACATTTAATTATAAATCTTCTATGACACTTTTTTCTTTAAACTTTGTGACACTTATGTATAAAACTTTTGTGATACTTTTTTTTAAACTTTGTGACTCTTATTTATAAAATTTTTGTGACACTTTTCTTTAAACTTTGTGACACTTACTTATAAATCTTTTATGACACTTTTTCTTTAAACTTTGTGACACTTATGTATAAAACTTTTGCAACACTTTTTGTTTAAACTTTGTGACTCTTATTTATAAAATTTTTGTGACACTTTTTCATTAAACTTTGTGATTCTTAATTATAAAAGTTATAATAAATTAATATTATTAAAATTTTTGTTATACTTAATTTTATTTAATTTATATAATAGCTATACTTTTAGTATTTTTATGCTATTAAAATCGTTGTTTTTATGTTTAATTTAATAAATTATTCATTAATAAAAATTATAATAAATTAATATTATTTAAAATAATTAAACCTGATTCCTGTATGGTATTTATTTGATGCCATTCAAAGAGACAACAAATATTATGACTATCACTTTTGGGAAAAAGAACAAAACCTCACTAGTCATTTTTAAAGCTTTGATAGTTACGTTTATTTTTATACGTTGCCCCGAATCCATCCTAATTTGATGTAAAATGCTAACACGTTAGCCTTTGGATAGAGCATTTGCATATGGAGCAGAAGATATGGGGTTCGACCTTAACTAGGCGCATGTATTAATTAGAGGGGTTTCTTGACTGCGCGCATCTCTCTATCCTTGGGGGTACGAGTATGATTTATCCGCATCTTTCAAGAAAAAGGAAACCCCCACTCGGACCCTGCTTTGTGCGGGATACCGGGAATGTCTTTTACCTTTACAATGCCTTAGGAACGGAGGTATAACTTGTAATTATAGAAATATAATAGGTCTTGTTTGATAAATGACTTTAAATTGATTAAAAGTCAAAACAGTATTTGATAAATAACTTTGTTGATTAGTCAAAAAGCCAAAATGAAAAGATCATTTATATCAGCTTTTTTAACAATTTGTTAGTCCACTTTTTCTCTCAACAACCAATACTTAATTCATCAAATATATTTCTAAACAGCTAATTATCTAATTGGTGATTAGTTTAGCAGCCAATAAAAACAACATTTTCGACTAATCCAACAAGCCAAACAAAGAGCCAACAACTAACAATTAATTATTTGTCAAACAACCTCATAACTTATTTTCTATAACGCAGGATAGGATGAGCGAAGGATAAATCTAGAGGACCATAGACAATGAAAATCAAACTCACACTTTATAAAAAAAAATAAAAAATAGTACATGTAACATGCTTCAATGAGGACAAATGACTATTATTACAAGATTCGTCCTTTAGTGATAAAATTAGGTTTCAAGGACATCCTCATGGCATATAAACGAACAACCCTTTAAAGCCACGAACATCTAGTAAGTTTCCTACGTAAAATCCAAATTTTAAGAAATTTCTCATTGTCTATAAAACATAAAACCAGTCAAATCAGTACTTTATTACTTTTAATATTCCTTTAAATTTACACCATATAATTCAAATATGTAAGAGCTTTATGAGTCATATAGTGCGACAAACAGGAGATATATATATGATCATTTCATGTTCCTCTTTTCATCACACACTCTTCATCTCACTAATCATCAACTTAATATATTTCTCGACCTTTAAGCTTCTAAGTTAATTATGGCTTCGTCTAAATATCTTTTGGTCATATACATCGCGATGTTATACATGTTACCTTACATAATCACAGCCGAGCAGGAACAACAACCATTCACAGCCCTAATTGTTCCGTTTCAAAACCTACCTAAAAACGTCTCCGAAAATGATCCAATTATGGCAACACTCTTACTATCAATGCATAATGCTAATATTATGAGCAAAAAATGGGTGTATTTTAGTTTTGGGGTGCTCTTAGGAGGTGCCTTAGCTATAATTGTTGGAGTCATTCTTTTCTTTTGCTTTGGAAGGAAGAAAATTAGTGAAATATTGCCTAATATTGAAGCACAAGAAAAGAGTTTTAATGGGGATCATGTGCTTGAAGTGAAGAAGATATGAGGTTGATATTCAAATTTCCATGCCTAGTTTATTATGGAGTCTAAATGCATTTAATTGTTTTTGTTCTTATTTATGTTAATTAATAATTGAATGTTTACATTTTGTGAAGGTTAATTATTGAACTTTTTAGTTCATTAATTAATCTAATTTGTGTATTGATGCATTTAATGAATTATTATGTTTGGATTCATGTGTTTTGATTAAGAAAAGTAGTGAAAAAGGGGCATTGTTTGTGTAATAAGAATGTTTTTGCATGAATTTTTCTAATGATTATTATATAATATATTTTCTCTGTTCTTTTGAGTTTACACCCTAGAATTCAAAAAAGTTGTAAAATATTTAAACTTTAAGATACAAATTCAAAAGAACAGAGTTAGTTTTTAAAATGAATTGCTTGTGTTTTGAGGACCATGAGACTAGAATACTACCAAGGAATACATAGTATATATCCAAAATGTGAAGTCATCATCAAAAGATCAAAAAATTTGACAACATATTTGGAATGAGATAAGAAGAGACTGCTTGAGTGTAGCAACAACATAAAAAAATAATGCAACGGACTAACCTCCATGTTAGAGTATATAACATATCCTGGAGCCTCAACTATCAACTTAAGCTTTTGGTTGAAATGGTTCCTTGATATGGTATCAGAGGCCAACGTAATAAAAAGTCATGTGTTTGAATCTCAACCATCTCTCATTTAAAGTGGAATATCCAGCGCATATGCGCATTCACACTTCATGCGGAATGGGCTCTTGTGTGAAGTGGTGTGTTAGTGTATAAAACATATTCTGGGGTCTAAACCATTCAGCTTAAGCAAAGTGAGAGAAACTATTATAATAAGTGAAGATAAATATAAAAAACCTTATATACGAATCGCGATGAGCTTGTTTCAAGACATAGAGAAGCTTGTTGACCTTGCAAATACTTTCAGGATAAGTGGTGATACAAAACTTTTATCTAATGATCCATACTTTTTTTTTTTTTTTTTTGAGATATAATGATCCATACTTTAATGAAGGATGAAAAGAAGTATTTTTGACGAGGCTTTAACATTTTGTATAATTATTGTTCATATAATCATAAAATAAATTCAGCTCGTCTTGTTGAGACCGTCTCACTGTGAAACAGTTCATATAATAGTCCATTTCTTTATTAATTGATTACTTTAATATTATAAGTAATCGTTTTAAGATTATAAGTAATTATATTAAAGTTATAAGTAATTATTTTAATGTTATAAGCGATCATTCTAAGACTATAAAAGTAATTATATTAAAATTGAATTCTTTAAGATTGTGTTTGGAAACTAGCATTTCATTTCAAATTAATGATTTCAATTATGAAATCATGAGTGTAGAATTTGAGAATGACAAGGTTTGAGATGTCATTCTCAAATCCTCATCTTTAAACCATTTTGATAACAATTGTAAATTTGACTCAAATTCAAATTTGAAATTCTATTTGCCAAACACTAATTTTGAGTCAAATCCATATTTTCAAATGAAATCCTTATTCCCAAACATAGCATAAAAGTTATAACTAATCATTTAATTGATCACTTTATATATAATAGATCACTTTAAGGTCTAAATTGGTCACTTTAATGTTGAAATTAAGGACTTTAAAATAATTGATCCAAGTAGAAATTGATCATTTTAACAACAAATCTCCTATGAGACATCCGCATAGTGCGACTACTCAAAGGTCCAGCCTTTAATTTGAAGTTGCCATTTTAAAGCTTGAATTGGACATTTTGGACCTTAAAATAGACATTTAAGTATTGCATTCGACAAACTTCAAACCGTTAGAATATCTTTTCCAAGTTTTGAAATAGATATTTTACAGTTGTAGCAGGTTTGTAAAATATAAAATGAAAGGCTGGAGTAGGGGTTTTGAAAATTAGAATTTGCATTTTAAGTGGTGGAATGTGTGTTTTAAGAGTTAAAGTCGATAGCTAAAAAATCAAATTAAGCGTCTGTAGAAAGATTGAGGCTTGGAGTAGGTGTTTTGAGTGTTAGAATAGGCAAGTATAAATTTTTTAGTCTCACGTGTGTTGCTGGCTGCATACAAGTTTTTGTGTCACTTTAATGTCAAAATTGTTCACTTTTAGGTCAAAATTGAAATTTTATTGTTAAAATTGATACCTTTAAGGTCAAAATTGAATTTTCATATTTTAATTTTTAAATTTTGGGCTATTTTTATTTTTCAATTTTGAGCTTTTGGGCCGATCTATATGAGACCCGCACTCACAAGTTTTTGCAATAAAATAAATTAAGAACAGGTTTTATAAGCACGGTCCAATCCGCTACCCGCCTATCAACTTTACTATTTAAATAGCCTTGTATATTAATTATCAATCTTACTCGAGTTGGAGGACTCATTGGTCGCGCTTTCCTTATGAGTATGAGTTACCGCCGTCATTTTCTCCCCAGACCCTGCTCATATATAGCTAGACCCTAAGCAATCTTTCGGTCTTGTCCTAGTCTCCTAATGGATAGCATGTACACACATTTAACCTCTGACCACTTCTACTTTGCTAAGGAAAACACTAACATTAATCATTATGCAAGATTATAATCATATATCATCAATCATACACGACCATTAAGGAAGACTAGCAAGAAATTATTCTCCTTAATCATGATTATAAAGGTCCAGCATTCCGCACAAGACAGGGTGTGGGTGAGGGTTTTTCTTTTTCCTGAAATATGAGGACAAATCATACCCGTTCCCCCAAGAAAGAAGTAACGAAAGATGCACGCAGTCAAGAAACCCCCAACTAATATACCTGGGTCCAGTAGGGGTCGAACCCCAAACCTTCTACTCCACATGCGGATGCTCTATCCATTGAGCCCCAAGCGCTTTTAGATTAATCATGATTAAATGCCACATAATTATTGGTTAGTGGAGAGCTCGTCAATCATCATTCCAGTTTACACAGATCTTGATTTATTCCTGAAATAAGACATGAACCATTTATTGGCCACCATGAACTTAGCCCATTTTGATACAGCTTGGAGTTTGATAATGTCAACCAATAAATATTTGCACGATGCACATCTTGCTTTTTAATGGAATCTCTACCTAATGCTATATTCTTTTACCTTCCTGATTTGAATAAACATTATGATCATTTTCTAAACCCAAAATACCTCCTAAACCCGAATTTCAAAACGCGAATTCTGATTATACATTCCCGCCAAAACAATCGTACGATTTCAGTTTAAACAGCAAATTAAGATGTCTGCTTATGCTGTCATTGGGGCTGTTGCAGGGATTGTCGTTCTACTGGTAATCGTAGTTACAATTTACTGCACGTTCTCAGGAAAAGTGAAGAAACAAGCAGACATTCTACCCACCGAGACATTTGAAGCATACGAGAATCCTATATGGAAGAAAACAGAGGTTGAACATCGAGAATCTTTAGAAAGCCTAGCTGACATAGCTCAATCGATGAAAGTGTTCAATTTCATCGAGTTGCAATATGCAACTGATGACTTCAGCTCTGGTTCACGAATTTATGGCTCGGTTTATCGGGGTAAAATAAACGGTGATCTGACTGCCATTAAAAAGATGAAAGGGGATGTGTCTAAGGATATTAGTTCCTTGGCAAAGATCAATCATTTCAACCTTATTCGTGTTCTAGGTGTTTGTTTCAATGATGGGCACTGGTACCTCGTACACGAGTATGCATCGAATGGGCGTCTGAGCGACTGGATTTTCAGCAGTAATACTAATCAGAAGTTTTTAAGTTGGACACAAAGGATGCAGATCGTGTTAGACGTTGCTAGAGGGCTTAATTACATCCATAGCTATAACAGTCCTCCTTATGTCTACAAGGATGTGAGGAGCAGTAACATTCTGCTTGACAGTGATTTTCGAGGGAAAATCAGTAAATTCAGTCCAGCAAGCGGGGGAGAAGGGCAGAAAGGTCAAAGTGTGACTGAACAAGTTTACGTTTCACCAGAGTACCGAGAGAAAGGTCAACTCTCGCCAAAACTAGATGTCTATGCATTTGGGATACTAATGCTAGAGGTGGTCACAGGAGAAAAGGCTGTTGATCTGTATGGAAGGCTTGATGGGAATATTTTAGAGGTTTTTGTGGGTGTATTTGACGAAACAAAAGGAAAGGATCGGCTGAGAAGCCTGATCGATCCTTCGTTAAAGGGGAATTATCCTTCTGAACCTGCTATTTCTGTAGCTAGATTAATAGAATTTTGTCTAAATAGAGATCCATCAAATAGGCCAGATATGGAAGAAAATATAAGGTCCCTATCAAAAGTTTTGAGCATGTCAATGACCTGGGAATCATCACTGTGAATTCAAAACAAGTCGGTTTTTGAGAGCTTTTACAAAGTCGCGTCAACAGAGAAAGGGCAGATGATTCCTGCAACACACCCACCCCCGGCCCCCCATCTCCCGTAGGCACGTTCAAGTCTTTAACACCTAATTACCAAATTAGAAATTTAATGAACTTACATTACTTTTAATCCCTGGCAGTCGAGATTTCTAATGTTAATCCAACAGCCTGATGTTACGCAGATGTTCAAATGCAATTTTTCTGTACAACGACAAGGAAGAGTTTAGCAACTGAATAAGATTAACAAGTAGCTAACTAATGTTATAAATTTTGTAATCTGATAGATATGATTAATACAGAAGGCCTTTCTTGTTCAAAGTATCTCGAGCTAAATACTGTCAACGTGATCATGTCGATTATACATGATGATACAAGCAGTGCTTGTTAACGTTTTATTACATGTCGTGTGACCATTTCTTACATGCTATTAAGGATCAGATGCATATCATTAAACTAAATCCCTCCAGAATTCATCAGCTTTTCCCACCAATAAATACTAGTAGTATGTTAGGACATCTAATCACAAACCATTAGTTCATTAATCATTACTATATTAATAAGAAAAGCCGGTCTCCTGAGAAACCGTCTCTTTGAGAGACATCTCTCACGCCCAACCCATTAAATCTTAATTAAACTAAAAGATGATAATGGGCTGACCAAATTAGGGATGGTCTCTCAAAGGGACATCATAAAATTGTGAATGTAACAGTTAAGGAAATTGATGATAATTAGGTTGATTTAAGAAATGAAGAACACTGAAGGCCAATTGAGAAATTCAAAAAAATTGGAGACAAAAACACATGAAGTTGGAAGGTGGGAAAATCCTTCTAACAAATTCACTTAAAGACTATGAAACCCAATCTCGCTAAATAAACTCGAGCAGAAGGATTGCAAAAAGAAATCTCTCTCTATTAACCCTTTCTTTTAAAAGGTCTCAAACCCTCAATTTGTGCTTCTCTCAGCTGAATCAAGAGCAAACGGTATTCATACCCCATAAAATAAACCAGATTTATTTCTCACTTCACACAAAAGAGAGGCGATGTTCATTCGAGAATGTAAAGTGATCGTTCGAGCACTGCAGATAGAATGAGGCAGAATCTGCTAGAGATGGCTGCTCGTCCGAGGACAAGTGCTCGTTCAAGCGTACTGCAGTGGGGGCATCAATACTTAGACAAATGGAAGCTACAGCACTCAACAACTACCAGAGTAAATACCATTCGCCTACACTCCTCACTTACCTCAGAGCTACTAGCAACATCAAACTTGCATCCTTACATTCAATTACAGACCCTCACGCACCTTACAACATAACAAGTTCTTGGAATCAAAATTAACCATGTTTCGGAGTTAATTATCTGCGCAACTTGAAAGCAACAGAACAGAGGGAGTAATTATGAGACAAAAAAAGAGCATCCAGAAACTAAAGCAAAATCAACAGATACAGATACAAGATTTGGAGGATTGAAGATCAGATTGATTACCTGGAACTCCAGGGAGATGCTGGAAATAGATAAAATAGCACTTCAATGCAACTAAGTGCTGAAAATATGATCCAAAGATACATATGAATATATGATAACCAACCAACCAGCACTAATTAAAAGTACTCAGAATACTGCCACTATATAACTTGTGTATAATTAAAAGATCAGCAGAGCTGATATTGAACATCTGACTAGCTGAAGGAAGTGGAAGGATGTGATCCCCCTCCTTACAAGTCTCTTCAATAATAGAAGCTTCTCTTAGTCTCCCTTCCTTCCATAGACCTTTGACGAGCAACGACTTTGTCTCACGATCTGGAAGCAAACCAGAGTTCCTAATGTCTTCTAAAAGTCTCAATGCAAGAGTAGCTCTTCCACACTTGCAATAGGCACGAACAAGGGTCTTATACATAAAAGCATCTGGATGTACACCACACTTTCTAAGCATCTCAAATATATTTTGTATGGTTCTGAAATCACCCTGAACTGCAAAATGATGCATCAAACCAGAATATGTCTGAGCATCAGGGTGAATTCCAACAGTAGACATCTGCTTGACGGTATCAATGGCATCGTTATCCCTCCCACACTTCAGCAACGTTCGTAAGAGAGAGGAATATAAAAGCATGTAATCAAAATCCGAGAATTGATTACAGAGCACTTTTACATCATGGAAAACCTTCAAAGCAGCATCTCCTTCCTTGAAAAGGCCATAGAAATCAATAATTTGTCTGACTGTGCTGATTGCCAACTTAAATCCTTCATTCTTCAGTTTTAACAATAAATCGTCAACTAAATCAACCCTCCCATGGCTCGCTACATTGGTGATAATCCCTGTGTAAGTGTGAATATCATGCATGAATCCAGGTTGCTTAGCAACCCAGCAGAAAAACTGCCAAGCAGTTTGAGGCGATTTAAAGTGTCTAACCATCTTGCAGACCAAGCGGCTAGTCCAGACAAGTTTAGCTTCTTCTAAAGCAGATATGTCATCATCTCTCCAGTGTTGTAATGCACGTACTAAAGCACTCGGGTCCAACCATGGCTTCAACTGAACACTACTAACATCAGATACACTGCTGCCGTCATCGCAGTCTTCTTCATCGTTACCGTTATTGAGCTCCACACATAACTCTATGTTCTGAATCCTATAATCAGGAACCATCTCTTTAAAAACTTCATCACCCTCTTCCAAAACACCCGCCTCATACATATGTTGCAATGACAACAAAGTAGATCTTGGAGGCAGTAATCCTTCCGTCTTCATTTCTTTAAGAAGCTTCTTCACATCCTCAAACTTCTGAAACTTCACAAATGCCTCTATTAGAACTGAATACTGCCTTAGAGTACGCTTAACCCTCATTCGTGGCAAAATATCAAAAACCTCTTTTGCATTTTCTACTTTCCCAGAGTTAATAAGGTGCTCAACTACTATAGTAAATGTCCTAGAGTTTGGAATAGTTCCTTCTTGCATTATGCTCTGAAATGTCTGAACAGCTTCCAAGTCCTTGCCCATTTTTACATAAAGACCCATGACAATGTTATAATATTCAATACATGGGCGTTTACGATGAGCACGAAGCTCATCCCTCACAGCAAGTACCGACTCAATATCACCAGCAATAGCATACCATTGCATTTGATCCATACAACTAACACGTCGAACCTTAGGGAATTCTCCACCATTTATAGCATCAACAAGCTTTTTCAGCTGTCGAATACGACCGGACTTAGCTAAAACTTTGGCAATTGCATAAAGAGTATGTTGGGTATGAGAAAATTCAGGCACCCTTTTAAGAACTTCAACAAATGACAGAGCTGATTCAGGGGAAGGGGCAGAACGAATTGCATTAGTGACTACAAATGAATCTAAATTCGGATGTTCTAACAAAGGGTAAAGTGAATCAAGTGATCCAGATCGAAGACTTAAACGTATAGAGTCTATGAGTTTTGCTTGACAGAAATACTGCGACACTTGATTATGGACAGTTTTCTGGGAAAAGCTGCGAGCTTGATGCGTTACACTAGAAAACAAATAATGTACATTGAACAAATTTCTCCTAATCATTGAATCAAAAACTCCCATTACATGATATCTTAACAACATTACAAGAATAAGTTCTCATAGGACAGATATCGAACACTTGGTGTGCATGAATTTTATGGATCAATTACATCACACAGAACAAGATGGGTATTTATATACAAATTATATATTAGTGTTTACCTTCAGCAAAACATGAAATGGAGATCAAACGAGAAATTAAGAAGTAGCATTTGATAAATCAGATCAAGTTTTACAGTTGAAGAGTTATATACTTGTATGAAGAAATATAATGAATCCGTTTTTTCAAACGTCTTCACTTAAGAAGTAATCCATTGTCCAACAACTTCTATTTGAGGTTGAAAAAAGAAATTATTTCTCAAATTATTTAGTCGGAAGATTTTTTATCTATTTTTTTAAAATTGTCATAAATTACAATAATTAAACCGTGGTTTTTGGATATATTTGATGACTAGGGGCGGATTTTAGAACAAAATCATATGGTGTCGATGATATTTTTAAAAATGTGTTTAAGAAGGTTTAAACCTAATCAGTACATTCACATAACAAAACATTAACCAACTTAACTAGTTTTTAAAAAAATGTGTTTAAGTTTAAACTTAGTTCAGTGCATTTACAGCAAAGCTTCAACCAACTTAACCAGCACATATATTAGTATCTCTAAATATATAATTATATAAATAAATTCAATGTTTTTAATTGACATCATTAACTGCCCTTAAATCCGTCTCTATTTATGACACTCGCTAGTCACTACTCAATACTCACTTTTATCAATTTTAGGTTGTATAAGTTTCTTAGAGATCAATTATTAAGATAGAAGTTCAGTTAACATTTTCAATTCCCTTTGTAGTATGAATATGAAATTCAAAATGAAATGAAAGGAAGAACAGTATCGATTAATATGCGTATTTTTGTACCTTTTGTTACGATACACAAATAGTACATAATTTTGCAGAATATCGTCTAATTGATTTTTGAATTTTATACAACAAAATAATCACACAAAAAATACATATCCGTGAAACCGAAAAAACATGTAGTAAAGAAATACTGATCTGATTCATATCTGTATGGCAATTGGCAAGAATTACGTATGTAAAATGGAGTATATATGTATCCTTAACAGGGAAACGACCCGGTTAATCGTATATGGTCAAGTGTTCTCCTCAGTCCATACTTGTTCACGGCTTGGTTACCTATTCGAAATCCTTCGCCATAGGCGGGTGAAGCATCCGACTCAATTTGGTGTTTGAAGAAGTCCCCAAGTTTCCTCTCGAACGGAGACCTTTTCCCTTTCTTTGAAGAGGTACTGCTAGACGAAGATGCTCCAGGATCCATTGGAGATGACGAGGAAGAAGATGATGCCCCGCTACTGCTGCTAGAACCTGCTACGATTTCAGATTCCAACCACATATGGGCTAGTACTTGGCATATTCCTTCTTCAACGTCGGGTCTTAGATTAGGGTAGCCGTTAAGCCGTAGCCATGCGTGCATCATTTCGTGGGCGAGTATCGATCCAGTCAACAACCTGGAGAATAAAATGTATACTGTTAGTAACTTAGAATGGTAGGGTGGTATAATGTTACTTGACTAAAAACGAGCCAAAATCTGCCTAGGTAAGAGTCACTACGACAACCGAAATGTTGCTCATTTATAGAGAAAATGTCTTCTTCACGGGTTTTGAAAATAATCGTAACACTTAGCATAGTTTACTACACAAATGAAAATTAGAATGACGGAATTGGGATACTTAGCCCTCTATTGCCAACTCGATTTCATCATACATCGCCCACTTACAAATATGTTTCCAGCGTACATGGATGGTTCTATACATATACAAGGTGTCCAATCGCATAGGGTTCCAGAAATTAAGGGCCTCAAATATTAGTTGACGTTAGTTTTTAGTACAATTGACTTGGTCTAGTTACTTTTTTTTAGGCCTCAAAATTAAGGAAAAAAAATATAAATAAACAAGGACTCCAAAATTTACGTGTATTTTAGCTCCGGCTCTGCCGATAAAAAGCATTTCATAGGAATTTCATTCAAACAAATGACCACCAAAGCATACATTCAGAAAATTTTGGATGAGTTTGGACAAACTCTAGCAAGTATGATTTATACCTGTATCAAAATCGGATAAGTAAAAATAAGCCAAGACAAATCCATTAGATTCAAAAAAAAGAATTCACGTGAAAATCGATAGCCCAGGCTTTACTATATGGACAACGTTCTTGTGATAAAGAGTTATATACCTGGGAAGGCCATAAAGAATCAAAATAGCAGTGACTTCGCATCGACGGATCAGTCTATATGGCTCAGTTATCATGTCCATAATTTTGTGCCCTCCTCCAAGCCTTGGCCTTCTCAAAATCTGGTATTCGGATGACTTATAAAAGTTAGCTCAAAAGAGAAATACTCATTATTAGACATGCATGATGGAACACATTATCTCACCGTGCGCACAGTCTGTTCTTCCGAGAGGCAGAGTCCTCTTGTCTCGGGTAGGTGATAATGGCCCTAGTAGAAACCAAGGTAAAGGTGAGGAAAAGAAAAAAGAGTCGGGAAAACTTTGTATCATCTGAACAAAAACAACGATGTGATCTTTACTTGTTTTTCTCCTTCCATAGCTTCATTGAGCGCTTGCCTCTCCACCAGGAGTAACGGTACTTGCTGCTCTACTTTCATGTTCAACCCTTCATAGAATTCTTGAATTTCTAAATAAAGAGGTTGGCATTCGTTAGTATCCACAATCGCCGAGTCCAAGCACTCCAGACATAGCTTCCGACCATCATCAAGTACCAAATAATTTGTATCCCGTGGCTACACGAATGGTTAAAATTTCAGGTTAGCATATAGGATAAATTATTTCGGTTACTTGGTGATTGAATAAGATATTCAAATAGAACTCCATATAATGCTTGAAATCGGGATAGATGTTTGTCACGGCTTACCTCCATTCTTTCACAACTACAACATCTTGGAGTCTTATCATACTCATGAGAAGGGCAGTACTTTTGCATCCAGAAAGGATGCGCCCTATATTCAATAAGTCCGGCTGAATTTGTCGGAATCTGATTATACGCAAACAAAGAGGGACATGATGAGCTAGTGAAAGATAATAACTACATAATGTAATTAAAATTTACAGAGCTTGACATTTAGAGTGAGAGACATGTGTGTAAAGTTCCCCTATTGTGCATGTCTATTGTCTCGAGCCAAATCAATCATACGATACTTCTTTTACAAGTGTATTATTTCTCGATAGAGAAATTTCAAAATAAGTGCAATAGTTCCTTTATGTTGTGTTTGGAACTATAATTTCTTTGCAAATGGTGATTTGGCCCAATTCCAATAATTGGAAAGTATGGGAACCGGATTTTGGGATCGGCTTGATCATGTGCAAATTTGAGAGTTAAAGCAAGTGTAGTTATTGAAAACTAAGGTGTTTATTTTACAAGTATTAATGAATCCATGAAAAATGATTTCGTGATCACGATGGACTCTATGAAACATAATTCATTAGTTAGTTCGCCTTTTCAATTCATGAGTTCAAAATAGCCTAAAATTTACCATGATTCGGTTTTTTCCAATTCGCGACTCGCAAGGCAAATTAGCAAATCATGTGACACATTGGTAACACGCAGAAGTGGCGTGGCGAATCAAAGAGGTGGCGATTGTGGAGAAGTATGGCCGCGGCAATGGAGAAGGGGTGCATAGATTATGATGGTTGTTGTAGTATAGTTAAGAAAAAAAACAGGTAGTAGTACGGAATACAGTTGCACATTACAGTGTGAAACTTATCAACTATATCATGAAGAATCTGAATACCAATTAAGACTATTCATCCTACGTGAGTCACAAACCAACATTACCCAAATCAAATGGTCGATTTTTAAGTATGCTACACGCAAATATAGGAATATATGAGTAAAATTTAGTACTACACTTCCATAAGAGAAACAATCATATCGGATAGGGGCTGATACGTACAAAGTTTTGGCAGACATCACACCTTGGATGGTGCTGCTCCTTGTAGCACAATTTGTGAAATGGTCGATTCCTTGACATGGAGAACTGATGCAGGAAAAACAAATGGATACATGACGGTGAGTACCAGAAACTGAGTTATTATAAAACGTGAGAGAAAGAGATAGAGAGAGAGAGAGAGAGAGAGAGAGAGAGATGTTCAACCGCTTCAACGTATGCAATAAACATCTCGAAAGATACAAGCTTAAAAAAATATTCAAACCTCATAATCAGTAATCGGCTCATTGCATGAATGACAACGAAAGCATTCTGGGTGCCAAAACCCTCCCATACAACTCAAATAGCGTCCATGACCAATCTCAGTACCACAACCAGAGCATGTCCTGCCCACAAAAACATAATTCACCAGCCATTCAGGTTTACCACGGGTTCACAATGCCTAGGAAGAAAAAATTATACCAAAGTTCAATTTTCAGAATGCATTGCCATTCCACTAGATATGATCCCATTGAGATGAGAAACAGCGTATCCTCGCAAGAAAATTCTCATAGGTATACCTTTTAATTAAAATTACAAGGAAGATTTGAATTTGATTTTCTATAACAACAAATTAACAAGGATTTTTTGATACAGGTTCAAGTCATTTCCGAATTTAAGGTGGTCCTCAATGAGATAACAAGACCTATTTAGGGAGAAGTTTCATTGTGCATGTTGTGCTCTAATTATATCGTATGAGTAAAAGGAACTAAATATGGGGTCGATGCTCGATGATGTGAAGGGCAGGTGTTTATAAAAAAAGTTTAGACCAAGTCGAGGTAAGACAAGTATACGGAATGTCATTTTGGCACTGAGAATCATAGCAAAGGTGTTGTAAAGTAAGATACATAAGGAGCCTCTATTAACAGAGTGTTTCAAGTACCTTGGGTTGAATTTTTAACAATGGGATATTGATTATTTAAGCCATAGGACTCAGAGAGACGGGACTCAAATAGAGAGTTGTGATCGCAATATTATGCCTCAAACAAGAAGTTGCGATTGAGTCATTCCATAAAGGTTAAAAGAAAATATATACTGGAGTTTCAATAGACTAGCTCTATTATGTGTCCTCTACTGAGAATTTATTACATCATTAGACTAGCACGACTGGAGTTGCGATCGAGTTATTCCATAAAGGCTAGTGCATAAAAAGGATCAATACGCCAAAAACAGAACACAAAAAACCAGCACTTGAGAATGATATAAATCTGCGTTACGAAGCATCAACAAGTATTGAATTGGTGCTCCAATTAGCGACCAATTTAATAATAGCAGGGTACAAAAAAGTGTGCATAACGAAACTGACACAAGATGAAGGCTGATTATGATGGCAGCCTTGCAAATCCTAGCAAAGGCTATATTGTTACTTGTGGGTACTGATGGTTAGTGTGTGTACCAAATGAAATTCCCGGGAAGTAAATGGGTTTAGATACAGGCACAGCTTTATGAGCAGGATGGTAATGATGAGAACGATTAAAAAACCAGACAGAAGCTGAACATTTTGACATACATATACGTCATACTTGTCCTCGGTGCTACCACAGATTTATATCTGACAACTAGTTTTTTGTCACCCAATACTGCCAATCCAGCTGGAGTGATTCGAACAGATTTAGCAATTGGTACTCGGCTGCTAGTTTAAAGAGAGTGCTCCAGAGTTGTGCTCCGGTTTCTCATAGACAATACAAGGATTTAGAGGAACAAAACAATCAGACATGGACCCTGCTCGAATGACATTCATGTCAAATGTGTTACCGGGAAATTAGTCATAATGATAAGACGACGGTTAGCTTCTTTGTAAGCTACTTTTCTCGTGTTTTTAAAGGGTTTAATGTTTCAATTTTAGTGTTAGTAGCCTAGTATGGCTCACGGAGGCCCTTCCTAGAAGGTAAGCCCCTCCCATACTAATCTGTATTAAAATTTGTTTAGGGTAATAATATTCCTTTTTTTTTGAAAAAAAAAAGCATTTTGTACACAACCACAAGCGTTATAACCCCAGAATAAAATTGGTGTTAGAATTAGCTCCTCTCACCGAGTAAATAAATTGTTTACCTAATTCTTACAAACCAAATCATATTTAGTTCTTCATAGATCTATGCGGCATAGCAAGGTTATTCCTTCCCCTCAAACTTGGAAGAATGGAATCGTATAAAATGCATATATACTGCAAAACTAATGAAGTTTCAACTAATCCATCAATCAAAAGTCAGTAAACATGATTCCTATCAGAGCATACCAAAGTACTAGAGATAATGCCTAATATGCACATGAATACCTCTATGCATAAAAAATTAAAAGAATAATATTTTTGTGCAACTACTCAAACGAAGTTGATAAAACTCAGATATAAGACCTGTATCCATAAGAAAAGAACGGATAAGGCTGCCACATATTTCCGCGATCGATTGGAGGAGGGAAGTGAGGAGGTGGTTGTGGAGGCAGTTGAGGAAACGGCTGTACAGGATGACGAGGAGGAGTTTCGGGTGGTGTTTGAGCCGGAGATTCCATGTTTAGACTTTCTTGAAGAGCCTTAGCGAGTAGTTCATCTTCCTCCAGCTGACTATCGTGATCTAAAAGACAAATCAAAAAATTATATCATTATCTTCAAATGACAAAAACTACAATGAATCATGAACAAGCACTATAAATCTTGTTTTAAGCCCCTAAAGTACACTGTAACTTACATGATTTTACAATCACGCGGAACTAGAGATTAAACAACAATATTAAAACCTTTTTGAACTTATCGAATATATTTAGTAATAAAACAAATTTATGCAACAAAACTGCCATGGTTAGAATAGAAATATACAACTTACCGATCACATGTTTCCCTTTTTGATCTTTTTCCCGCTGCCTCTCCTCTTCCTCTGCAAGGGAAAGTGCAATTGCATGATCAATATCTTCATTATTCTCATAATCCGACAATTCACCCTGCATATAATTTCCCCCATAGAAAATGTTAAACCATTAGAAGACTCCTAAAATTACGACTGTTAACACTAACATGAAAATTCTAACTTACTCTAGCCCTCCAACTCCCCTCAAAAAAACGGTAACGCAAACGACGATTAGCCATGAAATCATACATTAAAGCCTATATCTTGAATATAAAACCTCTCATGAATGGTACGACTAAGGGGGCGGAGAGTATAAGACATGAAAATGCCACATACTCCCCTCATATTCTTTGGAGTTAAGTCGGGAATAAAGCACATATGAATAATTACAAACGAAAGTAAGGGAATGTCAAAATTACCCCAGAAGTGGTAGGACCGTCCCAATTCGATTCCTCTCCGTATTGTCCATTATAATGCCCTTCTGAGATTCTGTGGCTATGGCTATGGCTATGACTGGAACCTCCGAAAATTTTACTCAACCAACCCATAATGGAAGCAAATATTTCTCCTTATGGGTTGGCAGGATAAATAAGCACAGAATCAGCAGCTTAATGCCATCAACAATCTGCCCATTTTCATACATGCTTTGTAAAACACATAATTAAGCATATAAGAGACAACCCATCATTTGACTAGAATATCAACTGAAAAACAAATTCAAATATCCATAATTCACCAAGAGCACAATTGGATTGAAGCTAAATTACATAATAAAACATCAAAAATTGAGAATTAAGCATTGATCAATCAATTTCTAGATTATTAAATAGAAAATTCAAACCAAAGAAACAGGAAAAACAATTAAAATCAACAGCAAACTTGGGAATTCAAATTCATAACTATTACATAAGAATTCAAGAAATCCAATCACAAAAATACAAATTACCCTGAACTTATTATAAACTACACCTTATAAAATCCCCTCAAAAATCCCAAAATTGGGATAATAAAAACCTAAAAAATCTCAAAATTGAGAACAAAGCAAAGTACCCACAAGATTGGAGAGGGTAAAAAGAGGGAAAAAAAGAGAGATTCTTTTCCTGAATAGATTCTCCCTAGACAAAATTAAAGTGCAAAGGCATCTAATATATCAACCAATAGATAAGTAAAGATTGAAACTTTTGATCATAAACTAAGTGACAGAAAGTAAAAACTCACCACGTGAATAGACGATTGATATAAATTCTGCAAAAAAGAAAAGAAACCCAGATCAAAAATTCAATAAAGGAGTAATTTTTCTTTGATTTTCTCTCTCTTAGAGTTTGTAGAGAAATGGGAATATAAAAATTTGAGGGAAAACCGAAAGGTGGAATTGTTTAGTTTGTTTTGTAAGCAAGTTTAGTAGACAAAAGAATTGAAGAAAACTCAAGGCAGTTGAGAGGAGGACAGAGAAATGGCGTGAGCACCAGAGGGGCCTATGGGAATTGACTTTCTTTGCTCCTCTTCACTTAAATTTGACGCTTTTTTATTTAATTTTTTTTTTGGGTTACAAATTTAGGGTGGATGAGGGAAGGGGGAATGGGAGGAGAGGAGGAGGCGGCGGTGGCGGCAAAGGTGGAGGCGGCGGAGATGAGAATCTAATTTATGTTTGAAAAAAGTGATATATGCTTCAATTAAGATAAGATTTGATTGTACGATTTAAGTTTTAGATCAGACATAAAAATATACATATGAGCAAGACCAAATTTCATTGACCTGACACCTGAGAATGACTCAAAATTTTTTTTTTTGAAGATTAGTTAGAATCAAAATTATTAAGCTTGGATTGAGATTTTTTTACCCGATTAAACTTTAGTCAACTCGACTTGATCTGTTTATTAAAAAGATTGGGTCAAAATCATAATTTTAAACACGTAAAAATGTGTTTAACCATTTTCATTGAATTAGTTAATTTTAGATGGGATTAACCCATCCCACGCACGCACGCGCACACACACACATATAGGATTTAGATCATGTGAAAACCAATTAAAATAGTGAAAACTGAAAACAAGGGTACATAAATGCTCAAATGGAGTACATATTTCGATGACAATTCTGTAAATAATTAGACATTTGCTAAAAAGGGTACATATACGCTTAAAAAGGGTACATAACTAGATGGCATTTTTGTAAATAATATGAATTTTTTTCTTCACAAAATATATGTACACGTTATAAGATAATATGTACCCTTTTGCCACAATATGTATACCTCTGTCTGGTTTTCAGTTTTCACTGTTTTCATATATGTATATAAAGATTTGCATTTACATTATGGACCCAGAACAAAATAATTAGGTAACATATATGATATGTTTAATTAATGAGTGGGCTCACTCAAATTCTAAATTAAGAGTAGGCTCATTTTGAACGGTTTTATAGATTAAAAAAAATTTTATTAAATTAATTAAAATATTATATATATACATCATACTTATAATAATTGTTTTACAAAATTGCGTTTTTTATACGATCATTTTACATTATGAGACAATTTCATATAACTATACGAATATTGTTAAATTTTTATAGTTTACCGTTATGGTGTATGTAAACGAAACGTTTACATTCCCAATTTAGTATTTTAGTTGGTTTGGGGTTCGATCTCTACTGAGCGCAGGTATCAAATGTGGTGTTACTTGACTGCACGCATCTCTCTTTACTCTCTCTTTGGGGGAATGGATATGATTTGTCTACATCTTTCAAGAAAAAAAATCCCTCAAACTCTGTCCTGTGCGAGATACCGGGGATTTTCTTTATCCTTTACCCTTTTGTATATCTAAATTAGGATTTTGATCATTACACGGGCTTCCATTCCATTGGAAGTGTCATGCCAGGCCCATCTTCAAATTAAACCCACTATGCGTGTAGCCCAGTGCTGATGAGATGAGAAATTTTGAAATAGATAAGATTACAGAAACTGTCTTGACAGACCGTCTATAGTATAGACGTCTTTCAAGAGTCCAACTCATATCTCCTTTTAACTTACAAAACCACCAATTAGTTTTTTTTTAAAATTTTTAAATTGGGCCAGACCCAAAACTTAAGACGTCTATCGTATAGACCGTCTCTTATGAGATTTTGTGGATTACATTATGAATAAAAAAAATAACAAAACAAGACCCAAATCAAACTATTCCAAAAACTAAGCGTCTGTTAGCTTTGGGCACAGGTTTGGAGCTGTTCGCAGTTACTAAGTGCGAACAGAGGAAGAATTTTCAAAAAAATAAGCCAGGGCTATTCGCAGTTAGTAACTGCGAACAGGTCAAAACAGTCAACATGGCTATTCGCAGTTACTAAGTGCGAACAGCCCTGACTTATTTTTTTGAAAATTCTTCCTCTGTTCGCACTTAGTAACTGCGAACAGCTCCAAACCTGAGGTCTGGGCATTTGACGCTTATTTTTTGGAAAAGTTTGATTTCAATCTTATTCCATTACTTTTTTTGTTTAATAATCTTATTTGTTTCAAATTTTCATGAGATGAGAAGTAGCTCACACGCGCATAACTGAAGTAAATTAGTTTCACAAATTCTCGTGAGAGACCGTCTCTAATTAGGGCGGTTCATTTTAAAATATTATAAGTAGACATTAAAAATGATGTATGTAGACATTAAGGTATTAAAAATAGGCATTAAGGATACAAGAAGTGAGCAATAAGAATAAGGTAAGTAGGCATTAATGTTTAATAAACTGGGCTTGAGATACGTCTCTTTAAAAGACGGTCTCTCAAGAGACTAGCTGAATCAGTTTTACTTTAGAGCTACTCTTGTGAGAGACCGTTTCTAGATGAAACGACTTCAAAACAAAGAGTTCATATGCTGATAATTGTATTACTTAATTGTTTAATCCCATGTATAGTGATTTTATTACTCTCACTCATTGACATTAAGTAACTTCATTTATTCTTGTGAGACTATAGTGCATTTGGGATTAGACTTGCTAGGTACTCAACTCACACTATCACTAACTTTAGCATGGGAGCAGGCCCCCGAAGAATACTTCTAAGCCCTCAGCGCCTTGTTACTTGTGGATGTTCGATCATTGGAGTGGTTTTATTGCGAGAAGGGCTATATAACAAAGACAAGTCTCTCAATCAGCAAACACTATCAAACAAACAACCTTAGCACCAACCAAGCTTAGTTTACTAACGATATCTAGTCCTTGACAGAAAACTCTCACCAGTGGAAAAAACCTCAAAGGCTGCAGTTTTTAGGCCACTAAAGGCTGCGGTGTTGAACCCAAGCACTTGTGGTAGCAACTGATAGTATAATACAATAGTTGCGGTTAAAAAACGCGGCAAGAAAAAAGGTCATTGGCTGCGGTTTTTTAGCCTGTTCGCAGCCAATAAGATCTTAAAGTTAATAACTTTTATGGTAAAATTTAAATTCAACTACAAACTTAAAACCAATGCTTATTATCTCAATATTTTGGAGTTGAATTTATCGTCCATATTATTTCAATATCAATTTTAGTTAATGACGTTTATTTTAGAAAGAAGTTAAAGAGATGAAAAAATAAAATGATTTAAGAACAATTAAGAAATTCTACATATATAAAATTTTAACGCAATAAAAATTCGGGCGTCCAATATGAATGGCCCGATAAAACCTAAATTATTTGTAGTATGTATGTATTTGGTTTCCTTCCATGCAAAATCTCCAATAGCTTTAGGCAAATGGGGAGAAAAAAAAATGAGATTAGTAGTGGTTAGAAATATAAAAATAAAAAATCTTAAAAATAAATGATTGATTGAGATAGTGGTTGAAGAATAACAAAATCAAATCTTGAAAATTTTTTATATAGTCAATTTTTGAAATTATTTTTCAAAATAAGCATTTTTTTCAATGTTAAGGTTTGGAGTATGTTCGCTCTTAGTAACAACAACTTATTATTTGATCTGAGCAAATAAAAGTCAGCTCAATAATCGGCCGCTGTTACTAACAGCGCCCGATTGCTGACCTAACTATTGTTAATTCAGTTTAGTAATGAGCCGCTGTTAGTAAGAGCGAATATACTCCAAAGCTTAGCATTAAAAAAAAGTGCTTATCTTGAAAAATAGTTTCAAAATTAACTATAATATGATTTTTTTATATAATTTACTTATAAATTCCAAATTTTCTCTCATCTTGGCTTTTACTTTCTCATTCTTCCTACTTTCCTTCTCTTTAGGGTAGTGTAAAAAAAAAAATCATATCAATGCTAGGACACACATGACACAACAAAGAGAAATTCTCTCTATCCCTCTCCATTTCTCAACTTGTAATCTACATAATTAATTTCTTTTAATTAGCTTCTGCTTAGGAAAAGAAAAGAGCTAATGAGAATTAAATTCATATTTATCGTAAGAAAAGTGGTACCAGACAGCTCAGTTAAGACCCATCATCATATCCACTGTGTCTCCCCTATAGGAAAACTTTAATCATGGTCTAGGGAGGAAAGAACGACGGCAACTCGTACCTATAAAAAAAAGAACAATGCGTTCAAACAGTCCCTCAGCTCAAATAAAATCCTCAAAGAAAATAAAACCACTACAATTATTCAGAAACCTGCAATTTACAACACAAGTTGACCTGACAATAATTTTTTTAAAAAAAGACATAACCCTTACCCAAGTCTTTATATATTGCAATTAGTTGATATCTCTTTCAAGAAGTAGATTGCAAAGGGAGCACACTTAACTACAAAGAGAACCACATATAAAAGCATAACCCAAACCCAAAAAATATAAGCAAAACAAAAACCAAAAGATAAGGTTGATAGAGAAATATTGATATAGACCATATTTGAGACAAGAGACAAGAGACAATTATATTGAAACAGAAGCTACCTTGCTTAACAAAACTATTTTTGTTTCCTGCAGATTCAATTTTCAGAAGCTGTCTATATCCCTCTTATTATTCTGAAAGGTATGTAAATTATACTACAAAAAGATATTCATATCTTATTGTTTTAAACTAAAATAATCCCTCATTTTTCTTTTGTTTTGGTACTTGATTGAAATTGTTAGAATATATAACATCTTCTATTATTCTGCGGTTAGTTGAATCATTAGCTTAAACTTTTTGTTAAGTTAGTTTATTAAAATGATATCAGAGCTAACGTGATAAGAGGTCACGGGGTTCAATTCTCAACCAATACCCCTCATGTAAAGTGACACTTTTAGCTTCAAAGCTTTTCATGTGAGGGGCGTGTTAGAGTATATAACATTCTGAAGTCTCATCTAAAGTGACACTTTTAGCTTCAAAGCTTTTCATGTGAGGGGCGTGTTAGAGTATATAACATTCTGAAGTCTCATCTATTATTTTAAGTTTTTGATTAGGTTATTTGTTGACAATTATTCTAATGGCTGAATTTCATCATATGATTTGATTGTTGCTAAGGCAATTTATTGCAATTGCAGATGATGAAGAAGTTAAGGATAATGGTGGTTATATGGGAATTAAAATAGAAAAAAAAAAAAAAACAACCAATCACATTAATTATTTGTTAATGTGAATAATTGTGAAATTTCTATGTCTCAAGAATACCATCATCAAAGTATTTTTAACTTCCCAAATGGGTTTGACAGATCTGCTGCGGCTATAAAGCCGCAGCAGACTGACCAAACCACCGCGGCTCCTACATCTGAAGACGGACGAATACTCCATCCGATGTACGAAACATCCGGGATGTTGTCGGAAATGTTTAGTTTTTCACATGGGCATCAGCCGGGTTCAAACCCAGATATGTTGGATTACCGGCGTGTTGACGGTAGTCTGGGTCCGGATCCGGATCTGGGTCTCGGGTCTAGGGATTATGCCATGCAACTTTTTCTTACAAATCAACACCCAAGATCACTATCTTCGCAACCACTAGAAGTGTTCCCACATATTTGGAACACAACACCAGCTGAATCAAGTGGACAAGGGTTATCATTATCATTATCATCTTCATTGAAACATCTAGAACTTTCTAAACATTTCAATAAGCACCAGCAAGGTAATGGTACAGGAATAGGTCCATCATCTAGTGGGCATTTCTTCAAAAACCTAGATCCGGGTCTGGGTCCGGACCCAGACCCGGATCCAATTCAAATTATAAGTGGGTTTGGAGATCCGAGTGTTCAAATCCATCTTGGATATGGATCCACGTCCACTTCATCTTTGGGGGTAGTAAATGTGTTGAGAAATTCTAAGTATGCTAAGCTTGCTCAAGAATTACTAGAAGAGTTTTGTAGTGTTGGAAGGGGTCAAATCAAAAAGCCTAATTTAGTTAGGCAAGATTCGAGTGGCGGTGGTGGTGGCGGTGGTGGTGAAAGTGGTGGATCTATGTCGTCGACAAAAGATCCACCACAATTAACACCAGCTGATAGGATTGAACATCAAAGGAGGAAGGTCAAACTCTTAGCAATGTTGGATGAGGTGTGTACTCTTTTTTTTGTTTACTTCTACTAAATAATTAAAATTGAGATTGATCTGATCAACTAAATACTACTAAAAGAATATAAACTTAATGATTAAACTCGAGAATATGTTATAGAATTAGTCTTTGCGGCCCATCCTTTTGGGGTTTATCTGAGTGCGCACAGTTCTCCTTTCTCTTTTCTTGGAGGGGTACAAATATAGTTTTTGTTTGCAGGTCGCAACCCTTCTTTTCGGATCCTAACCTATTCAGAATACTAGGCTGATGACTACGACTATGACTAGATGTATATAAAAATTACCCTTCATGAATCTTCATTTTAATAATTAAATTGAATCTTTAATGATGATTGGTGTGATAAATAGACAACCTAGTTATATACCTACCAAATTATATATAAATAATTATAATATTATTATCTAAGTCATACTAATTGTCTAATAATATGATGACTTAAGAACAAATATAAATTATCTAAGTCTATTAATTCTAGCCTCTTGGCACTTAATTAATTTTTTTAAGTAAAGACAAATTGAATTCTATTGGCTAAGACAATTAGACAAAGAAACACCCAGGAGGATATTCTTTCTTCTTTTAGCCTCCTACCCTCCATTAATAAATTATTTTGTCCCTACTAATAAAAGTTTTGGTTTTTTTTTTTCTCATTTATTTTACTCCCATCTACTTTATTAATTTATTTAGGGTTTTCTTCTTTTTATTAACTATGCTACCAACAACATTAAATGATTTTTTTTTTAAAAAAAGTTGATATTCTATGCTTTTCATTTATCATCTTTTCACTTCTAATTTAGGTGTGGATTTTTGAGATTTAAGCAAAGTTAATTACTTGTTAATTGATCATTAGTGTAATGATTGTTGGGTGCACGGTCAATATATTGCGTACTTTTCATTCTATTCTGTATTGAGTAATATATTTTGATGTTTCAACCACTAGTTTAAATTTTAAGTTGATTGATACACTATCAAAAGTTAACATACATGACATAAAAATCACTAGGTTTGAATCACATTTATCACTCCTTTCAAATGGAATATTTAGCACATGTATGAGAAGATAATCTGTTGAATTCAAATACACTTCTAGCCTAAATGAATTCTTACGTGAACGGGTGTGAGAGATTACATAACATATTATCAGACTTATTATCAATTTAAACTTTTAGTTAAATTAGTTAACTTCTATCATAATAATAGCAAGACAAAAGAAACGAGTTTTTCCAAAAATCATATCTACATATAAACCTACATATATATATATTACTTCATGTCTTATTCTATACCCAGCTTAGAAAATAATTAAATAAATATATATGATTGTGTCACATTCACATAAAAACTAATATTTGAACGAAATAATATATGCTTATCTCCTTTTGTTAGCTAAGTTACTTTTAGTTGAGAAGTGAAAACAACATAGTAACCTCCTCTTCAACAAGTAACGTATACCCATGTAACTTGTGACTTATGAACCTCTTTTTTATATTTATTCAAATTGTAACAAAGGAATCGGTCTCGATTAGAGGGGATATTGTTTTATATATGTAAATATTGTGTTTGATTGTATATTATATCTTGAAGTCACGACTCAACCATCGAGCTTAAGTTTTTGGTTTAAAACTAATCTGATCTTAACATAATATCTGAAGGGCCTATATTGCATTCACACTTTAGGTCAATTAACTCCATTTGATGAAGCATGTTAAAGTACGTTACATATCTTCCTAGAGCCTTAACCATTAGCTTAAACGTTTGATTAAATTATTATTAGTGTTCAATTCTCAGTGCCCTCCCTTCAAGCCCATTCCGTCATTGTAACTGTATTTATCAATCAAAGAAACATATTATCTTCATTCTAAAACACTTCTAACTGATTGTGACATGTTGTGTGGGTAATAATATCGCTAGCTATCAGCTGCAAGTATAATTAAAATATTAGCTTAAGTTTTTAGTTGAATCGGTTTCCTAACATGGTATCAGAGGGTTGTTTCGTTGTATCAACACTCTAGAGCTCAATTAACTCTTATGTGATGAGATGTGTTAGATTAGAGTATATAACATATCTTAAGATCTTTACCATCATCTAAAACTTTCGGTATGGTATGGTATGTTCTCTTGATATGGTATCAGAGGGGTCATCTATGCTATAATGTAATGAGACGTGTTAGACTATACAACATATCCTAAGTTCTTAACCATCAGCCTAAACTTTCGGTTATGCATTTAGGTGGATAGAAGGTACAACCATTACTCGGAGCAAATACACATCGTAGTAAACTCAATGGAAGTAATAATGGGGTATGGAACATCAACTCCATACACATTGTTAGCACAAAAGGCAATGTCTAGACATTTTAGATGTTTAAAGGAAGCAATACAAGTACAACTAAAACATAGTTGTGAAATGCTTGGAGAAAAAGATCCAACAACAAGTTTAGGAATAACAAAGGGTGAAACACCAAGATTGAAGGTTCTAGAACAAAGTTTAAGACAACAAAGAGCATTTCATCAATTGGGAATGATTGATCAAGAAGGTTGGAGACCTCAAAGAGGATTGCCTGAAAGATCTGTTGGTATTTTAAGGGCTTGGCTCTTTGAACATTTCCTTCATCCGTACGTTTCTCTTTTCCTTTAATTTGTCTCCCTCTATATATTACTTCCTCTGTTTCATTTTAGTTGCACCATTGGATTTGATACTGTTGTGCGACAGCGGAAGCCGAGATCGAGAAACAATAATAAAACAATAAAGATTCAAAACAAACAATAAAGAAAATCACACCGAGAAATTTAACGTGGTTCACTATCAATGTGATAGCTACGTCCACCGGCACCGAGAATAAACTTTCACTATAAACTGGAAGATTACAAGATGAATACGAGACACCACAACAATGGCTCTCAAAGATTTCTCTCTTAGTCCTCTACTTTGTGTTTTCTTGCCAATTACGTCTCTTTAGGTAATCTCATACTTAATTGAGAATTTATATTACAGAAGCTTTTTAATAAAAGTAATTGGGTTTATGCCCACGCACCACTACCCACCAAAACTAAAAAGAAACTGCTCCATTAATCAAAAAAAGAAGTAACCGTCATTTCACATGAGAAGAAATGAAAAACTGCAAAAAGTTGACCGTGCACTCGCGAGCCGCTCATCTTGTCGCGAGCCGCGACTTGGCTTTTCATCTGAGGCAGAAACTTTTAGCTCCCTTCTCGCGGGCCGTGACCCAGCTCGCGCGCCGCGACAGCACGCTTCTCCTCAAACAGAAACTTTGCGCTACGTACTCGCGTCCCGCGAGTCCATTCGCGATCCGTGACTTCTTGATTTATCTTAAACCCGATCTTAGACTCGGTTCGAGTCACAAAATCCCAACAATCTCCACCTTGACGAGAACCCGTAGTCAACCACTACCTCATCAAACCATAGTGAACAAAACCATTCTCAAGCCAAAACCGATGCAAAGCTTAAGCTAAAGCCATACATCCCGACAAGTCTTCAACTAAGACCCATCCCGATAAATCTCCAACTAAGACCCATCACATACTCGTTTCCAAGTATAACCACTTACAATGCTCAACTAGCATCACAAGTCACTCATAATGCTCCACCTGCATCACGAGTCCACGAGGCAAGCTCCACCTTGAGGTTGTGCACACCTCCACCTGTGAGCTCCCTCACACCGCCCCTAAGGGCCTATGCCAATGAACCAAGCATAGTAAAGAATCTACTAGGACTGTCAGAACATCCTACCTTCTTTACCTCTATCTTCATGTACGTGCATTCCGAATGAAATCTGACCACACCGTGCTTTTCCCGAACATCAAGTACCCAATCACTAATCACACAATCGTAGTACACAAAAGCTAACCAAGGTTGATCACAAAGAACCATCACCGAGATCATAACACAATCAAACTCAGCGAACACAACCCAAGCTTCAACCGATGTAACTAAGCACCTATCATCATTCTCGTACATAAAAAACACAACAGTTGATCCAAGCAAACCGTAGAGAGAACAAATCTCTACCTGCCAGTGCCCCCACCCAGGTTGAGTCACAAACCTGCAAATGGCACTTCTAGCATGCGCAAAACAAGTACACATCACAGCATACTTCAAACACCGAACCATAACTCTAGACATGTAGACCGACTTAGCCTCAAAATGAAGTGATATAATGGAGCTAAGTAACACTACCAGCCTATACAACAGTTCCCACACCCGTAAAGTAATAGCAAACCACTGCGCCCGCTCACTATACTCTACAACATGCTCATAAGTTGGAGGTCCAAGTGACTCCTCAAAAACGACTACCAACCTTGCCACCACAAGGTTCAATGCATAACCTACCACACTTATAGCAACGAAAACAACAATCAGAGAGATACCTGGGGTAGCATCAACACCATCGATCCAAGGTCGAACAGAAATGGATGAGGGGTTAACCTCATACTCCACCTCAAACTCGGTACCACTATCATAAACCGTCATCTCCCGGTGACTAGTAGAAGCACTAACAGCAGAACTAAGCAGCGTAACACCCTGAAAGACATACAGGGACTTCACCTTGACACCCTTAAATATCAAATTCGAACCCTTAAAGATACTCACCTCCCCATTGCTGAACTCACCCTTGAACCCCAAATCATCTAAGGTCCCAAGCGATATCAAGTTCTTCCCTAATGCAGGAACATGTCTCACCTTAGTCAAAGTAACCCGTCTTCCATCTCTAGTCCGTAGTCTCATGGAACCAATACCTACTACTTCACATAGAGTACCGTTAGCAGTCGTAACCGAACCCCCAAAACAAGACTCATAAGTATCAAACCAATCCCGACGAGGACTCATATGGAACGAACTACCAGAATCAAGAACCCAGCTATCAAACAAATCATTAGACTCCACACAACTAATCAATGCTAAGTCTTCCTCCGAATCATAGCTCTTATTCTGTTTACTTTCGACTACTGTAGCTTGAGATTTAATCTTTAATTCTGGACATTTAGACCTAAAATGTCCTGGTTCCTGACAGTGATAACATATTATGGTCCTAGTATTGCTAGATCCATCTGTACTAGCACCGTTACTGTTGTTAGACCCCTTTTTCTTTCTAAAATTTTTACTCGACCTAACAACTAACCCACTGCCATAATTCTCATTATCACCTGTCGCCTTTTGACGCAACTCCCTAGTATAAAGTGCTGCCTTCACTTCCTCTAGGGTCAACGAGTCTTTGCCAACCACAAAAGACTCCACAAAGTTCTCATAACTATTCGGTAGAGAAACAAGCAATATTAAAGCTGCATCCTCATCATCTATCTTAACATCTAAATTACGCAAATCTAGTAAAATAGAATTAAGATTTTCTAGATGATCCCTTAATGGCATACCTGACTGCATCCTGAGGCTAAACAACCGCTGTTTCAGTAACAATTTGTTGGTTAAAGATTTCGTCATGTACAACGACTCCAATTTTAACCATAATACTGCAGCCGTCTCCTGATCAGCAACCTCCGTGATGATATGATCATCAAGACTTAGCAAGATGGTAGAATGAGCCTTCTCTTCCATCACTACTAATTGTTCATCAGTCCATCCGTCTCCAGATCCCGATGTCGACGCTGCACTTTTCGGGATCAACGGACGCCAAATCTGCAACTGCTTTAATAACGCCTTCATCTTAATCTGCCATAGCCCAAAGCTATTCTTCCCATTAAATTTCTCAATCCTTATTGTAGAATCTCCTACCATTGTTTCACACAAAAACTCTTCCTAGGATTAAACCCGAGCTCTTGATGCCAATTGTTGTGCGACAGCGGAAGCCGAGATCGAGAAACAATAATAAAACAATAAAGATTCAAAACAAACAATAAAGAAAATCACACCGAGAAATTTAACGTGGTTCACTATCAATGTGATAGCTACGTCCACCGGCACCGAGAATAAACTTTCACTATAAACTGGAAGATTACAAGATGAATACGAGACACCACAACAATGGCTCTCAAAGATTTCTCTCTTAGTCCTCTACTTTGTGTTTTCTTGCCAATTACGTCTCTTTAGGTAATCTCATACTTAATTGAGAATTTATATTACAGAAGCTTTTTAATAAAAGTAATTGGGTTTATGCCCACGCACCACTACCCACCAAAACTAAAAAGAAACTGCTCCATTAATCAAAAAAAGAAGTAACCGTCATTTCACATGAGAAGAAATGAAAAACTGCAAAAAGTTGACCGTGCACTCGCGAGCCGCTCATCTTGTCGCGAGCCGCGACTTGGCTTTTCATCTGAGGCAGAAACTTTTAGCTCCCTTCTCGCGGGCCGTGACCCAGCTCGCGCGCCGCGACAGCACGCTTCTCCTCAAACAGAAACTTTGCGCTACGTACTCGCGTCCCGCGAGTCCATTCGCGATCCGTGACTTCTTGATTTATCTTAAACCCGATCTTAGACTCGGTTCGAGTCACAAAATCCCAACAGATACAATAATTAAGGGTTGTCAAATCAGTATGGTATAAGTAGGGATGAATTATAATTGATGGTGATATGTGGGGTAGAAATAAAAAAAATTATTATAAATAGATAGTGGTTGTGACTTGTGACTTGTGGGTATATTAAATAATTAATGGGATGATGTATGAATGATGGTGATATGTGTGGTAGGAATAAAGTGAGAATAAAATAAGTAGATTATTTTTGCCAAAAATAGTAATGTTGCAAGTTATATGAAACTTCCAAAAATGGTAAATGTTGCAAGTAAACTAGAACGGAGGAAGTATATTTTATATTTTGTCCCATATAATTTGAAGCAAAGAGAAAATTGTTGTTATTTAAGAAAAAAAGGTAGAAAATGATAATATATAAAGAGAGAGAATGAATTGTGTGGTTGAAATTAAAAGAGAGCTAAGATGTATGGATGAGATTTAAAGAAAGTGGTGGACCATAGTCAAAAAATAAAAATGATGCAAATTAAGTGGAACAGACCAAAATAGAAAATGCTGAAAATAAAATAGGATGAGGAAGAATATGCTATTGTTTTTGTGCATGATGAATCTAAGGTTATTGTTAGAGTAGATATTTTGGAGTCTCCAATTATCGGTTTAAGGTTTTAGTTAAACTGGTTTCTTAATATATGGTTTCAAAAGTGAGCTAAACAAGGGGTCATGGATTCAAATTATAACCATCGTTATTTAAAGTGGAATATTTAGCACTAGTATAAGGAAGACATGAGTTGCGTCCACATGTTTAACCCAAAAGGTTCACGTGTGAGGGGTGTGTTAGAGTATATAGCATATCTAGAGGTCTGAACCATAAACTTAAGTTTTTAGTTTAGTTGGTTCCTTGACATAGTTCCTTGTTAGTATTTTGAGTTACAAGTTAGTATGGTGGATAAGGATTTTTCCTTTTATGGAATCTACTTTAGAAATGATCAAATCTCTTTATTCTCCTGTCGACACAAAATCAGTCTAACTCCGAATAAAAAAGTATTTTACCTTTTAGATCATTAATAATAGGTCAAGGGTGATATATCACAATAATCTAATCCTAATTATTGATTATTTTAATATGAGGTATAAATTATTTATCTTTTTTACAGACTTAAAAAATACATAAAAAAAACATTTAAAAAAATATATGTAGCAAATAAGATTAAAAAATTAATATACTATTTTATATAAATTAATATAATTAACTCTAGTATTTTATTAGTATGCCCCAATAATCTAAAATTTAATATACTAAATTTTGATAAATTTGTATTTTATTAAATTGGTATAGTAGTTGATTTCTAAAGTCATCTACTATACAATTACCTATGTGAGCATGGTAGATGGTGTTGAAAATCCATTGTTTACTACAATATACACAACAAGATTTAGAAGATTAATTTTTATTGGTAAATTAAAAAATGGTTGATGTCATCTTAATAGCTCATCAAGAGTATGGACAAAATTGCTTAGTTCAATTCAGCTAATATTGATAAAAAATAATGTTTTGAATGAATTGGATTAAGTTTTAAGTTTTTCAAATCATCAACTATTATTTTTATTTTAGGGCATGGCTATAGCCCAAAAATGTACATACTTCTTTAACTTTATGTATTTTTTTCTCTTATTTTAAAATATCTTATCACTTTAATCTATTATACCTAATTAATTTTTTTTAATGAGATATTCCATCATCTATATAGTAAGGACCAACTATGGCAAAAGGCGTGTGGTAGCTATTCTTAAAAATGTTTCCACAAAATAGCACTCAATTATCGGAAAATTGACTACAGTAACATTATAGAGGTAAAAACATTTAATTTTCGTTAAGTTTTGATAAAAGTCATAAATACCCCTAATAAATCCCAAATTTTTTCCATGAAATTAAATAGTACTCAACTCTTGTAAAATTAACTACAGTAACATTTGAGTTAAGCTGATCGAGGTTTACATTTGGGATTTATTAGGGGCATTTATGACTTTTACCAAACCTTAACGGAAATTAAACGTTTTTACCTCCATAATGTTACTGTAGTTAATTTTTCGATAGTTAAATACTATTTTATAGAAAAACTTTAAGAACTACTACCACTCGCCTTTTGCAATAGTTAGTGCTTATCAGAATATTTTTTTAATCACTATGCTATTAGAAAATAGGCGAACTAATTGGAGTGGAGTACCCACTTATTTATGGAATGTTGTTACACATAGTAAAGATTTATTTTTAATGTCTATTTTATCATTATCTTGTATAGAATTATTATGTTTCTGGTTATATAGATCAGTTACTCGTTTATATTAGTACTTACTATATATAGGCATTCGAGGTTTTGCGAGTTGTGACAACAGAATAAGGATCTAATGGTACAAGCTAAGATTTTTGACTTTTTGTAGTTCCATTATGGTTTATACTTTTATATCATTTTTTATAATTTGTCAGTTTTGCTATAAGTATAAATTTTATACAAAATCAAAAATAGAAAAAAAAATAGGGTAAAATAAAAAGTGTGATTTATGAGAAGTGAAAGAATTATGTAGATAAATATAAAATAGAAAAAGAGTACGTGTAGTTATCACAAAAAACAAAAATGTCAGTAAGAGACCTAAGAACATACTAAAAAGAGAAATTTAGCAAAATTAGAGTTTTCCTTCATGTAAACCTTTGAGGTATCAAAACTCATAATCTCGTATTATAACGTTGTGCGTTGATGATTGCAGTCATAAATCTATAGACGAGTTCTCCCTTCATCCCTCTTGAATAACGTTATTTATTTGACTTTAAAATGTGAAATTTTTTTGAGTTAAATGGTTTTGTTTTAAAGGTTTGATTAAAGAATCGAATAAAAGAAATAGTATATGTTGTTTTCTATATAATATTAATAATTTTTAACTATTAATTTTTAACTATTTATTTGGGAGCATTTTATAAGCCATTTATAGTTGAGTATTGCATTGACTATTGAATCATTAATGTCAACTTTATTTACTTAACTAATTTAAGAAAAATTATCTAGAATTATTTAAGTTTTTTTATGATTTTCCTATAATAATTTGACCTAATAATTAGCCATAAATAATCTTAATTTAGAGGGTATTTTTCTTAGAGTAACCCGGTAATCATATAACTTGTTATAATAAGTTTCATTAAAAGAAAAAGATATAAAATAAAATGTCAAAAAATGTAAAAAATGTTTTATAAAATTGTAATTTTTTTATTATTCTGGATTTTCTATATAAATTTTCAAAATTTTTATCTGATTTTACATTGATTTTCCGTTTACTTGTTTGATAACTTACTATTATAACGGGTCAACTGGTTACCTGAGTGTTCTCAAAAAAAACTGGTTACCTGAGTTTATTTTAAGCAAATGCCCCTAAAATTAAAATGATTCATATTTAATCAAAAAGTAAATTATTATAGAAAAATTACGAAAATATTATAATATTTTAGGTAATTTTTCCATTAATTTCTATATTTAATTCTTTTGCTGATCTTACTTTTCTACTGTAAGTCTGTATCAATGACAACATAGTAATTCCAAGAAATAATATAGTGACAAGCAAAAAGCCAATGGTAGTCATGAGAAGAAAAAAAAAGGCTAGACCCTCTGAAATCAACGCAGTTAACCAAAATTAAATAAAATCAAATAGCTAAGATATTTGCATATAATGAAAACTCAAATTAATTTAAAATAAGAAAAATTACATGAAATAATCCAATCTTTTCATAATTTTCCTACAATAATTCCACCTAAGTTAACTATGAATAATCCCAACTTTAGGGGTTATTTGTCAAGAGTAAACTTAATAACCCGATGACCTGCTATAAAAAGTAATTCACCAAAAAAGTAAACTAAAAATTAATGTAAAATTAAAGAAAATTTTTTAAAATTTACGTGAATAATAAAAAAATCGGATTTTTTGTCAACATTTTTGTTGATATTTTTTCAATATTTTATTTTTTTATTTATCTTTTTACTAAAAAATATAAATGTTGCTATAACAAGTTGAAATTATTCAAAATTAATCAATAAATAAGATTGTTATAACAAAATTATAAAAAGTTAAATTATTTTAGATAATTTTTCATTTAAAATATTATACCTGAAATTCATAATTCCTCCATCTCATAATACTTGCTAGTACTGATAGTGATATTTTTCCACATAACATGTCACACTCAAAAGCAAATATATGAAACCATAACTTTTTTAACCTCATGAACATTTAACGTTATTGTACCGCAATCATGGTTTTCTGTTTTGTCTCAGACAAACATTTAATTTAATAAGAGTATAAATCAAAAAAATGACAAAGATTCAAATGGGTAACACAGTTGTTCTATGTACACTCTCCATCACCTTTCTCTCTTAGATTCTCACGCCCGTTTCCAGGCCGGTCATAAGCAAGAGTAAGGCGTGTCTACGTCCAAAGATCCTCATTAGTGCTAAGGTTCGAACTTTTCTATGTATACAATAGTTTAAAGGCCCATAAATAATCTTTCATCCCAAACCCCTAAAAACCTAGGCGAGTCCTGCCCGTTTCATTAACAGGATAGAGGAAAAGCCACACCACATTGTACATTTATAATAAATTAATTTCTATTTAATATTTATTCTCACACCCTTTTCATAATGAAACAATTAGACAATCTCTATTCGGTTAATAACTTAGTTTAATACTTCTATGTACTTATATTAGCTCTATTTCTTAAAAAGTACGGAATGGATCATTGTTTAAAAAGTTGTAGAAAATAAGATTTTATTTTTCATACTTACACTGGTGACGGAGAAAGAGTAACGGATATTAATAATATAATTTTAGCAATTACTATCCCAATAGGTACATTTTTACTAGTTAAAATTGTTTGTAAGATTGTAACATCAAAAACTGACCTTCAAAATAATAATAACACCAAATAAAATATATCGAAACAATGTTTATAATTTATAATATACAATTTTGGTACTGTAGTAAAATATTGTTAAAATTTCTAAAACTCAAATATTTATCAACATTTTATTTAATTTACTCCTCAAACTGTCACATTATTATTATTATTATTATTATTATTATTATTATTATTATTATTATTATTATTATTATTATTATTATTATTATTATTATACTTTTGTTTATGATTGGTTGATTTTTCGAATTACACAAAATTATTAATACATCAATTATACTCCACTAAAAACATTATTTTCTGAATTTCTCTTATATTTCAAATAATAATATCATGATTTCATTTCAATACATGCGTACATACTTAGTTAATTAATTTACTTATTTATCTGAGTTTATTAGGTATCCAAGCGACGCTGATAAACATCTGCTAGCTCGACAAACTGGTTTATCAAGAAATCAGGTATTTTACCCAAGCTTTTTCTATCTATTTTATGCCCAACTAAATGTTAGTATGCTCAAATTACTATATTTTTATCCGAAATATATAATCATATATAAACGGCCTTATAGCTAGAGGTGTTTAAACGGGTCGGGTTAAGAGATGGTTCTCATCCCCATATATAGCTTATATTTACATTTTATCCTAATCTCATCCCCATATGTAGCTTATATTTACATTTTAGGTGATTTATTTGTAAACTCTTTTTATATTAGAATTAATTTTAGAATATAATATTGCGATATGAAGTATATTGTTGAATTATTTTTTAAGTGAATTTTTTTATCTTTTGATATACTAAAAGGCTCCATATTAATAAAAATCGTAAAAATAGATGGAGCCTCTAAAATCTTATTTCCGTCCCCGGAAAACACCTGGTTTGCTGGCTGATAAGTAACACTTGGTTTTTAGATAGTTATACAATTACAAACATGCCAAGTAGAGGTGTTCATTCGGGTCATCAGGTTGATTTCGAATCAGGTGTTTCGGGTCATCGGTTCAAAATCAGATTTTGTGTTCACATTGATTTTTACATAATTGTAGATTCATTTTTAAGTCGGGTCAAATCAGGTTCAGTTATATAGTCGTGTGCCTATCGGGTCTGTTTTCAACACCTCTAATAGGAAGTTAAACATGTAAAATGTTATTTACAGGTGTCAAATTGGTTCATAAATGCAAGAGTAAGATTATGGAAACCCATGATAGAAGAAATGTACCAAAAGGAATCAAAAGAAATTGAACAAGAAACAGAAAAGGAAATAAACCAGCAAACAACACACAATCCATTCTCTTCAGAACCCAAAACATCATCAACTCATCATAATACAATCTTGGCTCAGCTTCCTAGTGGGTCCCACTCCCAAGATTTGGGTGACACGTGTCATCACCTTGGTGGGGCTCAAAATATGGGTCCCACTACTATGATCAGCTTTGGTAATCCTTCTGGTGACGTGTCACTCACCTTAGGACTTCGTCATGCCGAAAATGTCCCAGAGAAAGATTAAGCTGA
The DNA here is from genome assembly GCA_019776075.1 of Amaranthus palmeri. NCBI lineage: Eukaryota > Viridiplantae > Streptophyta > Magnoliopsida > Caryophyllales > Amaranthaceae > Amaranthus > Amaranthus palmeri. Next base: position 117,830 of record JAAKBH010000008.1, read on the forward strand.
TGACAGAGGCCCAAACAACTTCATCACTATTATTGTTATTTTATAGTTAAGGTTAGATTTTTATTATTATTATTATTTTCCTTTTGGTATAAAAACATATATTATGTCTTCCTAGTTTATGAAACAAAGAGAAAAAGGAAATGAAAAGAATATAGTAGTAGTTGTAGTACTAAGCTAGTTAGCTAGGTTGGTTTTTTTTTTTTTTTTTTTTTGAAATTTAGCTAGGTTGGTTTGTTTCATACTAGTAATTTTTTCATATTTCCTAAAATTTTTTTTCCTTTTTTTGTTGAAAATTGTATAGTATAGCAAGTTCTTTTTTTGTTTTATTTTGAAGTAGTGTCAAATAATGTATTATTTTTGTTGTGAACAATAAAATACAAGTCATTGTTCGTAAAATGGTTGTAAGTTGATGGCCTTTTCAGTTACTTTGTTTGATCATTTAAAGTAGACTTTTCTTGTAGGCTTAAGATAGCTAGATTAGCCAACTGTTAATAGAGATTGATAAGTCAAAAGGAGCAACTCAACACGACATGATTTTCATGGTTAAGCCTCATTTTTAGGTGATCAAACACAACACGACACAACATTGTTTACATCATCTTAACACAACAATTTGACACAAGGCACGATAAATACAACACATGGACGGCCCAGCACGACACAATTTCCATTGTTAGTGTAAGCCCTTTTTGTATATCCTTAGGTCTATTTTATGAGATTAGAGTTAGTTTCTGCTTAGGAGTACACCATACTGCTGCACAATCCATTTTTGATCTCTTCCAAGCACCAACTAGGTCCATTTACAGCGTCATCAACGATAAAATTACACTCGAGATTTCAGAACAATCGGTGTTAAGAGCTGAAACGAAGAAAGATTTACCAGAACTCTTACTCGAGAACAAATATAGCTAAACAGATATTAGAAATGGATGATGGTAAAAAACGATGCTAAAGAGAATGAGACAATCAATTTACAGGAGGAACGAGGATGGTATATACGACAACGCATGGCATTGGCTGAGCTCTACCAAATAAGTCGATGAAAGGAACGGAAAATACAGCTACAATGCCGTAAAACAGCTTCTATTCAACAATTGATGCCTAAAAACTTATGCTAATACTATTACTAAAGGCGGCCTCTACAACTTGAAGTGAGGACGTCCATCTCCATCATGCGACTCGTATTGAAAGTCGAAACTGAGTTCATCCCCAGCAGCTATCTGCCATTACATGGAGAAGTTACAAGTGATTACGTCATGATAACGAAGATTGGAAAAAAACATAAAAAGAAAATAAAATTGTTTCATCTGTTACGGTGTTGCCTAACGCTTGAAACGAGATGAATTAGTTAGGAGTTTAATTCTAGCGAACTGATAGACGGATAGATTGATAGAGGCAGTAGTTTGGGTTGCTAGAACCGGGTGAAAGGTCGGTTAATGGGTGGAGATGGTGGTGGCACGTGGAAGTTGTTGAGGCCTTGAGGGAGGCAGAAAGAGTGGCGGGATTTTATTCATTAGTGTCGTATTATCATACTGCCCTCCTCGGGTAATATAGCGTAAAAAAAATGGTATATTTGGCCTTGCAAGTAACATATCATTCGGAGTCGGAGGGACGAAGGCTACCTATTACCCATATTTTGGATGAAGTAATCACCAATATAATAGCTTACGAGCCATTAGTCGATAGCAAGGCTTTAATAAGAAAGGAGGGGAGCGCCACTAGAAAAACAAAGTTCGTACCTCTAAAAACTAACAAAAGTTCAATTCAGTACTATCTAGCATTATTTATTTTTCTAGACATCAATTTCACTTACATCCTTCTTCGCGTAAAAACCGACATGCGCAAGTTGAAAATCCATGCTTTCCACAAGGACCAGGTGACTAACAAGGTTCGGACAGCAGCTAAATGAACAAACACAATGAATGTCAGGCTAAGATTCAAAATTATAGAAAACCAAGCCAGGGCATCGTTACAACGTAAAAACAAAGAAACAGATTGCTAAAGTTGATAATGATAACGTATTGCAACAAATATTTCTCAAAAATGCTCGATTGTATCTTTTGTAAGTGATTAAAAATGCATAACCCGAGATTATTAATCGTATTTATGATTCAAGAATCTTATCGTTAAGTTGCCTTATAGCCCAAAACCAATCATAATTCGCTTTTTTTTAATCGCGATTAGCGAATCATGTGACATCGGGCTTGCCCAAAAGTAAATTCTATATATTTCAGAATGAAAACATGAGAAAGCATGCATTGTTTCACCAGGTAGTTTAGGCAACTCCATCCTCACCTGTGATTAATGAACCGTGAAACATTTCCATATTTCGTAGCGTCAATTGTGTACTTGCCTTTACCCTCCATCCATTCACTTACGCGTAGAAAATGAGCTGCCATGTCATAGAAATAACCACAACCTTCTTTTCCGCACCTAAAAAAAAAACAAAAAACTTCAGCAAAAGCTTGGTAGCAAATTTGTGGGTGAGACCCCAAGGGTCTGGGTCTTGGTCCAAACTCTAGAGTCTGGATCCAATAAAAAAATCGGGTTTAGATCTGGGTCTAGTTGGAACCGACCCAGATCCGACCCATGCAGATAGATGAAGGGTATGCCATGAACCTTTTACGTCTTCTACTGGCTTCCGGTTCATCTAATACCTCACCGACAAATTCACATACAAACGATCCACACAATATTTTTTCACACGCTCGGACAGCCCAACCCTGTCAAGAAAGTGGAAAGCATCAACTGATAGTCCAAAGTCCAAAACAACCTCAAAAAATCTTCAAGAAAATCACCTTCTTTGTTTTGAAGACTTCCATTTTCACTCTAACCCCATTTTGTAGGACCCTATTTGGGCATTTGCTACTACACTTACACAAGTGATTGCATTCATAAACAAGGTAATTATCCTGCAAATTCACCCAATTAATAAAAAGCGTGACCAACGACAGCTAAATATCCAATTTTCATAGAGAGCACAAATACATTAGTAGAACACAAACCACAATTAGCACAAAGTTGGCCTTTGCCAAATGTAAAGAGCAAATTATAGCAGACATACACTCCATAAGAATATTTACCTCAAGAACTAGGCAACCATTATCATCATAGGGAAATCTTTGTTCCATAAGCATGCCATTTTTATCTTTTGCATTCTCGTAGTCATTATTGAACAAGTAGACATGATCACAAGTATCGGGAGAGCAAGCTGATTGTAAACACTGACAACCCAACTGCAAATTCTGAAAGAAAGTCGAAAAAGTATACTGTTACACAAAATATCAAATACACACATGAATACTCCGAAGAAAGAAAATCTATATGATGCTTAAAGTTCAATGCTAGGCTGAAAGCTTTGAGAAAACAAAGCGGAAACAAGAAGTATCCTATATGAGAAGCGCATATCAAAAAACTCAAAAACACTTTATCAACAGACTCATTCGTCAAGAAAGAAAATAAGGAACTCATTTTTCTTGTTTAAAGTAAAGTTGTTAAAAATGAGCCTCTTGAATGTACCTGCATATTGACATCAAAGGATTTCGCCAACAGTGGCTTTGTAACATACGTAAAGCTCTCCCAAGGCATGAAAACGACTTGTCCGTCAAAACCATATACTGGAATATGAAGCAAATCGATCAGATCTTTATCTACAACACAACGAACTGGTACCCTTTCACATCCGAAGCTGATATCATCACACAAGATAATAGTTGTTTGAAAATGTCTCCACTTAAAATGACGTGGATGAAGGACGACATGACACTCATCCATTTCACACTCATCTTGAAGTGAATTTGATGATGTATTATCCGCTATTCCACGATCATTAAAAGGGCAAGACGAAACGGACCCCAAAGCTTGATCTTCCATGGGTTTGCATCCTTTAGGGCAATTATACCCCTCTTGATGCCAACTTACAGGAGTGTTATGCTCACTGCAAAGTTTAACTGCTTTCAAGTATAGACGTGCGGGCAATTCACCATATTTTTGCTCCAGTGACCTCTGAACACTAAATTTGCAGCAAGCAGAACGCGCAATCGACAATATTTCGTGATTACTAGGCCGAGGTCTTGTTTTTTGTGCTTTAGAAGACAACATTTTTGCAATGGCCGAGCACTGAGCCTCCGTTGGTCGAACTATACTTCTAGTATCCATTACATGAGTAGGAATATTTAAACCTCCAGTACCAATACGATTAATGGGCTGCAGCCGTTTTTTCAAAGCTATGCTACCCTTATTTCTGAGTCTATAAGATGTTCCGCCAAGACCCTTTTTGAATCTAGGACGGCTTAGTCTTCCTGATTTAAGTTTATAGGCATAAAAGCGGAGACCTTTTTTCTTTGGACGAGTACTGACTAAGCTTGGCCCCATATGAGCTGCCTGATGGTGGCGACCTAAATCAGGCAGCAGATCAAACTTTAAACCACAGAACCTACAAATAAACTTTCGTATGCTGCTCTGGCTTTCAGAATTGTCAACAGAAGGAGGGTTCAACAGAATAGGTTTCTGTTGTGTAACAGCCAACTGGAGACCATTGTCCCCTTTTTTCGACTGTCTAAATCCTTCGGTGTGTGCTGATAAAACATGTGACCATAGCTCATCGGAATTACCAAAATGGCTGCCACAAGGAATACACTGAATAAGCATGCAGTGCTCAACAAACTGAGCATGGTGTCTCTCCTGTACATGTGTCTCAAGAACCTTCTTATTAGTAAAAGAATCAAGACAAATTGCACAAGCATAGCCCCTAAAAAGCCACTGTGCTTCCTTATTGTGACTATCTATCCAATGGGTCCCAAGTGATTGATCATCGGAAAACTCTTCAAAGCAAATTTTACATTTGAAACTTCCATCGCCGTCAGCCCCTTCTTCTACAGGAACCATAGCTTGTTCCTCCACTTGAGAACAGGGTATTTGTGCTTCCTTGTCTAGATTAAAGCCCCATATTCTTATCAGCCTCTCTTTTTCCATGGAAACCAATTTCCGTAATATTTCCACAACATGTAAATCTTTGGAAGCTTCAGACAACATCGACTGAAATTGAATCTCTCGAGGAACTTGGTTTCTTATGGATAATATGTTTTTAAAGAACTTGAAGAAAATCTCACATGCTTGGTGCAAATGCAGTTTTTCCTCCTGGGAAGAACAAGTCTTCAGAAGATCAAGAAATATTTCTTTTGAGACTATTCTACTTTTACCGTTTCTAGCGCGTTTCAGCCAACTTGGTATATGGTTCTCACAGTAGAGTGAATGTCTCTTGGGGCTCTCTCGGCATTCAGCATGGCCTTCCTCCATGCCCAAACCAACACAAAAGGCAATCTCTATATTCTTATCCTCGACCAATTGCTCGGGAACCATATGAACAGCTTTTCCTTCACTAGATACATTCCCCTCATTAAGTATGGTCAAATGCTGTTCAAGAGGTCTTTGAGCTTCCTCAAACATGACAATCTCCTTGCATGTGTTCTCGGTTTTGTCTAGCAGCTCATGTATTCTCTTCAATGTATTTCCGGGTGTATTTGGAGACAATGTTCCATCAGCATTAAGACGGTGTTTTTTACAAAAAGAAGTACCCGGCAATGAGCGATGCTTGCATTTGCTACCTTGATTGGTGGTTCCTTGACACATGAATGCTTCAACTGGTGAAGCGACCTCTGGTTTGAAAGATTCCGCTGCAAAATTAGAAGTCAAATGAACACAACAGTAATGATCACCATCATTAGCCCACCTCACGCATCGCCTTCCTTTCGCCTCAATATAAGCAATGCATTGCCTACTCTTGACCTTAGAACCAGCGGATTTTGTCTCAACCATCCCATTCGCGATCTCGAATTTATTATCTTCTTTCGGAGTGGGGTCCGTAAATGAAGTATCAAGCACGACATCATCAATACTATCCACGACATTACCCAGAGAGCAAGATTGTGCAATGTTAGAAGGCATGTGTGCATTATTGGCAGTCATAGTGCTCTCACCAGCAAAAAAAGTCGATTCAATCTCATGAATGGTATTTTCCTGACGGCTCTTGTTTTCGACAACTGAACTGTGGGGCTCTGCACGACGTACTTCAAGCTTAGGTCTCTTTCGGCTAATTTGAAGACTTGTGATTGACGGAATAACGCTAGTATGCTCTACACCATTTTTTCTTGTCTGTTCTATCCCTCCAGTGCCTGACACAGTATGAGTAATTGAAAAACTTTTCATTACTTCACTCTTCCACGTCTTCCATTCACAACCTAATGCTGGTTGCCCCTGGGCATCTCGGAGACTGTTGACTTCACTCCACAAAATAGAATCCACTAGCTCCTGGAGCAGTAAGATATAACAGAATCAAACATAAGCAAAAAGAAGTTAAAGGAGTGAGTTCAAAAAAAATGTTTAAATCAAACACTGCTTCAAGAGTTTAAGGTTATTTTCCAAAAAGAGCATAAAAGGTACAAGGCAACAACCCCAACACCATAACGGAACAAAGCCCCACCAAAAGCGACAACCAAAAACAAGAATCGACCCTATATGAGCATCAGTGCGGACCATTGTGTAAAAACAAGGCCGCATCAAAGGTTTCAAAAAAAAAAAACCAATATTTTCCGCATTGTAAAGGTGTAAAAAAACGCATTTTGGGCTGCATCAAGGAATATCTTATGGTTTCGACCAACAAATAGGTTTTACGATAACCGCATCACCGTTCTGTTATCGCGATGGCAATCGCAACCGTTACAGTGTTTTTACACTATGGTGTGGACTAAGTATCCACCTTCTATGAAGGGTTGCTCAAAGGCACTCCACATAAAAAAGTTAAAAAGTGTGCAGTCCCATAATCCGCATGAACCAAAAGAAACATTCACAAATAAACAAAAGGCTAGCGTGCCCAGTTCACCAACAGAGCAAAGTACAGGAAAACTGAACACCTGCAGCACTACACAGTCCCCTGCACACAGCCACACACACACAGCTAAACCAACAGAAACCCACTGCCTGCACTGCTTATCACCAGCAACCTGTATACTCGGCAAAAAGGGACCAGGAGAACGTAAAACTGCCTCAAAACAGAAGCATCAACACTACACCTGCACACCACCTCTACTGACCAATCACCTCAGACACACCAACACAGCACCAGGAACATTAACCAATTAGACAGCAACATTATTTAGAACCATTACATCTAATTGCAATTTCGAACAAGATGTCCCTAGCAGCAGACCTAAAAAGGGTTAGGCCCTTACCAAATATGAGTTTATTCCTGATTGCCCAAGTACCGTAGCAAAGTTCAGACCAACACAGCACAAGCAACTTTTCCTTCTAATACTTCTTCCTACTAAGCTTAGAAAACAGACCAACTTCATCCTTGAAGCTATAGCTAAAATCAATACGACTAAAGTTCTTAAAGACATAGTTCTTTAGAGCAACCACATAGGAACAATCATGAAAGACATGGCAGTATGGCACATGGATTCATCAACAACCCTACATAACTCTCAAATGGGATTGAGATTGATACCCCATTTACATAGTCTATCAATAGTAGGGAGCCTAGCTTGGACCATCAACCACACACATAATACAGCTCTAGGAGACGCAAGACTATCACCAATAAGACCTCTCCAACCAACCATATCAAAATTTCCAAGCAACGAATGATATAACTTCTTAATGCTAAACAAACCACCAACGACCATATCCTAGCAACCCATATCTCTAAAAACACTCTTTTTTTCTCAATTATCCAACATACATGATGCAGTGGTGGGAAGCTTCTAATCCATAAGTGATATAGATTTCATATAGTAGTTGTAAATCCATTTGATCCAAAAACGATCATTTTTTACCTGAATAGACCGGAGTTTTTTCACAATGGCAACCTCAATCCATAATCCAATGTTATCCAAATTGAGACCACAAGCCATTCAGGAAGACACATTTTTCCAAGCAACAAGAGAAGTCCTTGAGGCGGCATCGTTACTTGGCCAACTGAAATCTCAACAAGCTTCTCAACAAGCCAAAGAACTTTCTTAGGAAGAAGGAACACTTGAGCCCAAAAGCCATACATATAATAGAGATCATTGGAAGAAATACGGTGAAACATCAACGAAGTTTGAAATTCTAGTAGGGCCAGGAGTGTCCCTAATACCTGATGCAAGGAACTTTTGAAAAAAGGTGTGAAAAGAGGGACAATGTCGCAGTGGTCAATGTCAGACTCTCACTAGGGTTGAATTCTATGGCTCCATCATGTCTTTAAATGGTTCTTGATAAGATGTCAGCAAATTTCGGCCAACAATATGAAAATGACACTGAAGGATCATATGCAATGTGTATCAAGACATTTAAAAATGACACTGAGGATTGTTCATATTCTAACTTCTAAGGGGCATTCTCACTCAGGATCCCCACGGCCCACGCCTGACAGCCGCAGGTACTAACTGCTAACGCACAAACACATCACTGCCAAACACATCCAACTCTATGCAGGAAAGTAGAGCAAAGACATGAGGGTACCTCCTTTAGAAGCTCAATGGAATCTGCACTAAGGGATTTCTGGCATTTCTCAACCCACAGGTGGAAAGAATGTCTCATCCAGTTAGCATCAAAGTATTGTTGTAATAGCATCTGTAAAAAAAGGTTTGAGAGAATAGTTCACTAAATAAAGTTAGAGGCAACTCAAAGTACAAAGAACATATGGAAAAGAAAATAGTTCAGAAAAGAGCAAAATAATGATAACATTTAGAAATAAGGGCTCTCTTTCATGCACAAGATTAGGACTTTACATTCTGGAGCTTTAAGAGCAATTTTCCAAGATCAGGATAATTTTTACAGCGAGAAGCCTCCGCAGCAAATTCCCTCCATACAACTAAATCACGAGCAGTTTCAACCAGCACCTAAACAAGTGAATCCTTATTAAGAAAAGGGCAAATAAAAAGACTTCAAACTGTAAACGATTAAAATGGCATCATATCGTATTGGTATAAAAAGACAAAATGTATCCAATGATTGAACATGTTAAGCTAAAAGGGATTACACAAGCATGACAAAAATGCATATTGTGAGATAAGGGAGAACCAAAGAATTGCCTGCGTTAGTTTGGTAAGTGCAATATCAGGCACCAGCCTCAAAATGCACCAGTATATAGTATAGAGAGAGAGAGAGAGAAAAGCTTTTAGACCTTATGGGAATCCAAAAGTTTGGGGAAGATAATGACTTTGATAGAGACAAGTTAACAGAATATAACTGAAGAGAGAAAAAGACGAGGAGGATTTTTGCGAACAACCTCAAAAAAGTTATTTTTTGTTCATGCAGCGGATTCATCTGAGAGGATTTAAGGCTTTGAGACCCTTTATGCATAATGTAAAGCAAATCAAATTGAGACATGTTAAAGCTTATCAAAAGGAATGTAGACCTAAAAGTTGACACCTGAATAGGCAGCTGATCAACAATATTCAAAATGCCAATTACTAGCTTTTTCATGATAAAGCGGCGTGCAACGGTCAAATCTTCTACCAGTTGAACTCCAATTTTATGTGACCGGTGTGCAATAGGTTGTGGAAGCTCGTCAATTGCACAAACAAGCAGCGTATCAGCCCAAGAATAATGCTTTTTGTGTGGAAAGAATATTACAATATAACTCTTCCTGTCATGAGTCGGCTTTGCTTTAACAGTTGCTAATGGCCAGTCAGCCCTTTCGCATTTGATTCCAGCTTGCCACTTCCCTCTCCACTATACTTGCGTAAAAGAGTAATACAAACACAATATCAAATTAAACTCAGCACAATTATGATTTTAAATGAAATAAATGTCTTCGAATGTACATAGCTTGAATGGTATATATTTTTATTTACGCCAACGTAGTCATATTACGAATAAAAAAAGTACCTTTTATGATTTTAAATATTTAACCAAATAATCAGAAACTAGTTGGATGCAATCTATTTCATAGAATTTAAAATTAAAATATTTTGCTCTTGCTTTATAAAGGTAAAATTGTTTTGCTATATTGATAAGCAAAAAAGCAAAAATTACAATATTTGATTTTTACTTCACTAGACATTGGTCACGTTATCATATCGTACTTATTAAGATACAATTTCAAAAACATGTAATCATAATGATTGAAATGATTCATTGATTTAGTATCTCTTGCTATTAGATAGAATACATCACATATAAAATTTAAATATAATAATAAAAAGAGAATGCATATTACATATAAAGTTTCATGTGATAAAAAAAATTTATAGAGCATCAATTTGAATTGTCAATTCTCGCTTTATTAAAGCTACAACACAATATCAAAATAAGTAAAAATTGAAAAGAAAAAGAACATGAAAATAGAATATAAAATGTATGTAACAACTATGCAACATTTTAATCTTTAGCATAAAATCTTTCTTATTTCCATAAATAAGGAGTAGGTTACATAATATATCAATTATATTTTTTTTGTAATTTTTAAAATCTACCATAGTCGGCATAAAAGTATATCAAACATTTGTTACTTTTCATATCTTGTGTATATATTCAAACTTAGCATAATATTTATGATGATTTGTCTTACAACTTTTTTATTCACACACATAAATATTATTTTTGCGATGTACATAGATGATTTCCTTATAGGAAAAATTACCTAGAATAATCCAACATATTTATGATTTTCCTACAATAATCTCACATATTGATTAACCATGAACAATTCCAACTTTGAGGGGTATTTTCCTAGAGTAAACCCGGTGACCGGATGACTTGTTATAGCAAGTTTTATTTTATTTTAAAAAAAGATAAACTAAAATAAAATGTCGAAAAATATGTTAAAAAATGCTAATAAAAACTTTATGATTTTTTTATTATTTAGAATTTTTTATGTATATTTTCAAAATTTTTCTCTAATTTTAAAATAATATTTAATTTATTTTTTTTGGTGAATATCAACTATAGCAGGTCATCGAGTTATCCAATTTTACACTAGAAAAATACTCCTTAAAGTTGGGATTATTCATGGTTAATTAATAGGTGGGATTATTGTAGGAAAATCACAAAAAGGTTGGATTATTCTAGGCAATTTTTCCTTCCTTATATATTAATGTCCCTTATTTTGATAGGGCCAAAGATATATAGTTTTTTGTTTTTGGATTATAATGGACTCTAGTAAAATGACTCAAGTCATATGCACTTCTTATTTATGCAAAGTTGCACGTGATGTCTGCTACCAAGATTCAATCGGAAATAACTTCTTTGATAATGTTAGCACTGACAAGAATAAGGTTGTGTACACTAGGTGAGACTGGGAGCCACTTAATAGAATTGGGATAATGCAATGCAATGGAATGGATTTATGCACATTAAGATATTAAGAGTCATTGATATTTAGTCATTGTATAATAGATTTCAAAAGTGTTATTTTTAGCTTTTAAAACGTTGTTTGTAAAAATTAAGAAGTTTATTAGGCAAATAAACAACTATTTATTAATCACGGTACTATATATCAAAATTACTATAATAAATCAATCTTGTTGTGAAAGATATTACTCCCTCCGTTCCTATTTGATCTTCCTATTTGGGTTTTTCACAAAGATTAAGAAAAATGGAATCTTTGGTAGTAGTGGGTATTATTTTAATTATATAGTAGTGGAAATAAATGATTGTATTGGAATTATGAGAGAAAAAATAATTAAATAGTAGTGTGAAGTAATGATTGTATTGGAAGTATGAGAGAGAAAATAATTAAATAATAGTGTGAAGTAAGAAAAGTGGGGTTTTAAGGGTAAAAGTGAGATGAAAACTTTCCAAAAATAGAAAGTATTCTAAAGTGGAAGAACTTTTGAAACTGCCCGTTATAGTAAGGTGGAAGAACATAAAGGAACGGAGGGAGTATTAAATTTTGTTCCTACTGAGTGATTAACGATTAAACTCAACAAATTGATCAAAACTATCATTTTTCATGTCAAAATCACATTTTTAATCTTTAGACAACAAGTTAGGTGGGGGGAAATCACAGAGTTTTTATCTTATTATTATTATTAACCCTCAAGGATAAATTATTCTAACAGAGCAATCATAAAAACAGTTGAAGGGGAGAGGGGGAGATAAAATTAGTGCAATCATAATATAGTGAAACGATGTAATTTGCACTTTGCAGAGTTGTGATAACCAAGTACGCCAATGTAGAAAATTGAAAACCTATGGAAGAACCCATACCTTGACCCATAATGCCAGGGATTCACCTTGCTCCGGCCACTTGGACGCTGATATAGACAACTCCTCTTCCTTATTTTCAGAAAGTGGCTCACTATCAATAGTGTTCACATCTACATGAGAGTTTTGAAAATCAAGGCACGCGTCTTTATATTGGACTTGTTCCTCTAGACTATCATCACCATGATCAAGGAAAGCCCCAGTTAACTTTGGGCCATTCAAATCAGAACTACAGCGTGACCCATTAGCGCTCTCTTCTACAATCAAAGCTTCCCCATCTACATTTTGAACATCGCATTGCATTGTGTGTATGGCCCCTTTCAAAATCGGTAGACTACAGTCCGACTTCTCACCTAAAGGGCCTTGTTTGGTGTGTTTATCGCAATCTGACTTTGTCTCTTGCACAGACTCCATGACTGAATTCTCTTGACAATGACGAGGCTTTTCAGCATAGAGGAGGATAGAATGCGTGAGAACTTCCATATCACCCGGAAAACAATCGCAATGCCATCCTAATTATGTAAATTTTAATCAAAATTCAAATGCTTATGGAAAATGAGTTGTATGCATGAAAAAAAGTTGTAATTAGATGGAGTATGCAGTCAAGTACATACAATTTATATGGGAAAATCACACATTACACTACTGGCTTGCACAGAGGCAACTAAATTGTAGAAGTACCGACAGATAATGCATGAAAAACCTAGATAAAAACCAATAACAATAGCAAAGAATACCCTACCAAGAATCAAGAAGTGATTGAGACTAAAAAAACAAACAATACAAAATTTATGTCATCCAATTTTAGGAATTAAAAAGTTTCACTTAGAAATTGTTAATAGCTTAAAAGTAGTAAATTACTCTCTTTGTCCATTAACATATTTAACAAATCCATTTTGAATTTGCTCTATATTGGTACATCCATTTGACCCAAATACTAGAATCTCACACCAGCATTTGGCCCCACCGGATTTGCATCTCATAAACTCTACCCAATCAAATATTCAATCTGCTACTATATGATGTAAACGCATTTTTTAGCAAGGGAGTGTATGGACCATGGAATAAACATCAGATCGTTCCGTAAAATAATGGTCGTTTAATAATGGCTATTGAGCTAATCTTTCTGCAAAACCCCGATTAACATGGCATTGGAAACCTGTGATTCTAACATATTAGCCATTATAATCATTTTTCTAAAATATGTATTAGGCACTTAAAGGGATATTATAAGCTTTAATTTAACACGTGTCGCAGTTAACTTGAATTTCTTTAACAAAATGGATATTTTGCTGGTTGGTCATACACAATGAGAGGTCCACAAAACGAGTTATAATACAAGGTGTCGTGTCTGCAACATCACGACCGTTACTGCAACCCGCAACCTTTTTCTACGGTAGAGAAAGGAGAAAGAACAGGCAAAACAATTTAAAGATAGGGAGTCAAAAAATTATACTCCATTATAAAAGAGGATTATAAAGAGTGTCAACAACAATTGTAAAGACGTGTAAACAACAATTTAAAAGCATCATTAGAAAACGTGGATAATATTTTGGAAGGAAACTTTCCCGGTGTTTTGAACTAAATAGATTAAAGGGAGTTGAAAAATAGAAAAATACGACATGCCATATAGAAAACTATATCGAAGGTTGAGGAAAACCCGAGGAAGTAACACTTAAAAGGTAGAAAGGATGTGGAAGAAACACTTTAAAGTCTAATCATCAATATGAAATATCAAGAATAGAAAATGAAAACATTCAATGAAGAACAATAATTAATCTTATTCAAAAAAAAAAAAAGCACAATAATTAATAAAAATTCTTTTCATTATCAATTTTACTTTTCATTGTATCAATCAAAACATCCCTAAAACCACCAATTTCTTTAAATAAAATATAGAAAGAAGCTTAAAAGGACTTAAATTTCCTATTTTTGTTTCCCATTATATGCATCAAAATGTTTCTCATAATTGCAATTTTTGACCATATTATTATTTCCCAAAAGAACAATACTTACCAGAAAATAGTTTCAACAAATAAGAAAATAATTACTTCACCTATTGTTTCAATTGCGCCACCAAAATTTGAAAATGTGTCAAATTCAATATGTGTTGTCAACGAAAACATCCTTCTATATGTGTCGACACTAGACGGATTACTCAACCCAAAATTCACACACAAAAGTACAATGCAAAACGATCCCACTTAACTATGTTTTATCATTCTCTATCACCTAATCACTTAATTAACTTTCCTTATTTTTAATAAAATGTTCAGTAATTACAAATCTTACGCATCACTTTTCATTTAATTAAATATCAACACACTATTGCATATTGGTAAAAAATAATTACCCACATAAAACTAATATTCAGTAAAAAAAATCAAGTGCATAACCTTTTACTACACTAAATCTTGGGGAAGAAAAAAAATAGTAAAACAAAAACTTCTACATAACCTTAAAAGACATTTTATAGGGAGAAAGCAAAGGTGCATAAGCTAAACTTTCTTGTTAGTTACTCCTCCAAATCATTTTAGATGTCTCATTTCCTTATTTGGCAAATTCATATCAATTGTCCCATTTCCTTTTTTGTCTATCTTTTTTTACCAAAATACCCCCACTTTTAGTACTCCCAATACCCAACTACCACCTTTACAATTAATTTAATCAATTAAAATACTCAACTATCACCTTTTTAATGGACCCACACCACCCTTAATAACCGTGAAAACACATATGAGACATCTAAAATGATTCGGAGGGAGTATTACTTAACTTATACTTTTTCTTCTATTAAAATATAACGCAAATTTTTCTTCATTTACGCAATAAAAACATATTCTTCTGTTAGAACGTAACGTAAACAATTTCTTTGTAAACGTTACATAATAATTTCCTTCAGTTAACCATTTAAGAAATTTTCTATATTGTTAGAAACTTAACATAACTATTTAAAACATTACTATATCAGATTAGATTCATATCTTCTGCATTTTTTTTCCTTTTCCACATTATATGGTACTTAATTGGCTTTCAACAAGGCAAATACAAAGCCAAGGGAGAAGGGAATAACCAATAATTCATATGGCTGAAAATGGACCAATAATTCATCAATGTAGAAACCAGAGCATGACTATTGACATGATTAACACAATTAAAACATAACCAAAACCTTAATCAATTGAGCTATCGAGCTATTCTTGTGAGAAACTGTCTCTCAGTGAGACGACCACAAAACAAAGACCCCATATGCTAATAATTATATTAGTGGGCTATTCAGCCCATGTACAAAGATTGTCTCACTGTAAGACCGTCTCACACAAGAAATTGTGTAATCAAAAAGTCACAATAATATTTCCAAAAATGCTTAAAATTTATTTATTTGATTATATAAATAAGCCCTCAACTTTTTTTTTTTTCTTTTTTTTCATCAAGGGGGTGCACTACACTGAACAGGTAACACTAACAGTGTCTTGTGATGTGTGACATTAATCAAGTCCAACTGAAGAAGAAGCTCTATGGGCACAATTTGCAACTTTATAAACCAAGTAGTAACCCAATAAACAATTTAATCCGATTATCGACAAATCAAAATCAAAAATCTCATAGTCAGTGTACCCCGCTAAGAAAAACCAACAAATTATCGTAATATTCGTGCATTCGAATTCCTAATAAAACTTTTCATGTACCTTACAAAATCAGCAGCCTTGGGACACAACCAACAGAAGCTAAATTTCACTGATTATTGACAAATTAAAATCTCAGCATCCACACCACTTGAAAACCCTAAATCAAAAACAAAAAAAGTTTCAATTTTTACACAAATATTCAATAAACAACCAATAATTAAATTCATAAATATGTTAATTTCAGGTGAAACCTAGCACAGATCTAAAAATAACCCAAAACCCACTTACAACATTATCCTACAAAGTGGGTCCAAATCACAAAAATAAAAAGTACCAAGTACAATTACACCCAAAATTCTATCTGGGTAATTTTCAAATCATGTAAATACATTAAATTGATCTAGGGTTTTTCATTATTTAACCTAAAATTTCTTTTTTTTTCTTGCTTCAAGAGGGTTACTAACTGGACCAACTGTAGATGTTGCTGTTGTTAAAACGAAAAGGGTCACCAATACATTCAAGAACGTGACATAAAATTAAAAAATAAGACACTTTTTTATGTTCTTTGTTCTAACAAACCAAAATAATAATGCAGATAGAATTTAGAACAAGTATGAAAATACAAAATTAAATTCAAATAAAATAAATTAAATAAATAAATTAAAATAAAAATGGGTTAAATAATTTGTGGGAATAATAATGTAGGAGTAGATGAGTAGTAGTTATACCTTATTTTTTAGCCATGGTTGGTACTTTTATTTCAGTAAAGGGAAGGGTTGAAATTGATGTGTGTTTTTGCCTTTCCTTTTCTCTCTCTCTTCCTCTAAACAAATCTTTGGTTTTTTTTGCTAACCAATTATTAATTCAATGTACCCTACAATTATAACCCTTTTTTTCTTTTTTTTTTTTTCTTTCGTGGGTAGGCCAAAAAGTTAGAGATATTAGAAAAGATCGTCGTGAATTTAAAGCATTTTTTGATCTGCCCCTGAATTAGAAAAGACGTATTAAAAAGAATGAATACAAAGGAGGATGGTAAAATGAGGTTTTTGTGGGTATTTGTCTAATAAAAGTATTCTAGATATGAATGAACAAATATTAAAAGAAAAAACAATATAATAGGAAATTAAGATGAGGATGAAAGGTTAAAGATTGGGTTGGTTTTGAAAATTCAAAAAATAAAATTTAAATATAGAAACTTTGATTTGGCTTTAAATTCCATACCCTTTTTTTATTTGATTTATTTATTACACCTAATTTAAAATTAGTAAATAAAGAAGTAATAAATGTCGTAATTCGTAAACAGGTAAATGATTTTAATCAGAAATTAAAAGAGAATGATTGAGACCATTACCAATTTGACAAGTTAGTGCGGGTAACGTGAGAATGACGAGATACCTTTATATAGAAATTAAGTGCAAATTAAACGGGTAAAAGGGAGTAATTTTAAAGATCGGGGTTATTATTGGGTATTTTTATAGATGGGATTCAAATTTTAGGTTGTTTTTAGGGGGTTGGAATTTGGACTATGAACTGGTAAATGACTTACTGGTATCAATTAAACATTGGGCATTGTAGGACAGCCTGATGTACAAGTTTTTTCAAGGGGTATTTTTGACTTTTTAATGTTTATTTATGAAGGAGTATTTGTTTATCAGTGGGTTTTTGGCTGGGCAGCTTCCCATTCTTTCAATATCAACTATCAATGGCAGCTTCCCGTTCTTACTTGAGACCGTCGTTATAAGAGAAGAGACTCAAATGGGTCGATCCAATATTACTTAGAAAAAAAACTTTTAAAAAAATGCGTGCTTTATAATTCTATTTGGAGTTGGTGTTATAACCTATTAAAGTTTGTATTATAACCTGTTAGAGTTGGTAGTATAACCTATTAAAGTTCGTATCTCCAAATAGGTATAATACCAACTTTAATTGTTTATAACACCAAGTTCAAATACCAACTTTAATAGGTTATGATACCAACTTTAATAGATTATAATATCAACTTCAATAGGTTATAACGCCAATTCGAAATAGGCTCAATCGCTCGCGTTAGTTTTTAGATTTTTTTATTGATAATATGGTTTGGGCTCTTTTGAGAGGCGTCTATACTATAGACGGTCTCTCTAGAGAGGACATGTGTTTTCATTTGTTCTTCTTTTTTTTCAACGGATTTCAATGTAAATTTTAAAATTAAATAATTTAAATTGTGAGTTATTTTAAAATTCAAAAAAGTTGATATTTAAAAGGTATTAAATTTGTAAATTCTAGTACGAAAGAACATATGAAAACGAGGAAAATAGTAAGTTGTGAGATAATTGTAAAAACTGAAAATAAATTGGACAAATTTATTGATACTAGCCGAAATGGTACTATATGATATGAACTTTGACTATTGGAAAAAACAAGTAGTTGGTTGGTTTTATTTTATTAAAAATTATCATGAATAATTCAATCTATTTGTGATTTTCCTATAATAATTGAAGTATCGTACGATCCAACCAAGATAAAATTTAAAAAGTGGTATGATCATAACAATATTCTACGAGCTTAATATCCTACCATAAAAAACATTATATTCTTGTTTTTACCAACGTATGCTAACATTTTTATGTGCAAAAAGGTCACAGTGAAACAATTTGGTGATTCTCAGGGTTACCATGTGAATTTTTTAAAAGTTTTGGTTACCACGTGGAAAACCCAAAATCTCAGGGTTACCACGTGAAATTTCAATATTTTTTTTTAGAATGAACAATGGGGACAATATAATTAGAAAAAAATGACATAAATAATCCAACTTTACCTATTTAGTTTGAAAAATTCCAACTTTAATTTATTTTTTAATAAAATTAACATTTGCGTTTGATTTGCTGCCAGCATTAGGGCTAAACAAAGTTTGGTCTAAACCGTAAACCAAATCGTAATTTGAGTATTTGGTCTGGTCTACGGTCTAAATGGTCTGGTCTGGTTTTTCAAAAAAAAAATACGGTTTACGATCTGCTCCCGGTTTTTTAATCTTTCAGACCAGACCATAAAATGTACTTTGACCAAAAATCTTTTTTTTTTTTTTTTTGTAGAAAACGGGTTTCTACTTAGATATTTTGAGATATTATTTTATTTATATAGTAATATATACTTGAATAATGTTGATACAATCAACTAATTACAAATTATATTTATTTAGTGTTTGTAAGTGTGAAATATTTTCATAGAACATATGTAGTATTAATTTGGTTCGATTCGGTCTGACATGTTAAACGGTCCAATCTGGAAAATTCCCCGACCGAAATTTTTGGTTTTGTTTGATTTTAGTGTTAGACTATACCAAATTAGACCGTGTTCACCCCTAGCCAGCATACAAGAGAGTATGCTGATAACAAACTATGAATAAATATTGAATTATTATAAAATAAGATAAGATGTAAAATTGATAGTAAACAAAGAGTAAATGTTGAATTATAAAAAATAATTCAAATGTAGTCATCGACGACGAATAAATAAAATAAAGAATTATTGATATCATTTTTTTCAAATAAATGTAGCAAAATTAAATGGACGTAGGATCTTAGCGACGGAAGCTGGAAGGAGAACCTTTGAGCGGAATATTGGAAAGATTGAAGATTTTATACCATTCGTCTTTATATGAACAATTGCTTCCCTAATAGCCTGATCTGATTGTTAAGGAATCAATTTTTCCAAAATTTAAGCATTTTCGCTTGTAAGATTAGCAGTCATTTCAAGATCTTACTAATCGAGATCATACTGATTACTGGCGATGGCATCGATGGGATGATAGGAACCATTTTTGTTTGAATCACCGGGTAATTTTGATTTATCGCTTTTTTTTTTTTTAAATTCATGTATAATTCCCCTGATTGATCTGTTACAATTTTTGTGATTATCAAATTTCTAATCATTGCTGGATTCCGTTTGTTTGTTGGATAATTGTCAAATTAGTTACTGTTAATGAGAGCTACAATTATCTAATTGTTCTTAAGTTTCCCAACGTTAATCTGGATCAAAGTCGTTTAATTAAGTTAAAATTTCCCCTTTTTGATGAATTTTCAAAGTAACGATTAACAAGCAGCCGTTCAGCAAGTCACTACCGCACACCTTTCTTCTCGTCCCTATTGATATATATTTCCCTATTCTGCTACAATGGTAGAACTTAATATTGTTAGATTGTAGGAACTAATTTGCAATGTATTTCGTCCTGTACGCTATATTGTCATCCTTCTTTTTTAACTTCAATTGTGCTTATCATCAAATATATGTGAAGTATATTCATCAATCTAGTCGCATATCAATAAATCGATGAAGGTTATTGGTATAGGGATTAGGGTTACTTCTAATTTTGATTTTGAATTGGGTGAATATGAAAGCTTTCTATCATAAAATCTTAAGCTTCTTAAGCATTCTCTATTTGCTTCAAATTAGTATTCCTCTCTATTTATGATGTTAATCATCAGACAAAATCAAAAGATTTATGATCATAGAAATTAGGATTTGGATCTGATTGTGAACCCCAAGAGTCTTAATTTAGATGGATTTCCTAGGTAGTACTCTTCATAATTTAATTTCAAGCTAAATCAATTTTTTTGTTGGTTGCAAATTTGTGGCTTTAATTTTCTAGTGTTAATGTCTTTTATGCACTTTATAAGATATTGCTAGTAGTTTTGATATTTCATGTTCCTATGTTTTCTATTTCATCTTGAAAAGGCAGACGACGTAGGAGTATTTGATTGCAAGAACGTCCTATATCTACATTCTAGAATGAGCTCACTGCATGTTAAATTGAGGTTCGAACAATGCTGAAAGTGCTGTTATGAACCCATTCTGTCCTGTTCCTCATGCATTTGGGATTTCTTGCTTAGTTGTTGTGTAGATTTACTTGAACACAAACGGAGAAATTTTCAAATAGGCATTGGACAATGAGTGGCTGCCAAAATCATGTACATTCAGGATAGATGCTCCCACGAACACGATGCTTGGTCATACATTTCAAATGTTTTATCTAATGATCATCTTGCTTCTGTTTGGTCTCTTTTGTGTTTGTTTCAAAAATATAAATGACATTTAGTTTTTAAAATAATTAAAACGGTTTTGAGAAAACAGAAAACAAAAAACTAAAATCAGCTTTCTAGTTTTTAGAAAAATAAAACTAAGAACAGAAAATAATATCAAAAAAGGTTTTTTGGTCGGAATCAGAGTTCTTTTTAACCAATAAATTATATTTGAATTAGTGTAGTGCAGGTACTTTGATTGTTTTTTAGTTGATACATTAATGGTATAGCAATCAGTAATTTATATTTGAATTAGTGTTGTGCAGGTACTTTGTTTGCATCAGGAATTTATTTTGGAGTAGCTAGTTGTGTGTGTTTTTATAGAGGTAAGTTTCCATCTTGCTTCCTATTAGTTGCACAATTTGTGAGCTTAAATTGAAAAAGAATTCTTCCCCTATTAAAGATTCAAGATGGATGAGTAGCTAATATGTGCTTTAACCTAAGAGAAGGAAGCTTTGCACTTTAGCACTTTGCTTTACTTTCTGAGCTATTAAGCATATTTTCAATAAGGCTTTCAATAATTGATCATATATGGCTTCGTCTATTTGATCATAAGGCGAACTTCAATATACAGGGCCGATTTAGAGTAGGAACAATAGTTAAAGTATACTTTCCGAGCTTTAACATTCTTTTTATGATAACAAGGAGGGATTTTAGTGAATGCTTTGAGTAGGTAAAAATTAAGCAAGCTATCTCCAGACTGCAACCTGTTTCTTTGAATCAAATGACACTTAAATTTTATGTGATGTGACTGGATTTCTGACATTTTGTGGGGAAGACTAATAATCACATTGCATTGTAAGTGGTTGATTTTTAAGGATGTTGTTGCCATGACTGAGAATGATTTAGATTTTGTTTGCTTATTCGTTGATTCTAACAAACAAGCGAATATTCAAAAAACAAAAGTCAACCTGAGGTTATTATCATCAAATAGGACATATGGACCAACATCCAAATCTGATTTAGAGGAAGACATAATTAATTGAATCCTTTTGGATTTTCACCTTGTCAAAAATTTGCCGGTATGTCTTGTAGAAATTAAGTTTTGTTGGAAACAAACTGGAGTGATGTGTAAAGCTTTGAACTTTTGTGCATTGAAACATTGGGATCTTGTGTTAGCCTTTAGTCTTTTTCCTTTTATATAGTGTTCTTTGTCTTTTATATGTGGTATCGTATTATTTTTCTTAAATCTTATATGCAACATTGTGGGCCAAAGATTTGTAGTTCTTTGGTTTTGGATTATAATGGATTATATCGAAACAACTCATTAAATCATTTGCACTATTTATTTATGTGAAGTTGCAGATGGCTTTTGATACCATCATATCAGGGTCAATCGCAAACAACCTCATAGTTATCACTAGCAAGGGTAAGGTTGCCTACATCCGACCCCAAACCCCACCCTAGGGGGATCCTCTTGATGACAATGGGTGACAAATGATAAAAATTAATGAAACTGCAGCAGCATTTGCTTTAGTTAATTGTGTTAATGGTTCTAAGCCTTAGAAGTTGCGTACGATTTGATTTTTTTTCTTGTGTTAAGATGCTTGGGACACTCCGTACAAGACGTCGTTACCGTTATGGGGTACATATGTGTGCAGTTACAGCAGCCTTGCTCCTCCTCCTTTCAGTCTCACTTCTATATAACCGCCTCACCGCAAACCAAAGCAAACATTTTAAGGATGATAGAGTTGCTTCCTCTGATGACTCTTTTAGTGTTGATGACCCACTTCTTCAAGATTCTGATCCTGAACTCAGAGCTACTTTGTCGGATGACCGAATTGATGAGCTTGACTTCATTGATGATGACTCTAAGGTTTCAAATGAGGAGGAGATCCTGAGGGGTCTTGAATCTGAAGGGGAGGATAATGAACCCAAGATTGCTTCGGGTTCATCTACTGGGTACTACTTTGATCATGTTTCTCAAGTAATTCGTCGTGCGTTTGATGGTCAATCCATTGATGAATTTGACCGTTGGGAGGCTCATTCTACAATGTTTGATGTTGGGCATGCTTCTAATGACAATCCTAGTAAGGTTGGTTTTGTCCTTAATGATTGAATGTTTCCTCATGTTGCTATGAACTTCATTTTAATGACTAGTTAAACATGTTACTTGTGGCTCTAAACCTCCTGACTACCCCATGATCATCTGTTTCCTTTTACGATGTATTTTTGGGGGTGTTGAGAGGCAGTAGCTCAAATCTATGTGGTTGCTTTATCCCCCCTCTAACAGATCATTACAATCAGTTTCTTTCCTCTGGATTTGGATCTCTGTAATTGATGGGATAATACTTGTATGACTAGGTAGCATTTGGTTCAGATGATGTGCCTGTAGACGAAGAGGTGAGAAGGAAGGTGCTAAAAGTTAGCAGCATCGAGGATGCACTTCTAATTAAAAAATTGGATTCCAATATTTCACCTTTGAGGGAGGGTTGGGCAGCTTGGTTCGATGCCAAGAGTGTTTTCCTGAGGAAAGATAGGATGTTCAAGTCCAGCTTGGAGATGTTAAACCCTCTGAACAATATGCATTTACAGGACCCTGATGGGTCTGGTGCAACTGGGCTGACTAGAGGAGATAAACTTGTGCTGAAGGAATTGCTCCTCAACTTGAAGAAAAATTGGCCCTTGGGGGATTCCAAAATTGAAGCTGACAAAGCTAATGTAAATTATTCCGCTAAACGGCATAGCAGTGCGTAACATCCTAGTAGATGATGATCTCAGTAAACAATAGAGCCTGTTTAAGGTCGAGTTTTCTCTTTAATGAAGGTATGATTCTATCAACCTATCATGAATCTGATCTCTTCTTGTTTCTTTGTTTTTATTGGACAATCCCTTCTTGTTTCACTCTTATTTGTGGTATTAGGACTTTGAAAATTAATGTTTCTTCTAAATATAATTTGACACGGTATTTATTTTAAGAAAAATTTCCTGCTATGTTTTTCCTCGGTTCGATAATTGTTAACACTTGGTTTGGGCATGATTATGAAGCATTAGAAGTTAGCAAGATAAAAGAGAGAAAAGTACTCTTCATGAATACAGAAACAGTAAGAACCAATGAGCGAATAAGATTTACTATAATATTAACTCTGAAACATCCCGGAAGGGTTAGCGGAAATTAAATAGAAGTATACAACTGCCCCAGTATGAAAAAACACAACTACGAATTTGTGTTCCCTGCACTACAAAAACTAATATCAGAATGTCGAATTTCTTATTACATTTCGGGTGTGTTCGGTGTATTAATATAAGTTGCTTTTGGTGGTTCAATGAGGTTAAAACTATATTTAAAATAAAATATATTCGGCAAAGTAGTTGTTTAAGTAGTAGTTCAATGAGGTTAAAACAATATTTCATAATGTTACAACTTGTAGCCTTCTGATATTTTTAGAATGTGTTAAAACAGGAAGGCATTATCCAGGAGAAACTTTCTGCTGTATTATCTTGGAGGACTGGTAATTTAGCGCAACATCCATTTACGATATCCTGGGATTTCAAAATTTGCACATAATGATTGCTATTGATCGCCATTTTTTCTCGTTCATCAGTTTCGAAGGTGAGCTGATTCTGGCATGTGGGCGTGAACGTTTGTATTTGCCTGTACTGTCGCCTGTTGGCTTGTTGATTAAGGACACTGTTCTTTGGTTAATGTTAGAATTAAGAGTTATTACTGTGTTTTTGAGGGTTGAAATTAATCACCTTATAGACCGAGATTTCCATTAATTTGTACCCTTTATGAATATGAGAATGGAAGAAAGGAATGAATACAGGACATTTTAAAGTTTTGGTGATTTTCAATGTTTGATGGCAGCTACAAAGATGAGAGCTTTGAAATTTTTATTTGAGATATTTTTGGGAGTGTTAGGCATTTTTGTGATAATGCTAAGTTATAAATACTGATAATGAGAATGACTTTTAGCGTTATTTAGTGTATGTATTATGATAAAAATAAATGAATAGTGATAATGAAAACACCAATTTTTGCTAAATATGGGGTTAGTCTATTTTTGCAAAATAAGTAACTGATTATTCATCAGCCTTATTTTTAAATTTGAAATCATTGGGCTAATGAAAATGAAGTTAAGTGTGATCTTCATTTAATGTATAATGGCACTTGGTAATATTATCTTTAATTATTTATTACAACTTGTTTTTAAGTTGTAATGAATTCCAAATTTCCAATATATGTTGTGAAAAATAAATTACATTAATTTTATTTTTTTTTTTATCATTTTTACTATTTGAAATTAACAAAATCGGTTAATATGGTTATTAAGGTCAACCACTTGGGCCGAAATAGCGCCTCAAAATGATTCATGACCTCTATGTCTATGATTCTCCTTTTGACATCAATTTCTCTTTATCCACATTATTTTTCCATTAAAACAAAATTAAAAAATATCAAGGAACCAATTCAACCAAAAGCTTAAAGTCATGGTTGAGGCCCCAGAATATGTTATATACTCTAACACGTCCCCTCACACGAGAGCCCTTCGGGCTAAAAGTGTGGATGCATTACAAGCTCTCCTCATACCTGGTGCTAAATATTCCTTAAATGAGGGGTGGTTGAGATTCGAACCCGTGACCTCTTGTCACGTTGGCTTTTGATACCATGTCAAGAAACCAACTCAAACAAAAGAATATAAGCTTTTTAAAAATGAAATTTCTCAAAATGAGCTTTGAAAACTTTTATTATTTAAAATAAGCACATTCTTTTTTTTTGAGATATAAAATAAGCACATTCTAGTCCGAGCTTGAGTTATGGTAATGTTAACCGTTAGAGGGCAGATGCAATGTGCAACCATAAAATTAAAGAAGTATTCAAATATGTTTTTTTAGAAAGAATATAAGAAGTCAACCATCACCGTGCATGTTGAACCATTAAGAAAAAAATTAAAAGTAATTAAGAGAGGATTAGATCAAACGACAAACATACACTAGCAAGTCTTTTGAGAGACCGTCTTTTTGATAGACGCTTCTCAGGCCCAATTTATTAGAGTTTAAAACTTACTCTTATTCTATATTTTCCTTTATGGACGATTCAATTAGAGTTGGTCTCTCAAAGAGACCGTCTCTCACAAGAATTTGTCAACATAAATAAGTATTTATTGTAATCCAATATGTTTAGCTCTACATTTTTAAAAGAGAAAACAAAAAGATAGAATAAAATAAGCTTTTATAAATTCCCCCGCATAACACCACGACAAAAACACCAAAGTAACAACACAAATTCACAAATGAGTTTGTTCCCACTAGATTGGCACAATGTATAAAAGTAATTATGTAATTTAAAATAATCACTTATAATCTTAAAATGATTAATTATAATTTTTTAAAGTGGAGTCTAAGTGATCACTAATAGCCTTAAAGGGATCACTTATAATTTTTAACTGATCAATCAAAAAATTGAGCTGATTATATGAATTTGTCTCATAGTGATATGATCTCCAAGATTTACTCTAACAATAAAAATTTTTTTAAAAAAACTTAAATGCAAATGACACTTTTAGTATCTCGCACAAGGTAGGATTCAAACAAATTATAATTCATAGGGAGTAGTGAGGATACGCGTAGTCAAAAAACCCTAGCTAATACATGCGCCTAGTAGGGGCTGAACCCCATATATTCTGTTCAACATGTAAATACTCTATCCACTGAGTCAACAAACGCTTTTATTTCAAATAACTTTTACATATTTAAATTTTATTTTAACTATAAATTAAACATTATATTTTCTTAAAATGTCATAATTTTTATTTTCACTTAACTAACAATTTTGTAAATAATTAATTTTTTTGTTTTACATAAAAACTTTGAGGTTGTTACTCCTATAAAAAAGTGGAAAGTATTAGTCCCAAAATTCTAAGGATTCTTTGACAAACGTTACTCTACTTGTTACTCAAAGACAATTTGGGCATCTTCTTTTCCTTTTTTAACCTTTTTATCTTTTTCTTTTCGTTTTTATTTTTATTTTAATTATCAAAAATAGAAACAATTAGACACAAACAAATGAATCCCCACAAAACCTCCTCATTACTCATTAGTCATTACTAGGTTTTTAGCATCCAATGTTACTTTTCTTTTTTTTTTTCCTTTCATATTTTAACCTTTTTTTTCAACAACTTTAAATATTTCATGCATGCATTCATCACTTGCTTTTTTTTCCTCTCATTGATTTATTGTACTCCTACATAATATGTTTTCGGTGTAAGTATTTAAAATAGATTTGACGATTTGATAATTTTCAGATTTAATAATCGAATTTGATTTGACCCGACTTAAAATTTAATTTACATTAATGGAAAAATCAGAACAAAAGGCCCAATTTTAAATCGATCCAAATTTAGTTTAGTGATCAATTATTTATTCCCCAATTGACTTGCGTTTTTTCCCCTCATCTGAATTATTAGTAATGATATTTGATGATAATTACTATTCTAGAGGTTTTGATACAAATACATCATTTAATTGATTCTAAATTTGTACTTAAAATATTTTTGAATGAAAATTTTTTTTTTTGGTTTTGTACATATTTGTATGTAAAGTGTGTTATTAATCTTTCAGTGCAAAACAGTCTCAGCCTATAGAAAAGCAATTAATTTTTATTATTAGCATATTGGTAATCAATGAAAAATTTTGTCCAATTTTGTATCAATTAAATTATAGCAATGTTTCAATTCATCTATTTTTGGAATTCTATTTCAGACAATTAATAACATTTAATGGCAATTATAGATTCTTTGAATATTTTTGGTTAGTTCTAAAATTACAGAATATGATCAATCTGTGTGAAGCTGTCTAAACCAATAAAAAAGCAATCACTATTGAATCCTGCAATTCAGTGTTTGGCCAATTAAAAAAAGACAGATGGCAGCAATCTGTGCACCCTTTATTAGACTACCATCTGTTATATTACTGCAAATTTAATAGTTTGTATGATTCTTTCCAATTCTTGTTTTCCGGTCTGACTTAAGTATCAGAAGGGCTTTTGGGAAATCAGCCCCAGGCTAGTCTTTCCGTGTGGTTGTAGGCATTTAATCTGCACCAGTCAGATCATTCTTCTCCCATAACACACACCTGTATTTTATACTTTGAGCATGTTTATAAATTTAACAATTTCTTATCAAAAACATCTTATATAGTGTGTGCACCTCGTATTTTTCCGATTATATGTTGGCATGGACGTACAATAAATCCCACTAAACTTAACATATAGCTAAACTCATAAAAAGAATGGAGTACTTGTATAATCTTAGAGCAGGGTTTTGTTTGTGGTCCAGCTAGGAAGTAACAACATACCCAATTCATCAGGAAATTGAAATATTGCCAATGATTTTATGATGATCACAAAATTTTGTATGTGACCGTCGCATCTGCGTGATCATACGGATACATAAATGGTATAATAATTTTTTTAATTTATCAATTTTAAAGCTAAAAATACATATTTTAAGACTTAATATGTCAATTTCAACACTTACTCATTGTCATTTACTTATCTAAAGTAGCCATTTACTTATAAAACCTCCTTCTATTTTTTTTTTTTTGAAGTTAAACCTACTTCTATTTCAAACAACACTATTTTAGATTATCATCATGCCATACTTTTATTTACAAAATCTTCCTAAAAAAATTCAACTTATATTTTACCCCATTTACTTAAAGCAATTGCAAATTTAAAAGACAAAAACAGTCTAAAAAGATATATTAATCTCTCATTAAAGAAAATCAAACCCATATACCTACTCACATTTATTTCTTTAATACTATATAATTGAGCTCAATTTACAAGTTAGTAATCTATTTCTCTAGCATCTTTTTTCTAATGTGATTTGTTACAAATTAAACAAGTGAGTGGTTAATAATCAAACAAGATTTACTATATAGGGGAAGTTTTCCTAAAGTTTCTACCATACCTTGATAGTTGATAACAAACCTTTACTCTTTCGGCTCGTTTGGTATGTAGTAATAAATGATGTTAATGGGAATGTAAAACTAGTGTAATTTTAGTTGAAAAATCTCTTAGCTACATTACGTTCATGCTTGTCCAACTTTAATTATCTCACTTTTTTCATAAAATTCATTCTAGTGCATTACCATTGGTATCAGTGGTATTAGGTGGTAATGGAAATTTGTCCACAAAAAAACTTTTCTGTGATCAAAGTTTCATTACCATGGGAATGGTACAAAACTTTTGCTACCATTCCCATTACCGCTATTTAGTATCACTAACCAAACGGGCCGTTTGTGTATAATAGTATAATCCCCTTTAGTCATATGCTCTTACAATCTCTACAATAGGACATGTTCCAAAAATGGATATAGTATTTAATTAACAACCCACCAAAAAAGAACAAATATACCCCTTGTATGTTTTATCATTTACTATAAATACAAATAGTACTAGGTTAGCTAGATAAGGGTGGCACCAAATACAAAACCAAACCAATGAGTATCTTTACAAAGCCAATACAATTACAAGAAACATGCAAAGAACAAAGGACAGATATGTGAGGGAGGGATGGTCACCAACTCCCACTTGCTTCCCAACAAGGAATAGAAAGTGGGTATTGCATTTGTTCCACATATTTAGAGCTGTTCAAAAGTGACCCGACCCGAAAATCCGAATCGAAACCGAAAGTAAATCGACCCGAAAATATCTTTCGTTTTCAGGTTTATCGAACCGACAATATCCGAATCGATGTTGTGCCCGAACCGGTCGACAACCGAAAATGGGAAACCTGAACCCGAACTGTAACCGAGTTTTGTAACCGACACATAACCGTTAACCGAGATTACCCGAACCTAAAAATGACCGACCCGAGTCGTATCCGATCCGAATCATGCTCGAAACCGAACTCAATCCGGCTAAAACCGACTTAACCCGAATGAATTTTAGATCGAATTGCTTTAAATCTGAACCAATTTTTAAGATAGAAGTATGATATGCTTATATTCAATCATTTTATTTGTTAATCTAATAAATACATGATTTCATATATTTAGAGCTAATAATCAATGGTCAATTTTTATTAAACTACTTTTAATCGTACTAGAGGAAAATTTGTAGAACTTTATATTTTTAATTTTCGGTCAAACATGTAAAAGTAACAAAGTAATAATGATCACTAATTGATTTGCATTTTAACTATTTTGTTTTTGATCGATAGTAATTATTAATACGTAGCCAAATTCTGTTTACTAAAAAACCGAACCCGATCTGTACCCGGCAAAACCGAACCAATTATTAACCGATGACAACCCGACACCGATTAACACTCCACTCGAACTTCAACCGGCACCGAACCGATGCTTAACCGATTGCTCGAATAACCGATCTTTAACCGAACCGTGACTAACCGACCCGACCCGAGTGTGACCCGTCATAAAAACAGCCGAAACATAACCGATCCGAAATACAACCGAACCGAATGACACCCGTCCGAAACCGACCCGATCACCCGAATGAACACCTCTACACATATTTAACCTTTATTTGAACTTCATCAAGTAAAAAAATAAAATAAAAATGTCATCTCGGTTAAAATAAATATCACTTTTCTTACATAGGCCCTGAGTTCGAATCAAACCAAGCTCTCCTACCTTGTAAGAAGATATTTATACTCATTTTTCAGTTGTTAATTTTCTGATTTCTAATTTATGGAGTTGTTCATGATTGAACTAATTAAAGTTAAAACGAATATGACTTGATCCGACATGATCTGAAATAACACAAATATATGAATTCAAGATTAGATTGACAAGATATTTAATATATCATCATCATCATCCTACCGAGTGTAAAACTATGTACAGAGTTTGAGGAAGGAAGGACGGCGGCAGCTCATACCCATAAAGGAGAGCGCGGCCAAAAAGAGTCCTCCGGCCCGAGAAAGATGAGGAGATTATACCTAAAATTAACTCGATATGTGATATTACACCCGAAATTCACCCAAACACCTGAATAGACACCTCTACTCATTTGTCAAATCTTTTTAAATCTCTCTTCCCTTCATCCCAAATTCCAACCAAGTGAAATAGTGCCCTTTTTTATTACCCTTTGACATTTTTGCTATGGCATTTCTTCTAGTAGTATAGTATTGTGGACTATCTTCAAGTGAAGTTCCCCAAAAGCCTAAGGAAAGAAAAGTAAATTTATTCACCATCTTTTGATGCAAAAAGGCCCAATTTGCAAAAAGTTTACAAAGATTTGGTAAACTCACTCAATCTCTCTCCATTGATTACAAAAAAGAGACTGCATTAGAGTCACTAGTCAAAACTCAAAAGGGTTAATCTTTATTTAGTGGCAACATTATTTATGGGTTTTTGTTAGCAAGTCTTCATATCTCATTATTACTTCTTCTCTGCTTACATTCAGAGAGATTTATTGTGTTTTGTTCTGATTTTCTTCTTATGGAGTTTTCCTGAAATACAAACAAGACAAGGTGCATGTTTCAGAGATTTCTAAGCCCTAATTTTGGTGGGTTTTTTTGCACAATTTATATTGGTGGGGTTTCTGCTATTCTGGTGATTTTCTTCATATTCACATTGAGGTTAGTTAACTGTTTCTGGGTTTTTTTTAAAGATTGTTGGCAGTTACACTCGAAATTGCACTTTCTGATTAAGATTTTTGGTTTTCAGAGATGGGGTTTGAAGAAATTGGGGATGGGAAATTGCTGGAACTCAGAATGATTCCAAGGCACAAACGTTCAATGAGGTGATTTTTGGTTTTGGATTTGCACATTTTGTTTTTAGGGTTCAAATCTTTGTTTCTTTTGGATATTGTGTGGTAGTGAATAGTGATGAGTAATTGATGGGACTGTTTTTAACTTCATGTGAATTAATGGCACTCATTATTGAGTGTGGAGTTTAAGGAGAACAATATGGGTTAAGAAAGGATCATTAAGTTTTATTTTCTTTCCATTGTCCTGTTTAAAAATAACCCACGTGTGATCCCACATTGACGAATTAGATCGATGTTAGACTAACATATATACTCGAGTCTTGATGTGCTACTCCTCCTAACACTAATTGGTTTTAGGATGGAACTTTATCAGGTTTATCTGCTGCCAACTCTCTTCTAATGCGGGTTTTATTGTGTGCAAACCCAATAACAAATTTATTATGTTCTTTCATAGAGTGATGGGTAGGCTGAGGAAAAGAAGGGTTAGAGCGGGCACAATGAGAATCAAACCCAAGATGCTTATTCTCACCTTTTGGCCCTCATTAATTGCTTATTCACTTTATTTTTCCTTGCAAAATAATAATCAATGAGGTGATAGTGATTTTATGTTTTTTTTATTTGAAGGGTGTGTTGCTAGAATTAAATTTGGTTTAATAAAAAAAGGATGATAAAAACAATAAAAAGTGTTCTTAAAAGTGTTATAGAATATTATATATGAATATCTTTTGCTTTGTTCTTTGGAATTTTTAACTTTGAAAAAGATTTGAATGAAGTCATGGGTGAATATCTTGTTTGAAGTTGAAATTGTGTTGTTCAATATTCTTATTGTCAGCTTTCCGGATAAAAGAAGAGTTGAGAATGGCTTGGATGATTCCCTTGAAGAATCACCTTCTCTAAAGTTGGTAAGGATATGGCTTCTTTTCTTTTGTTTCTCTTCTTTCCACTTTGATTTTTGATCTTTTCCATATTCTGTTTTTTTGCTTAAAAGAAGATTAATGCTTTAATTTTTTGTTTTGGACCTTTTGGTTAGTTTACTGTTTGTTTGTTTGACTAACAATTGATATGAATCTTACTTAGATTCCTTATGTCATGTATTATTTTGATAATAATGCGTATTTTAACCCTCATAGTGCAAAAATGCGGTAACGATTGCTAACGCGGTAACCAAATAGTGATGTAGTTTCGGAAGTAATGTGGTTATCATAGGCCTAACCATCGGTCGAAACCATAAGATATCCTTTATACGACTCAAAAAGTTGTTTACACCTTTACAACGCAGGAAATATCGGTTTATTTATTTTGAAAATTTATTACACAACCAATGTGAGGCGGCCTTGTTTTTACACTATGCTTCTCTTTCTTTTTTTTTCCCTTCAAGTTATTTAAATAATATTTTATTTACATATTTAGCTTTTCCATTCATGTAACTATGGATATGAATTGCTTTTTATGTATGTTGCTTTTCGGTGCACAAAGTGAGTAGATTTTACTTTACTTTACTTTGTATTTTAATCATTGAAATTGCATAATTTTGTCCTAATCACATCCTGATAGGGTCCATGGGGGTATTAGTATTCAGTAGAGGCAAAGCAAAAAAAAAAAAATAAATAAATAAAATTAATAGCTTTGTACAATTTCAAAAATTATGCTAGTTTTCTTTTCCTTGTTTGTCCGCATCTTTCACGAAAAGAAACCCCCACCCGGACCCTGCCTTGTGTGGGATATTGAGAATTTCCTTTACTTTTACCTTTATGCTAATTTTCTAACAATTTTGTATCTTTTAACACTTAAAATATACTACGTAATTTAATTTTGAAGGCCTTGTGCGGTTAAACATGTTGAACATGGTCAACACTTCCCATGTATGTTATGTGTAGTGGCCTAGTGGGTGTTAGTCTTCATGTTAACTTCTGATTTATTTCATGTTCCTAAGGCCCCAAACTTGATTGGTTAACAGGACATGGGACGGCTAAGAGGCTCTTTCAAGACTAATAAACAGCAATCTCCAAGGGTTGATACTCAGGGTTCACTGAAACAAGAGGTAATATATGAACTCTAATATCAATGTACTTAAAGCATTGAGTTTCCTACATTTGTCTTGAATCTATCTTACTGACTATAACTGATTTTCTTCTATAACATTTGATTTAGATTCTACAACTGGAGAAAAGATTGCAGGATCAATTTGTTGTTCGCCGTGCTTTAGAAAAGGCATTAGGTTCTGGGTCGTCGTCTTATGAGCCGAACGAATCTTCTTCAGTCTTAAAGGTAGGTGTTGTATGATCATCAAACGAAGTCTCTCTTTAAGTCATATATGTATCCTGAATTCCTAATGCCTATGGTACTCAATAGTCAATATTGACACACCATTTAGATAAGTTCTGTGTTTGCTATGTTACTTGGACTCGGGTACTGATGTTGGATATTGGTACGTATTTAAGTTTTTAAGTGCCGTACCAATGTCCGAGGATCAAGGATTGGACACGGGTACGTGAAGCAAAATGAAGAGTCCGAGTAACATAGTGTGTATGTGATGTTTTTTTGATAGATAAGTTCTCTTAGAATTTAGACTAGTTATTATCAATCCAAATTGTACATTGCTTTGTTGGCTTGTCCGGTTTTCTTCATTTTCTGCTATTCGTTTCAGCCTGCAACCGAATTGATGAAGGAAATCGCGGTGCTGGAACTGGAAGTTGGGTATTTGGAGCAGTACCTTCTATCATTGTACAGAAAAGCCTTTGATCAGCAGATATTAACTGTTTCTCCAACCGTGAAGGATCATCAAGCATCGTCAACATCTTCGACTGTCAAGAATAAGAAGATATCTTGTATATCGCCTACGGTTAATGATCAAAAGCTCTCGTCTTCTGCACTGGTGTCAAGGCGATTGTTTGTAGATGAAGATGCAGCTGAGACAACTACGAAGGTTGAACACTCGGCATTTATATCTGTTTCTAACACATTTTCTAATACACCTAAGGAACCTAATGATAGCAAGGTTCTTGATTCTAATGTCCATCGCTGTCACTCCTCTTTATCACATCGTTCTGCAATCCCTACAAGGCCTACTCAAGACTCTGTGGCTAAAGCTTTGCATGCATGCCATTCTCAGCCCTTGTCCATGTCCGAGGTAAACTTCTCTACCCTTGACGTTTCTATCCAAATCCATAAGAACATGCCTTTTCTGGATTGTTATGACAACCAAACAGAAGAGCTCACCTAAAAGACTAGCCTTTTAGGTGTGAGAACCCATTTGCCTATAAACCCTACACCAATTGCACACACAACCTATGTGGGACAAGTTCCTTACCTTGCAATGGATAACAATCGACCCCTCATAAGGCCAACGTCGACGTTGGCTCACGGCTGCACTGAGTCACAGTTTTGTTGGCTCACAGCTGCTTCTTCCAGGCCACCCACTCTGTGGCCATCCACTCCGAGTCCGGTTCTGATACCATTGTTAAATGTGTAAAGTACCTTGGTCGCTGATTCTTATGGTTTCTTGTAATGAATTATTTTTGCACTATGTTCGTAATATGGTTATATGATTCTCTGCGCAGTATGCTGCTTCAAACATCATCAGTCTAGCAGATCATCTTGGCACGCGTATTTCAGACCATGTGCCAGAGACACCAAACAGGATTTCAGAAGAAATGGTGAAGTGCATGGCAGCCATATTCTGCAAATTGGGAGAGCCGCCTGCAGCAAACAATGGTCTATCGTCACCTAATTCTTCTTCGTCATCAATGGGTGCCTTTTCTCCTCAATATCATTGTGACGCGTGGAGCCCAGGTTACGGGAAAGATTCATCTTTTGATATGTGTCTGGATAATCCATTCAACGTGGAAGGGCTTAAGGAGTTTAGTGGTCCTTATAGCACTATGGTTGAAGTCCCATTTATACATAGAGAAAGCCAGAAATTGGTAGATGTAGAGTATATGCTGCAGAATTTTAGGTAAGACTTCCCTAATTTTTTACCACCTTCCCATTACAAGATTTGTGAGTTGTGAGGGAAATTGTCAAGGAACCAACTCAACGAAAAGCTTGAGCTGATGGTTGAGGCTTCAGAATACGTTATATTCTATAACACGTCTCCTCATATGAGAGTTGTTTGGGCTAAAAGTGTGGACGCAGTACATGTTCTCATTTAAGGGGTGGTTGAGATTCGAACCCGTGACGTCTTGTCGCGCTGGCTTTTGATACCATGTCTAGGAATCAACTCAACCAAAAGTTTAAGTTGATAGTTAAGCCCTAGAATATGTTATATATTCTAACAGATTTTACAAACAAATGAAGTTTATTTATACAAATCTTATGATCTTAACTAAGTTTATCATTTTTTTTATAGGTCACTCATCTGCCAACTTCAAGAAGTAGACGCGGCGAAATTGAAACATGAGGAGAAGCTTGCATTTTGGATTAATGTTCATAATGCTTTGGTGATGCATGTAATAATCCCTTGTAGTTAACCTTTTCTTTTAAAGATCTTCCTTTTAGTTTCAGTGCTATTCGGAATATATTCACTTTGTGATTCGTGATAGGCATATCTAGCGTATGGGATTCCACAGAACAATGTGAAGAGAGTCGTCTTACTTTTGAAGGTACGACTTTGAATCAGTCTCTTTTGGGTTGAAACAAGCTCTAAGTTGTCGTACTTATATATCTCGAATCTATGCAGGCTGCCTACAATGTTGGAGGTCATACAATAAGCGCGGACACCATTCAAAGTTCAATCCTGGGTTGTAGAATGTCTCGGCCAGGGAAGGTTGGTTCTTCGACATTTGTTTGCTATGAAATAGACGGTTGAATCTTGCAATGTATTTGAAAATATGTTATGAATCTCTTGTATGATGTTTCAGTGGCTACGGATGTTACTTTCCCCAAGGACGACAAAATTCAAATCCGGAGATAACCGTCTGGCCTACACACTCGAGCATCCCGAGCCACTTCTACATTTTGCACTTTGTTCAGGAAGCCACTCTGATCCTGCCGTAAGTCATCATCACACGGTCACACCCATTTCATGCTAACCCAAATCTCATACTAAATCGTCGAAATGAAACAGGCTAATATATCGACAAGACACCTAAATTTATTTTGTTTTTGATCTGTTTTTTGCAGCTTCGAGTATATACCCCTAAACGAGTGTTGTTAGAGCTTGAAACAGCAAAAGACGAGTACATCCGGGCTACCTTTGGGGTGAACAAAGATCAGAAAGTAGTGTTACCAAAGGTAATCGAGTCATATGCTAAAGATTCTAATTTATGCTCGGTTAGTATCATCGAAATGATCCAACATTCATTGCCCGATTCACTAAGAAAGTCTCTTAAGAAATGTCAATCTGGAAAATCTCGCAAGAACATCGAATGGACGCCTCATAATTTTACCTTCCGCTATTTGATATCAAAGGAATTGGTGAAGTGATCTTAATGAGCCCTTTTATTCACCATCTACCCTTAGTCCTTTGAAATATACTCCTATATTGCTATTATCAGGAGAAATTTTCGTGTAAGCGCTTGTGAGAGACCGTCTCTCGGTGAGACGAATTCAAAACAAGAAACTCATATGCCTATAATTATATTAGTGAGGCTATTTAACCCATGTATGAGGAATGGCTCACGGCGAGACCGTCTCACACAAGAATTTGTATTCGTGTAATTTTATTCTTTTGTGTAATATTTCTGGTTTTGTACATTATTAGAGATTAGTTCTAGGGAGTATAGAAGGTGGCAAGCTTCCCCTTGTGTAAATGCATTTATTTAGTGCAAGTATATTGGTTCTTCTGTTTGATAATTCTTTTTTTTTTTAAATGTTCTTATGTTTGATATTGAGGCAAATGGAATATAATATTTTAAGTATTCTAATTGATTCAATTGACATTTTTTCATAGAGTTTATAACATTAGAGTTTATAACATATGACTTCATTAGCTTAATTTTTTAGTTGAATTAAGAATCGAAAA
This sequence comes from Amaranthus palmeri, assembly GCA_019776075.1. Taxonomy (NCBI): domain Eukaryota; kingdom Viridiplantae; phylum Streptophyta; class Magnoliopsida; order Caryophyllales; family Amaranthaceae; genus Amaranthus; species Amaranthus palmeri. The sequence goes on from JAAKBH010000008.1 coordinate 155,348, forward strand.
TAAGACTTTAAAAGTATGTAATTTGATCAATGTTGACCTAGTGCGAGGATATAAGTGTTCAAAAATAATTCATATATATAATCTACACTAAAGAAGTAAAAAGAAATTGACTGATATATAAATTTGATGGACTACTCCTAATATTAGCAATTAATTTTAGTATAAAAGAACATTGAAATAAAACACGTGGACATTTTAAAAATTATTCAACTAAGATAACATTAGCAATAGGTCTCCTGAGAGATCGTCTATGATAAAGACACTTTTTCAACAGTTCAGTCAAATGACTGACATGACTATTCAGTTACTCATTTACCAAAGGGGTTGGCCCATATTTACCCGTCTATGCATAGACGGTCTATAACAAGAATTTGTGAAACATTAGTAATATAGTCATTTAATTTTATCTTCAAATTTGTAGGTAGTATTAATAAGCATTGTCATCTTGAATCCTAGCTCTAGTCATTAGCGGGTGCTTCCATTTCAAAGGTCAAGCTGCAACGGCGGCCGCTCCTCGATCGTCGCTGTTTCGCAAGTTCGCCACCTGTCAGTTCTTTGACATTTGTCAAAAACACTATAAATAATTCTTTGCATACATGCATCAACACTCATTGGCACACATCTCTTGGGTTTTGATTCGTGATCATGTACGTGGAATATAATATATTAACCAACTCATCTAAATATATTTACATGTTATGTTTAATTTTCTTATAATTTGAATTTAAATAATGTCAATTCACGATATCTCTTAGAGTATATAACATATCCTGGGGTCTCAACCACCAGCTTAAGCTTTTGGTTGAGTTGGTTCCTTAACATGGTATCAGAAGCCAACGTGGCAAGAGGTCACAGATTCGAATCTCAACCACCCTTCCTTTAAAGTGGAATATTTAGCGTCATCATGTGATATCCACACTTCTAACCGAATGAGCTCTCGTGTGAGGGGGCGTGTTAGAGTATATAACATATCGTGGAGCCTCAACCCTCAGCTTAAGCTTTTGGTACACCAAATACTAAAATTCTCTCTATAAATAGCGGCCGTCTCAACTCTCAACTGAAACTTCATCTCACCCACATCGTGAACATCATTTAAAACAAAATGATTAAAATGAAGAGTTATCATTGTAGTGTTGTACTAATGGTGATAATGATGACACTGTTAATTATAGAGCCCACCATGGCGGGCTATCAGTGTGGGTGGCAGTCGGGTGGGAAGCGTTGTTGGGGCGGGTTATGTTGTAGTAGGTATGGGTTTTGTGGTACCACGCCCGAGTACTGCGGGCGTGGCCAGTGTCAAAGTCAGTGTCTGCTAAACATGACCGATAAGCAAGTGCAAGACCAAGAGCAAACTCAACAGCAGGGTGCTCAGTCAAATGATGTTCCTAAGACTCGCAAAATTCCTGCTACTGTGCATGTGCCTTGAGCCTCAATCTTATACATTAGCCTATATCTGTTGCTAGAATGTGATCAAGACCAATAACTCGTTTTGTTCTATAGCTTGCTACAAATAAACTAGTTTTTGTTTTTACTAATCGGGTCTTGGGAAAACTTGGAGACTCTGTATATCTTTTAAGAAATACTTTTAAGTTTGATTTTCATCAAGTTATCTATTCGCTTAACATATACATTATTATCATCATAGTTAGTGTATTTAGGAAGGGAAAGATCACGGCAACTCATACCCATAATTGAAAGTGCGGCCAAAAGAGTCTCCCGACTCGGAAAATGATAATTAATAAGCCGAGTAAAATGTATGTGCGCTAGACATTAATACCTATATGTGATTTCATATCAAAGATGTTGAAAGAGAATCATATCATATCAGCATCATACTATTTACTAATACAATAAGAAAATATGACGTGTGTCAATGTTGCAAGAGAGCTTTTCCCACCCAATAGAATTTTCCACAATAAAAAGTAAAAACTATCAAATACATATTCGAATTTAATATTGACTTTCCTAATATATAAAATATTGATTATATATATCAATATGTATGGGGTAAAAATTATTTCATTGTGCATTCATATATATCAATATATCTATTTATGAAAATTACAAAAACAATTAATGGCCAACAATTATAATTAAGAATATTGTATTTGTAGCATGTCACGAATGAAGTGTTTGTTTTGCACGGTTATACAAAACGTTCATTTCATAGTAGTAGTTAGATATAAATGTTTTAACACTAATTTAATCTTTGTTTAGTAAATCATATAAATTGATATGTTTACTTAGAAAAATCAGTTTACTTGGTAAGAAAAATTTCATTAGTAAAAATTACTTTTTATCAATAAAAATAACTTAATTTTACTAATAATATCTTAAATTAGTAAAATTTTATTATGAATATTCAATAAAAAAATCATATATATTATTAAACTAATATATCAACATGTATCGCCTCATATCAACCCATCAGGCCATCCTGCCCAGTATTCAGTCTATCCCACCTAGGACTGTAAATTCGGTTACTCGGTCGGGTTTTGGGTCGGATTTCGTCGGGTTCGGATATTTTCGGGTTCGGGTTTTTTCGATTATTTAACTGTTTTAGCTCGGGTCGATTCGGTTACGGGTCTAATCAAGTGCGGGTCTATATCAGGTAAATACCACATCAGGTCGGTTTCGGTTTCAGTTCAGGTCGAATCGAGTCCGGTTTGTATCGGGTTTAGTTAATACAGTTCGGATCCAGATCGATTATACAACAGGTCAAATTGAGTTCGGTTAGACTATGGGTCGGGTCATTTTTCATTTTAAGTTAACATCAGGTCGGTTATATTGGGTTCGGGTTGACTTCCAATCGATATATCATTTTTGAATTTTGAGTCTTCCATTCAGTTATTCTTCGAATTCGGGTCGATTAAAGTCCAATTCAGTTGATTTTATAAAGAATGAACTTTATTTTATTATAAAGTTGATAAGATTTGAATACAGGCATATATTTATTTTTTTGTTTTTACTAAACTAAGCTTGATTCAATTCAATCGAACTTTAGCTGAATTAAACTTGATACATGTTAATCAAACTATATTTTAGATGAACAAGATTTGATTTAGTTACTTTTAGCTAACTAATTCGATTTAACTGAATCAAACATTTTTTATGTTAAACTAAACTTGATTTAGCTAAATTAAACTTTATTTTTATCTAAACTAACTTGATTAAGCTGAATCAAACTTATTTTTAGCTAAACTATAATTGATGTAGTTGAATCAAATTATTTTTAGATTAAAAATTAATTTAGTTGAATCAAACTTAATTTTAGTTGAACAAATTTGATTTAGCTGAATCAAACATTTAGTTCTCCTAAATAAACATGATTGAACTATGTAATATTTTTACCTTAACTAAACTTAATTTATCTTAATTTAACATTTTTTTTGTTAAACTAACCTAAATTAAGTTGGATCGAACTTTTTGCTTAACTAAAAGTCTAAACTTGATTCAGTCGAATTATTTTTAGTTAACTATTATTGATGGAGCTGAAACAAACTATTTTTAGCTAACTAATATGATTTAGATTAATAAAATATTTATTGTTATTATTATTATTATTATTATTATTATTATTATTATTATTATTATTATTGTCCTAAATAAAATAAAATAAAAAACACAAATTAAAATAAAAAGTGAGGCAAAATAAAAGACAAATCAGTAAACTACCTACACATTCCCATCCCATTCCCACGTTTCCCATAAATGCCATAGTCCCATTAATCCCCAACTTCCTTCTCAAATTAAAAACCACCTTCTAACTTCACTACTCAAACTATTCAAAATGTTTGCAAGCAGTATTCAGGTCGGGTGTTGATTGTGGGTCATTTCGGGTGGGATTATGTCGAGTATCTATCGGGTTAAAAACGGGTTCGAGTTGTAACAGGTCGGGTGCAAATCGAGTTCGGTTAACCACATCATCGGGTTCATATCGGGTGTGGGTTATTCTCGAGTCGGGTGTCGGTCGATTATGGGTCTAAAATATTCGGGTAGATATCGGGTTACGGGTCAATATCAGGTCGAGTTTCGGTCGATTACAGGTCACTACACCTCGGGTCAACTAACGGGTCGGATACAGGTCGATTTCGGACGATATTACAGGTCGGGTCAATTTTTCACAGCCCTAATCCCACCCCATATGTGTACTACTTTAATTTAAATCAATTTTTTTATTAAAAATTATTGCCCAAAAAAAAATTAAATTTATCTTATTACATTGTATAATTTGAATCAAATAAGCTATACAATCAAATTTATTGCCATTCTCTTGAGAAATTTGTCAAATTTTTTTATAATAACAGTCAAATAAGATATACAATTAAATTTATAAAATTTTTTATAACACGAAAATGAAATGGATATTAAACAGGTTCAAATATAAAGTGTATAAACCCATTATCCATGATATATCCGATTGGCCATAGAAAACAAGAATAACATTTAAAATTTTAAATGTGTATTTTAAATGTACTGATATAGATATGAAAATTTTACCCATTATAACGAGTAAAAGCTAAATGACGGATATAAAAATTTTAGGTTGGTACGTAGGGGTGTTTAAAAAAACCCGCTTTGTAAAGCCCAACCCGGAATATCCGGTATCCGGTTTGAAAAACCGGGTATTTAACCCGATTTAGCAAAGTTAGGTATTTCGAAACCGGGTAATCGAGTCGGGTCCGGATATCTATTTTTGTGAAACCGGATACCCGGTATCCGGTTCTTATTTATTTTTATTTTTTAGAAAACTATGCGTGATATATTTCCCACTTTTCTAGCGTCAGGCAAGCTGGCAGCAGCTTATGAGTCTCTTAAAAAAATTTTAAGCAAAAAATTTTTTGTTTTAAATTGATTGTGATTTCTGATTTGTGATGAATTGAAGATGGTAGGCTTTACATTCGGTATTTTGACAATTCATAATTTTGATTTTTTGATGTTTTAAATTAATTTGCCATTACTTTTAACTAAAATGAACCCATAAAGTATGGAAAATAAAATGATCCAGTGTAAGACGAGTTAGTTAAAAGGTTTTCTATGTAAATGTCAGAACTCAGAACAACGAAGCAGTAATACTTTAAATTTCTTGTTTAATAGTTTGATGTGTAATTATGGGTTTATGGTATTTCGATTAACTAATTATTGTATTTGAACTTCTAAACTCTAAACTTTCGCTATTCTTTGGACCTTTTCCTCATGAGTTGCATATGACTAATTAAGTTAAATATTTATAGAGATCTATTATTTGAATTTTATATAAAAAAAATGTTAAAAGAAAAAAGAAAAAACACAAAATTTAGAAAATAAACAAAACCGGGTATCCGGTTTCCGGCCCGGCTTAAACCGGATACCCGAAGTCGGGTATCAGTTTAAACCGGGTCGGAATCGGGTCACAATTTTAGGTACCCGGAATTTCGGATCTGGGTCGATCCGGTCCCGGTTTTGAACAGGGGAGGACATACTCATTTTGCCATCCCTATTTGGGTGTACACCAGACAAATAAGACAAAATGATGGTACAAAATATCAAGGTTAGCAGTTCTAGACTACTACATACCATACTAGTGATGACGATTCTGTCCGAATTCGACTCTAGTCCGACTCGATTCAAGGAATATAATCCGAATCGAGCCCGAGGAAAACGTCATCCGACTCCGACTTTACGATCCAAGTCTGAGTTAGAGATGAACTGGAGTTGGATCTTAATAAAAATCTGACACTCCGACCCGACTCCAACCTTGAAGGGAATCCGACTTTGAATTTGACTTTAACACAATTTCCTTTAAAATGCTAGACCGCCTAGACGTGACTAATTCAAGCTCTCTCATACGATTTTGAAAAACAACTTGATATTTTTATTTAAATTAATCAATCACAATACGACAAATCAGATCTAGACAAAGGATTAATTGTATATGTACTCCAGCTATGCCTATGCTTGATGCCATTACTTCGCATGGCAAATGCCTCCGCTGCCATCTATTAAACCTACACTACCTTCTTTCAACACGTTACACTTTCTAGTCCGTCCGCCCATTTATCGTTCTCCAAATACTCGTCCAATACTTCTATAAATAACGTACAATATTTTCATTTTAAAATAAGGAAAATTTAACGGGAATAATCCAACCTTTGCTCCGTTCTCCCATATTAAACCAACCTTTCGATTATTCCGCATTAATCCAACCTTTGCCCCCCATTTTCTCCCAGCAATCCTTGTAGGTCAACAACTGGTTTCAGCCGGTTTTTATGATGACGTGACACTTCATGATTGGTTTTTTGTTTTTTTTTTAATTTATTTTTTTTTAAAAAAAATTTGGGTTGTAAAACAAGTTTTTTTTAAAAAAAACCCACCCCTACTGTTTCTTCTTTCTCTCACCTTTGCCACATCAATTCACAGCAGCCCACAAACCACCACAACCATCCCCTGCACCACCGCACGTATCTCCTCCTCCAATCACAAACCAACCACACCACACACCTAACTCCCCTGTTTGCCTTCTCTTTCCACAGAATTAGGGTCTTGGGGTAGTGGTGGTGGGGTTTTGTGGTAGTTTTGGGTTGTGGGGGTAGCTTAAGGTGGGGTGGGCAGTGGTGGTCGAAAATGGAAGGGGTGGATTATTGTGGTGGGGACGCGGTGGAGGGGGGTTTAAATCAGGTGGTTGAGGTGCGGTAGGTGGTGACTGATTTGGTGGTATTGGTGGTTGTTTTTGGTGTAAGGTGGTCAAGGGTGGAGGGGGGTCTAAATCTTGTGATGGAGGAAGAGAAAGAAAGAAGAGAGAAGGTGGTTTTTTTTTTATTTACATATTAAAATAAAAAAAAGTAAATTAAAAAAAACAAAAACCAATTAGGAAGTGCCACGTAGCACTTATAACCGGTTGTACCGGTAGATGACCTACAAGGGTTGCTGGGAGAAAATGGGGGGCAAAGGTTGGATTAATGCGGAATAATCAAAAGGTTGGATTAATATGGGAGAACGGAGCAAAGGTTGGATTATTCCCGTTAAATTTTCCTTAAAATAATCACTCAAATTAAACAAGTTATTGTTAATTGTTAATCAATCATTTAATTTAATATAATGATGAAACAGATGAAAAGTGTTGCACTAATTGCATTGCTTTTGATTCTCCTAATGGGAAAATCAAGAGCAGGGTTTAAATGCGGAAAATTAGCGCATAACAGCACTTGTCCTGTCGGATTTTGCTGTAGTATGTCGGGATATTGTGGTACGACACTGGAATTTTGTGGTAAGGATCGTTGCCATAGCCAGTGTACGTCTTCCGATAATGTTGGAGGCATCAAATCTCGTAAAATTCCTACCGATAAATTTACTGCTTCTGTCGGAACTACTCCTTAAAAAACAAACTTAAGTCGTTTTAGTTTACACTATAAGACTCAAAAAGTTATGGTGAAAATGCCGTTTTATATGAGTATAAAATATTAGTATTATTAGCTACTTCTATTTTGTATTTGTATTAGCTTATCTACTAATAATTATTCCTCCGTTTCAATTAAATTGTACTAGCTAGCTTAGCTACTTCTATAAAATAAAATATGAGTATATATTGTGATCCTGTGAGAGTCTATAAATAAAATTTTCTGTATTTACTAGCTGTTTTATATGTTTTGTCGTAGTAGTTATAAATTTACAAAAAGATTAATAATAATGAAATTGTAATAATGACTTATCATGTGTTTAGAGTATATAGCATATGATCGGCATTGGAACCTCAACTATCGCATCTTAAATTTTTGGTTGAATTGAATTTATTAGAGCGTATAACATATCTTGAGACTTCAAATTTTAGCTTAAACTTTTGGTTAAGTTTTTCTTGATATGGTATCAGAGCCAGCGTGACAAGAGGTCACGAGTTTGAATTTCAACCACATCACTACAACATAATTTGCTTTTAGTGGGATATATTTAACGACATTTAATTTAAATGTCGCTATTTCAAATTTCTTATATATATATAGAGGAGTTAGTAACATTTATTACACGCCATTTAGCAGCATTATAAAAGTTACACTAAAACTTTTTGCAACATAGAATCTAATCATATTTCTTACAAATGCCACTATAGACTATAATAACAATAACATATGTCACTAAAGACCAAATAAAGTGTCGCTAAATCACTTTATAATGGAACTTAAAATCAAAATCAATAATTATTACACTAAAGACCAAATAAAGTGCCTCTTATTTAAGTGGAATATTTAGTGTAAGGTATGAGAAAAGTTCGTATAGTGAAGGACATATTTTACAGCTTCGACTATCATCTTAAATTTTTGATTAAATTAATTCCTTAATATTATAATAGGGAAAATATTTTATAAGAAAGGGACACACAATTTTTAAGAGTGTAATGCAACTTAAGAAAAGTGATACCAAATTCTGATATCAGTCACCATCTCAATTTTTCAAGTTTGCCTAATTTCCCATACTTATTCTATCATATCAAACTCATTTGAACAAATTGACAACAAAGAACAGGTACATTTTTTATTTTAGGCAAGGTAGATATTTTTCAAAATCAAAATTAAAGGGGACTTAAAATCTGAAATTAGCAATATTTATCATGTAAAACATAAAATACGGCTTATAAAAAAGTAATTTTACTTTATTAAAAACTTATTAAAGATCAAAATTAATACTCTATAGAAAGGATTTATTTTTTTTCATTTTAATTAATGTCCATAGAGCATAAAAACGACAATAATTAAGGAATGAGCATGATCTTAGAAGAAACTTCCAAACTTATATGTATAGCTTAATTATTACTCCCTCCAATTCATCTTATTTGTCCACTTTACCTTTTTCACACATGTCGAGGCAACATTTTAACTTTTAATATCTTTAATTGTGTATAATTAAAAATTATAAAAATTTGATATTAATAATCTTTGCATTGAGAGGAACAAAATAAGATCTCACATGACTATATTTTACTTTATTAATTAAGAGCAAAATACAAATTAAGAGTGATTAGTGAATAGTAACCAAAAAGTAAAATGGACAATTATGATGAATTGAAGGGAGTATTTTCTAACATCGTGAATTTTATGACTTAAAAATATCATCCACTCCCAATTTTTTAACTTAAAATCTGGTCGGCAAAGACAGAACGAAGCTTACTCGAAGTAGACTTAAGAGGGTAGTCGGTAGTGGACGACATTTGAGTGCGATTGTGAGATATTTTGTGATCCACCCATAGCCCACCACCAAATGTTCAAGTATCCCAACTTTACTTTCTAACTATTTTCATTAGGTTTGTCAAAAAAAAAATCAGATTGGGTCGAGTTTGGGTTTAGATTTGGGTTCGGGTTATATATAACCAGGTCAAAAAATCCTTAACCTAAATCCAACCCATTTAGTTAATTGGGTCGAAACTCGAAAATCACAACCTTGACCAGACCTGCAACAGACCAGGTTGACCTGATTTCGACCCACTTAATCCGTTTATAATTTTTTAATTTTTGTTTCAAGGTTTTTAACGTTGATTAAATCTAAGTTTTTAGGCTTTAATTTTAACTTTATATTTTTTTGGTTGTTTATTTTGTATTTACTATGAAAAATAAAAAATATTAAATAAATTGAATTTAGCTTATATTTATTGATTTAACTCGAAATTAACACATTTAATTAAATGGGTTAAATAAGTTTTTCTCAAATTTAAAATTTTGATCAAAACCTAACCCATTTTTTTATGATAGAATATTTATTGATTTAACTCGAAATTAACACATTTATTTTGTTACTCAACATTTCAATGAAGGAGAAGGTGAGTTTCTAATTGCGCACGTGACAGGCATGTGGAAGTCAACCGTTAATTATGCCGGTCAACTAACGAAATTGAGTAGTAGATAGTCTTTTGCAAAGATTGTATTACATAAGGTAGTTTTTTGCAAAATTTTTTATAAAAGGTAAGTTTTTAAAAATGAGTGTATAGATAAGGTGATTTTTATAATTTTCTCTTAATTTATTATTATTATTACTATTGATATCGAAGCCAAGTGATGAGATCGTAAAGTACCAAAAATCTGACAACCCACAAGCCAATGAGATATACATCAACAAAAAAAAAAAGTTCAAATACAACAAAATAATACTTCAACAGAACACTGTCTTGAATCTTAATACATTCAATGATCTTTGAATTCATACAGATCCATAAATCATTTCAATACATCTATAATTTTTTTTTCACAAATTTCTGTGAAAAACGGTCTTTTTGAAAGACCGTCTCAAACTGAACTAGCCATAAAGTAAAATATAGAGTAAAAATAAATACTAAGCTTTAATAGGCTGGCCTGAAATACGGTCTCTCAGAAGACTAACTGTTTTTTTTTTTCAAACTAATAAGGACTTTCACCGACAATATTACCAGGCGGATTATAATAACAAACCGTTAAACTCGTTCCATTTTTAACACAACTTGTCTGCGAACACCCCAACTCCGCCGTCTTCCGCCACACCACCTGTGTGTAGACCCCACACTGTTGCCCCATCGTACACGTGTTATTCTCATGATTATAATACTTCTTTTCCGCCACCCAAGCATCCACCGCCATTTTCGGGCCCACCACCGAACCTTGTGCCCACAACTGGTTGGCCCCGTACTTGATCTTGTTGCTACTCAGATCTGCGAATTGACAGTTGTTTTTTAGTCTCTGATACATCACTAAACGGGCTGTGGCATTGGCTAGTGTCGGGCTCCATTTTAGTGGCCCGACTCCGACTTCGGCCCGGGCTTGGTTGTGTGCGTCGAGAAATTGTTGGGCTTGTGGTGTTAGTGGTGGTGGGGGTGGAACTTGGCCGTATACTGACGACAAGAAAAGTGGTAGTACAAGACTGATAAAGAGGTGGCCCATTTTTATTTATGAAAAAGAAAAATGAATTAAAGTGGTTTACAAAACAAAAATTGAACTCTTGATGCATTAATAGTATGGACAGCACCATATGGCATATCCTTTCGTGGGTCCCACACTAGTGCGAGATATTGTGTGGAAAAATGTCACAATTAATAGCAAATATTATGAAATGAATGAAGTATTTTAAAGTTACTCATATTGAATTTTGATAAAACGAGTGTAAAATAAGAGATTTATATAGTAACACTAATTCTTACTTGAAACCGTCTTTACAAAAGACGCGTATTAAATGAGTCGGTCCATTATTAATAAAAAATAGCTATCAGAAAAATGCGCGCTTTGTAATCTTATTTGAAATTGATGTTATAATATACTGAAGTTGGTATTATAAACTATTAGAGTTGCTATCTCCAAGTAGGTTATAATACCAACTTTGATAGGTTATAATCCCAACTCCAAATATCAATTTTAATAAGTTATAACACCAACTTCAATACGTAATACTTTATAACACCAATTCCAAATAGGATCAAACGCGCGCGTCGATTTTTAGATTTTAATTTTTATTTTCAATTGTTGGGCCTGGGTCTGGGCCAGGAGAGCGATCTCTTGTACAAACGGTCTCTCAAGAAAGGCGCTAATGTACTAATAATACTTGTGGTCCACACTTTTAATTTTATTATCTACTAAAATAATTTATTCACCATCTAAAAAATTCAATTTTTTTTTAATTTCGTTCCTTATAGAAATATCAATAGAAACAAAGGGAATTCTATTTTCTTTTTTCGAGTAATTAACAACTTGAAGTACATTTTTTACTTTCTATATTTTTTATCTTATTTTTTCTAATTCTAATCTTTATTTGTTAGTTTGTCATACTTGTTAGTTTATCTTATAATATATTGAAGTTGGTATTATAACCTATATTTTTACTTTCTGTCTAATTTGTATTAATTGGGCTATTTAGCCCATATATCTAATGCGTCTCTAGGAAAGACCGTCTCTTACAACAATTTGTGTAAAAAGATAAATGTGAATGAAGGGCAGTATTGTACTTTCAGAAGAGGTAGTAAGTTGGTGATCAGAAGTTATTGTGTATTGTTGATAACGAGAAGTCGAGTGTATACGAGTTATCACGTGGGGAGTTCAAGAATTGTGTCTAGCATCACGTGCAGCATGTTGCCTTCGTGTTGTTGGTCAAAGCTTTTCAATTTCCATTTACATTGACAATTTTGACACATAAGTTACCTTTCTTGAATAAAATACTAGATATTTTCTTCGTTTCATAATAATTGTTATATTTAACTTTTTACACAATCCAATGTGTTATTTTGTTCATTTATATGTCGAATTATACAAATTTAAAAAGTATAAAAAGTATATAATGAAAGTATGCAATTAGACGATTCAAACAAGATCCCACTTGACTATATTATTACTTACATATTAGCCGCAATTTATGAAATAAGCTTAAATGATGAATAGTGCCCAAAAACAAAATATAGCAAGTATTTCAGAACGGATGAAGTATGATATAAGAAATTATGTTTAGTTTTTTAGATGAAAAAATAAGATCAAGATTTAAAATTATGTGGATAAGATTCAGAAAGAAAAAATTTATATAAAACATGTAGTGAAGTTCTTCAAACCTTGAGAAGATTCCTTTGAGTTTTGAGATATTTTTGATTTCTAATTTGTCTTTTTATCGACTAGATTTGAAATATTGGCTTTCTATTGTTTTATGAGGGACACATATATTGATAGGAATGATTTTTAAGGTGAAAATGGTTGGTAATTATGGAGTGATCTCTCATGTTTGTCCATAACAACTTAGATTTTTTCCAAAACTAAACTTGTTAATATTTGAGTTTTGAGTTATAATCTTAGCGATTATTGTCGAGTTATGATTTGGGGTAATTTGGTTGAATATGGAAATAGTATTCCTCGAACTGTGTCGAATAAACTAAAGAACTCCTAATTCTCTTAGTATATACACTTAATAGCCTAATTAAATACAATTATTAGCATATAAACATCTTACTTTGAGATTGTCTGATAAAAAAACAATCTCTCACAAAAATACAGTTAAATCAATAACGTGTGAGAAAACTCTTAAATTCGAGCTTCATTGGGATGCCGGTATGCTCATGATTTGATCTTTAAAGGTGCGCGCCCGCGAATGATGTGGACTGGACTTTCTGTCAAACGGGCGGATTGATTATCAACTTGGGCCTTTTCTTGACTCTTCCTATTTTGGACAATAAAAACGACTAGGCTCTAGAGAGACCGTCTTTTTGAGGGATGTAACTTAAATCCAATCTATTAAAGATTAATGTCTACTTATATTATCCTTAATGCTTACTTACCGATTCTTAATGCCTACTTTCAATATCTTAATTGTCTACTTAAATCATTCTTAATGCCTAATTACAATATTTTAAAAAATATATTATACGTCGACCCAATCAGAGATAGTCTCTCATAGAGACCGTCCCTTGGAAGATCTTGTGTAATAATAATAATAATTTCTCTTGATGCATTTGGGAGCCTTCTTTTGGGCTTTACTTATGTGATTTGCTTTCTAGTGATTTTTATCTATAATCCATGACCATAATACTTATTAAATGTAACATTTTTGAAATGTAACATAAGTTGAATATCTTGCCCCATGTAATTATTTGTGGGTGAATAAGCGTAGTTATATGTATTTTTTTTCTTCCATTCGATAATAAATTATACTTGCCACTATACATAGATTCATCACACCACCTTTTAAAAAAAATTCATCATACCACATTTAAAAAAAAAAAAAAAAAAATCGACACACCAACTTAAAAAAAAAAAAAAAAAATCGACACACCAACTTAAAAAAAAAAAAAAAAAAATCGACACACCAACTTAAAAAAAAAAAAGAAAAATTCATCATAGTATATTCCAAACCCAAAATAACATTAGTATATATAATTTAACTTGATCTACGAGTCAAAGAAAACTCTATACCATAACAAATAAATTGAGAAAATATCAATAGTCCGTAAGAAAAACATTAAACATTTTGAGCCAATGATTCATGTTATTGCCCACAAAAAATAAACTCAAGTTCCATAAAACACAAAATAAATAACAAATAAACAAATTAAAGGTAAAAAGAACCACAAATCCACAATTAATATTGAAAATTACATTTAAAGGATAATTGTTATATGAACCTACATGTCTATACTCTATAATGTATAGTCTATACTAGGGGTGTGCAAAATAAGACCGGACCGGCGGTCCGGACCGGACCGGGTGCATCCGGTCCGGTCTCCGGGTCTTACTTTTTTAAAATTTCGGGTTTCCGGTCCGGTCCGGTCTAGACCGGCAAAAATCCGGGTTGGACCGGATGAGACCGGATTTCATAAAAGTGATTTGGAAGAGGAGTAATATTTATAATTATGTTGTATATATTTATTTTAAAGGACTTAAATATATTATTTTTTCAACACAAAATAAATTTTTAATTCAAATATGTTAATTTTATAATAATTAATTTGCTAAATTAATTTTAAATATTTTATTTTTCAATTTAATTTTTGTCTCAAAAAATATTTCCGGTCTAACCGGTCCAAACCCGGACCGGACCGGAAGAATTCCGGGTTAGACCGGGACCGGACCGGATGGAACCGGTCCGGTCTCCGGTCCTAATTTTTTGAGATTCCGGTCCAACCGGTTCCGGTCCGGTCCGGTCCGGGTTTGGACCGGTGAACACTCTACTCTATACAGTGTAAAAGTGTATTACTTCGTCTCTTTGAGTTGCCCCTTTTGACCATTTTATACGCCCTCCGAATCATTTTAGATGTCTTATTTGGGTTTTCACGGTTATTAACGATGGTGTGGACTCCATTAAAGAGGTGGTAGTTGGGTATTGGATATTGGAAAAGTGGGGGTATTTAGGTAAAAAAGAAAAGACAAAAAAGAAAATGAGACAATTGATATGAATTTGCCAAATAAGGAAATGGGACAACTAAAAAGATTCGGAAGGAGTACAACGCAAACTCTAAGCACCAGAGAGAGTATATAACATTATATTTCCTTCGTTTCATTATACTTGTAACTGATAGTGACATTTTCCCATACACTATATCACAATCATTTGCAAGTATTTCAGAACGGAGGTAATATATGAAATGATCAAACTTAGAAGCCAACACCACCCTAATTTAGGCAGCCATTCCTTTACAATTTCCAATGTTACTATAAATAACCAAAGCTATCACATGAGAAATGAAATCTATACACACACACTTCTCTACAATTTAGGAAGAACCCATAAATTAAAGAGAGAAGAAGTAAAAGACATAAACCAAGACAAGAAAGCCATAACAGCAGAAAGAGAATATCTACTGCAGATCTTTCCTGTACACAATGGACTATTAGCAGCTATCAGTATTTGCGTTACGCTTGCTGTCGAAGTTGCTGCTCCTAACGAAAGAAATGATAAAACCTGATATAGAACGAACAAGCGTGCCGTTAATCGACACTGTGTACTGTCTAGAGACTTCTAAGACGATAAAAGGTTTAAGTTTAGTGAGGAGGAGTTACCCAATCGCCTGCAACAATTACGGTCATTACTCCGGATTGGCGTGGAGGGCATTTAACGAAGACAGAGTATGCATCAACTAACCCAAGTGTCATACTCCACGGAATCACTAAACCCATGACGGTAACTAAGAAGCTGCACGATGCAAACGAAGAAATTTGTCAGCACGAGGCTGAAACAAATTTTGATTACCATAAGCAGTACAATGCTTCATCTTTCCCAGAAGTTTAGTCTGCAACAAGGGTTTACCATATTGCACATGCCAAAAAACCCATGACGGTAACCCGTGGGTTTTTTGGGTCTGACCCGTGGGTGCCCCATGGGTATGTCCACACGTGTGGGTTCACGGGGTGATAATGTGGCAAATTGTCACGGCCCAACATACAGGTTCAATGTGCTATATTCAATCTCATGTTACCAAAATTCAGCCACAAAATGAAGTTTGAAACAGAGACTGAAGTAAATGCATATAATTGATTTCTTCTTGATCGATAAAGCACAATTCGTATTTGTTTTCTGCAAGAAGTTCGTTGAATTTTGTTTGACATAGTAGAATTACGTCATTTGTGAATAAGTATGCAGTGCATCACAAGACATTGCTACACATGATTCATTTAATCACACAAACTGTGAAATGTAGGTGGTACGGCCTAGATGTTCCGGCCATTTTCTGCATTGTATCTACTAGTTATTTCCCTATTCTTTTTATGAGTATCTTCTTGTAAGTGTTAAGGGTGAAAGTGTTCTTTAGATAGTTAATTGAGGACTAAGAAATTGATCATAATCAATTTTCATCACAACATCCATAACAAATTTTCATTGACAGAGAGATGACAGTCACTTAATCGGTAAGCAAAAGCTAGAAGCAGGGCCGGTCCCAAGATTTGAGAGGCTCGGGGTGAAACATTAATTATGGCCCCTAATTACTAAATATACTATTATAGACTTCTAACTTTTAAATATTAAAGCGTCATTTTTCTGATTTTTTGTATAGGCCCGAGGCACAGGCCCCTCTTGTCCCCTTATAGGCCGGTTGTGGGCCTAGAAGATGATTGAAAATTCATTCAAAAAACCAATATACTTACCCAATAAAAGGTTTAGTATAATCCATGAGAAACTGTAAGTATAGCTATATATTTGATCACTGCCCATAAAAACAGGTAAAGGTAAAGGATACTCCCCCCACAAGGCAAGGTCCGGTGGTTTTTTTTTTGCCTGAAAGATGCGGACAAATCATACCCGTTCCCCCAAAGAGTGCACGCAGTCTAAGATACCCCAATTGATACTTGGCTTCAGTAGAGGCAGCAAGGGTCGAACCCCAAACCTTCTGCTCAACATCCAGATGCACTATCCATTGAACCACAAGCGCTTTTGTAAGCTAAATAACAAAAAAATTTCTAATGGTTGTCAACATGATTCTTCTCAACAAAACATTGATGATGGTCCTTTTTTCTCGGGATTGGTAGAAAAGTTAAAAACTAACTCCCCTAATTCTCAAACTTTATTCTTGTAATTAGAATTACAATAATTCCTTCAAGAAAAATCTACTTCACTCAAATTAGAGTCCAATTTTTTGCAAAACCCATCAATTATATCCAAAAATTAAACAATCCCATCTTCCATATCACTAATCGACTAAAAATCAAGAACAAAAACAGTATTTTAAGTATTTACAGTAAACATCACATGCATATTAATCAAACCTAAATTCCAGTCAATAACAACAAAACCCTAGAATCAAACAACAAAAAAAAAAAAAGAAATTAAAGAGAAATGAACATACCAGAAAGCAGTAAATCCATAGAAATTAACATCAAGACACATAAAGAACAGAGAAGCAGTAGCAAAAACAGTCTGACCCAATCTAAGAGCCAAGCTCGCACTAGTGCCCAATGATCCAGGCACTTCTTCCACCATTCTCCGAACTATTTTCCTTACAATTCATCATGATTTCTCACCCACATATTTTTAATTTTTCCAATTACGTAATTAATGCGAAGGACCCAAAAAAAAGAAAGAATTTGTGACCAACCACTCGTCAAATGAATTATGGAGAAGTATGTGGAATGAATTGAAAGGGATTCTACGTGTGTAGTTCGTGATGATCTATGAATGATGAATTTGATTACCTGTAAAATTGAATGTCAGGATTGAATTATTGATTGGTAAGGTTAGGTTATGAGGTATATGAGCAGTTTTTATACGACTTACTAATTTGTATTCTTAGCTTTCTTATTTAATGTGGCGGGGTAGATTTCCCAAATTTGGAGACGTATTAGGAATGTCTTATCAAATTTGTCTCATGCTTTCCTCGTTCGATAATATTTGCTATTAAGTGTGATATGTTGTGTGAAAAATTTGTCTCATATTTCCTCTGTTTTATATTACTTGCTACTGAGTGTGATATGTTGTGTAGAAAAATGTCATAATCATAAATCAGTAGCAAGTATTATGAAACTGAAGAAGTAATTATTTGACAGAATATTTTTGAAAATTGGATATCAGTGCAATTTGGATTCGAAAATTGGTTTTTTGAATGGTGAGACTTATGATTTGGTTTCAATTCGAAAAAATTTGATAACCGGGTTAATTAGGATTAATAGATACCATATATTTATTTGTTTTTAAATATCTCTTTTACAAATTTGCTTTTTTCTTTTTGGAAATCCAAATTTGCATTTTCATACACAGTCATCTTTCAAAATTATATTTTAAAATTTGAAAAATAATCATTTAAGAAATATGGTCAAATTTTCTATATAAATTAATTAAAAATTAATTAATTAAAGTAGTTCTTAAGTGTAGTTTTATGGTGCAACCGGCTAGGTTTCAACTCATGAAAGGGTCAAAATTGAGTTAATCCTTATGATTGATTAGTATTTGCATAAATAGCACATCTAATATGAATCGAACTTGTAGCATTATTTTTTTCGCCTAGGGTCCAAAAATTGACGACACTGTAATTAATTACGCAACTTAGTTATAGTTGAAAACTAAACAATTTTATGAATATGAGATCTCCAAAAATAAAAAAAAATATTAAGTTTTTTTTTTTGAAAATAACGTATTGATTTATTGTTGGATCAATTCTATTATAATGTTTATGCTCAATAATTTTTGTATTTTATATTAGTAAAATTAAAATGCTACTTCTATATAACTTTTTTATGTACCTTTCATTTTAAAGTTGAATTAAATTATATTCTCTAAAAAAAGAAACTCCACTAGATGAACTCAAGGTAGGTTGTAAAACGTTGGGAATCATGTGTACCAAATATTAAAAGGGTATATAAAGGTCCACAATAATAAGGTAGTGATGTGCAACTTCCAAGAAAAAATCAAAAAGATGGGAAGCTTCCAAAATCAACGGAGGATATGAAATCTACTTTCTCCGTCCCATTGAATTTGCAACATTTTTATTTTGGTCTGTTTCATTTAATTTACATCAATTCTATTTTTGCATAATGGCCCACCACTTTCTTTAAATCTTATTTATACATTTTAACTCTCTTTTAATTTTATCCACACAATTAATTCTCTTTTGATGCAATCTAAAGAGGACAGAGTAGTAGAATTCTTTTTGTAGTAGTATCCTACTATGAACTATCCTTTGTTTTTTGGTGTACCCAAATTATATTCCCAAATGCACTTATTTGCTTTTGTTGTTTTTGGTTGGAGGAGATGCAAAGAGAGCTACCCAATATGCCCTCTTGATTCCATAAGCATTGATATTGCTCACTTTACATGCATGACCATATTCGACTTATTCGTTGTTTTCGAAAATTGTGATTTTATTTGAAAATTTAAAAAATTTAGGGAGTGTTTGGTATGCTGGAATGTGAAAATGGAAACGAAAATAAATAATGGATATTGTAAGTGCTTGTTTGTTTGATAAGAAAAGTAACGAAATTGGTTATCAAAGAGTAATAGATTTAGTAATTTTGTTACTGCACGTAATCCAGAGGAAGCAAAAGTAACAACTTCTCGTTTAATTGAAGAGATTGAGATCGCTCTTCGCATTCCAATATATTTGAATATCTGATGTTGTCTTCATTCTTCAGGCAAGAAGGAGAGTGAGTGAAGGGGTATTACAGAGTTCTTTAATTGTTTTTGTTTCTTATATTAAACCAAACAAGATTTCAAAATAGGAAAAATTGTTTCTAAAAAGCCAACCTTTTGGCTATCTGCAAATAAAGAGTCAACGTTTCATTTATTCAATAAAAAGACAACCTCTGTCTCATTTTTGCAAATAAAAAGTCAACGTTTCATTTATTCACTATAGCAGGTATGTTTTCAACTCTAAATTTATTGAATAAATGAAACGTTGACTCTTTATTTGCAAAAATGAGACAGAGGTTGTCTTTTTATTGAATAAATAAAACGTTAACTCTTTATTTGCAGATGGCCAAAAGGTTGGCTTTTTAAAAACAATTTTTCCTTCAAAATAACACTATTAATTTCATTATCCAACTGTCATCGATTTCCTCTCCTTTTTCATTACAATAATTTTACCAAACACCCCCTTAGTGTTTAACAAATTCAAAAACTTAAATTTATTCTTAAACTGATTTCACCCTTACAATTTTCACTCACCATTTTTATGCTGAACTTTAAAAAATTAACAATAAAGACATTTATATTGGTAGCCGTCTATTCTTACTATTTGCCCTTAAACATTTCTTAGACATTCTCACTGAATTTTCCATCTTATCGCTTTAGAAAAACTCTCACAAAACATTTAATCAACAAACATGATCAAAATTTCCGAAAAAATGTACTAAATAAAACAAAAAGGACAACAAATTGGACCTACAAATTAAATACGTGTGCCAAATTTGATTTTCTAGCAATGGAAAATATATATTTATAAAATCGGATTCAAAAACATATGATCTGGATCTGGTATCCGTTTTAAATTAGGATACACAATTCGAATTATCCGATTTTACATCAAATAGATTATCTGATTTTTTAAATTGGATATTTCGAATCGGTTTTATGAATATAATTTTGTATTCTCAAAAAGTAACAAATACGCCCGGCCAGAAGGATACTTGGGTATTCCTTTGGATTCTATAAAGCTCTATGCACAATCACGAATTCTTACTTGAGACGTCTTTTGTAAACACGGCTCTCAAAAGTTCAATCCAATTCTAAATATGTATTGTCACAATTCTAAATATTTTTACTTGACAAGTACAATCAAGTACAACAACAATAACGTCGAATCCTTAATTTCAAAAGATTGGAATCGACTACTGCCTTACGACTTACAATAAACTAAAATCACATGAAACCGAAAGTTGAACGTTAAAACTTGCAACATTCCTCTGCTTATTAATCAGCAGAATACAATTTAGTTATGTACAAATGAGGCAGAATCATAGACCGTCTCTCAAAGAGACGACCTTAAAATAAGAAGCCCACATTCTTATTTTCTTCTTAATTTGTATTAATTGGGCTATTTAATCCATATATCTAATGCGTGTACAGGAAATACCGTCTCCCGCAACAGTTTGTGAATACTTAAACCAATACTAATTTGGGTTGCTTTTTTTTTTGAGATGAATTTGGGTTGCTTCAAATGCTGCTTACTTTGGCTTGATCAGTTAGAGGAGCACGGAAAGGCTTGATGGGGTTCTGGGAATTCTTAACAGGGTAAGATGGCTGCATTACTATACCACATTTTCCGGTCAGACGATGGATGTTCCGGTGCATCCTTATGTACCCGTCTTCCCCCCATCTGCTGCCCCACGAGTTCCTGACGATCCAATAGTCGGTTCCATTCTCGGAGCCGTATCCTACTACAACCACAGCATGGTCTACCTTTGCTCCACAGTGGCCTGTGAATACACCCTGCAAATTAACACACACAAAACACTTATCAGATTATGTTTTTTAAGCAACTATGAACGTGATCATGTTGATCGATGAATTAAAGATGATATGCACAGTTTATATATCATTGGGCGCTTTCTCCCATTGTTATATTGTGTTAAGATGGTATCTAATTGGCTTATGAATCCCGTGCACTTCGTGTTTTAATTATATGCAGGAATTGACAATAAGTCTAACTAAACTTAATAATGGTATCAGAGTCCGTGGTTTGATCAACGATCAAAATGGAAGGTCCGTAAAGAATGGCATTTCTACCCTAATTGATGTACTTGGCGGGGTTTGCATGTGAGGAAGGTGTTAGGATGGTTTCTATATCGATTGATTAAAGATAGTGTGCATATTTTATAATTCATTGGATGTTTTAGGATGAAATCTACTTGGCTTATGAGCTGTGTGCAGCTCATGTTTCCAGATTAATTCTTACATTGACAATAAGACCAACTAAACTTAATAAATCAATATCGAGGGGATGGAAGTAAAAAAGCACTTACCGATTGGTAAAGCTGAAGAGCTCGGCCACCAGCCTCAATAGCAACACTAACAGGCTGGTGAGCAACCGCTTTCTTCAATGCTCTCTCGCTATATGGAAGCACATCTTCATATCCATCAATGGTTACGACTTTATTGTTCTTCTGTTAGTCGAAATAACAAAAAATTTGAATTAGTAAAACAATCGAAATCGAATGCATAGTCGTGTTTAAAAGAGAGCGAGGTTAAGTCACGTAGACATACCCTGTTAAGGTCACATTGTCCATCAACACCTTTGTAAGGGTAATCCTCTTCAGTGTCGAGGCCACCATTCTCGATGATAAATTGGAAGGCGTTGTCCATGAGACCGCCATTGCAACCTTGATCAACAGCTCGGTCACAGTCAACGAGCTCTTGCTCCGACAAAGAGGTTAAGTTGCCCGTCACAATTTGGTTGATGGCTTCTATGGTTGCTACCGTTGAGAATGCCCAACAACTACCTATTAAGCGTAATCAAAATAAATGTCAATATTTTGGTGTCATTTTGGGATTTGGGCCTTTTATGGCCCAATCCAAGGTTTTGAACCTCCAACTATGTAGTTTTGGGCCTATTGGGCTGCCCAATAACTAATGAATATCCAAAGACTTGAAGCTAGCTTTAAAACTTCCACAAATTGTTGTGAGAGACGGTTTTTTCGAGAGACGCATAAGATATATGAGCTAAATAGCCCCATTTTTATAAATTAAAGAGAAAATAAGAATATGGGCTTCTTGTTTTAAGGTCGTCTCTTTAATAGACGGTTTCTCACAAGAATAGCTGTAGACTTTGTTATACCTAACACTGAATATTCCACCTAAATAGAGTTCGTAACCTCTTATCACATACAATACTCATCATTTTATATCGTCAAATACTAAAATACAAATTCTTGTGAGAGACGGTCTATATGAGAGACTATCTCTATTTGAACTGGCCCAAAAGGGAAATGTAAAGTAAAAGTAGATATTAAGGTTTAATGAGTTGGGCCTGAAAGACGTCTTTCAGAAAGACGGTCTCTCAAGAGACTAGCTGATACTAAAATAATAAATAACATAAAATAATAAAATAATTACTAATATACTTGCCTACAAATATTAAATACGAAAGAATATCACGAGTGATTCAAGTATGACAAAAAGAACATAATCCAATTGCTTAAATTTTCGGAAAGCCAAAAAGTCATCATTATTCATCAATATTAGTCTTCATATTCCTTACTGACACGTACTGAAACAGAAAACCTCGTCAAGAAGAGACTAAATACTTTCTCCTGTTCTTTTAAGTTTGTCCACACTACTATAACGGACAGTTTCATAAGTTTGTTCTATTTAGAATACTTTCCTATTTTGAAAAGTTTTTATCTTCTATATACTCTCTTTATCCCTCATTTAACTCTTTTCTCTCTCATATTACCAGTACAATTATTAATTCACACCACTATTTTAATAAAATAATACCCATTATCTACAAAGATTCCACCTTTCTTAATAAAATAATACCTACTATTTACAAAGATTTCAACTTTATTAATAAAATAATACTCACTATCTATAAAGATTTAACCTTTCTTAATTTGTGTGAAATCTTCAAATAGGACAATAAAAAAAGAACAAATGGAGTATTTAGTATTTACCAATATATATGAATTTTATGTTTAATATTTTAATTATAAATTATTAAAAACTAAAAATTAAATAAAATTTCACACCGATAATTATTAATTTATGAAACATTTATGCTCAATGAAAGGTACTATAAAATTTAAACCAAATTTATTGATTTTTTTATAATTTATGAATTGCAACGTATTTTTTGCAAATAAAAGTCATAATATTTAGTTTTTACAAATTAATAAGGTCAATAAAAAAATCATAATATTTCAAGCTAAATCGCTTAATTGCAATCTTTTAATTCAAATTCCTGAACATTTAAATAATTAGAATTACATAATTTACCTGAACGCTATAGACATTAATTTGCAAAACATAAACTTAAAGACCGTAATTCACGAAAAAAATGCTACTTTTATATCTAATTCGTAATTTATTTAAAAAAATAAAAACTAAAATATTCAGAATTTAAAAAAAAAAAAGTCCGTACCACATTGGCCTTGATCTTTGACGTGGTTAACAGCACCAACCTTACGCCAATCAACAGCCTTCGGTAACCGGTCACCGGGTCGAGGCCAGTAACGGTTATTAACCTTCCTATCAACCGGGCTTTTATACGGGTTGGCCCGAGTACCCAAAAACTTCCTTCTATATTCTTCATTACTCAAATCAGCAAATTTATTAAGCCCAAGTTTATATGGGCGGTCCACGGAATTATGCTCATCAATAAACCTCAAATTATCTTTAAATATCTCGAACCTTTTTTGATCTGGCAAGGCGTTTCGGGCCTTGCCATGATGGGCTAACCACTTCTGGTATATGCCCATGACCTCCGCATTGGTCCGTGGGGCCAAAGCGGAGGTCGGGATTGCAATAAAAAGAAAAAAAGAAAAAAGAATATTGAGGAAGGAAGAATATTTCATGGTTGAATTTTGATTGTTGGTTAAGAAAAGGATTTTAGGAACGTTAAGTTAAGGTTTGAAGGTAAGGTGTAACGATAAGGGCTATATATAGGCAGTTTTTTGTGTCATGGGCCTACTAAATTAATTTTTTAATGGTTTTTTTAACAAATCAAATGTCGATAAGTTAGAATATTGTTTTATGAGATTTGATCTTGTTTAGCTGAGAGCAAATATAGCCTGTCTTATATGAGATCGTCGCATGGTGACACGATTTTAAAATAAAAAATTTATGAGCTAAAAATTTTAATTATTTGGCTATTTATTAATTTAAGAATGAAATGTATCTTACGGTGAGACCGTCTTATACAAGAATTTATAAAGCGAATATTACATTCTTATTTTTCATCCCTTTATAATATATATCAATTTCACTAAACGTCATAGGTAACACCTACATGAGAATTGAGTTTTGGTTCGATCATGATCATACCGCGAATCCAGACTTTATATAAATAATAAAAAAGTCAAAATTAAAATTATCAATATACTAATAATTTTAAATACTTTTTTTGTAAATAGTCTTTTTTTTCTTCAAGTCAGAAAAATCAAGTGAAATAAAATGATTCCATGGTTCATATGTGCCTGAGTGCCTCCGCTCATTCTTTTTTTTCTTTTTTATTTTTTTTTTTTTTTTCTTTTTTGTCTTTTTTTTTTGGATAAACTACTTATTACTATTAGACAAATCAAATATACTTCTATATATTAAAAAAAAAATCAAATATACTTCTATATGTTATTAGTATGGGTTGGATATCAATACTTAATAAAATTAAAATTTTCTCTATTTTATTGAATTTACAGCATTTTTTATTTTGTATGTTCCACTTAATTTGCATTATTTCTATTTTTGGACAATTGTCTACCACTTTCTTTTTTCTCATCCATACATTTTAACTTCTTTTTAATTTCATCCGATTCAAACATACAATCTATTTTCTCCCGCTTTAATTATTAATACTTTTTATTAAAAATTAGGCTTAATGAACAAATAAATACTTCTATGTAGTATAAGACTATAACCAATAGTTTAGTGTAACCAATCTATAACTATTATTACTTAAACAAAATACTGCTGACATCATCACTATTTCAAAATGCTTACGTGTCAGAACCTCATTAAAGATTTTCCCACCAACACTCAATGATGATGTCATTGTTTTCAGTACTAAATATTTTTTTATCTTTGACTTTATTACTCACATCATTTAATGTTTTAGAAAATCATATATATATTATTTCTTTCTTTTAATTATTTGTAAAATATTTTTTATTTATTAAATGAGTATAATTAAATGAGAATTAATATAAAATTATATATATTATTTCTTTTTTATTTCATTTATTTCTATTTTTTTTCGTTTAAACTTTGATAAAATAATTTTACATATTTTTGTGTTAATTTTGATTTTGAAATGTGCTATTAATAGCTGTAATACTTTATATAAATTAATTAATGTAATTTCTGTCGGAAAATTTAATAAAACCGTGCATCGCACGGGCACTATCTAATTTCCACTAAAGTTGGTCATCATGGGGAGTTGCATAAAGGTTAGTTATGTGTTAACAGAAGGCTGCGTTGGCCTTTGGGAGTGAATTTGGATGGAATTTTGGGGAATGCCGAATGTA
Source organism: Amaranthus palmeri (assembly GCA_019776075.1). Lineage (NCBI taxonomy): Eukaryota > Viridiplantae > Streptophyta > Magnoliopsida > Caryophyllales > Amaranthaceae > Amaranthus > Amaranthus palmeri. The sequence goes on from JAAKBH010000008.1 coordinate 181,408, forward strand.
AAAGCTAACCTAACCGCTTTCTTGTTCTATGCTGGAAACTTGAGAGAGACTCCTATTTAATTAATTTCACATTGAAAGTTGTAAATAACTAAAAGATATTGCTATTATACTATAACTATGAGTGGTCATGAAAATTCGGAGATTTAGTCTTGTTTTGCTTGGAGTAAGTATTATTTCAGTAAGTAACATAGGCGGATCCAGAATTCATAAGCATGGATAGTACCATTTATGATTCATCAACGTGTTTTGGTTCTAGGACAGTTTTTTTGGCGATTTGTGATTGATTCTAGAATATAATATTAATTTTTTTAAAAAAATCATGGATAGCCTATGCTACCCAATGCTACAACATAGATCCGCCTATGCTAAGTAATATATATTAATTTTTTATTTTTCCCTCAAATTTTTGTTCTTCTCATAAAGAACATGAAAAGGATAATGAGGATTTCATAAAAAGCAGTAAAATGTTTAGTAAAAGAGAAAATAGTTATAATGAGGATTTCGGAGTATGATAGTAATTTGTAAAGAATATAGAAGCTATTAGTTATAAAATTGTCTTTTAATAAAGTGTAACCCATAATGTTATTTTCATCCAAAAATGTTCAAATATAGAAAACCTCGTATTTAAAAGAATTTTTAAAAATTTAAATTCACATAGCATAGAAAAAACAAATAAAACTAGAAAGAAAAGAATAAATTTATTTTTATATTCACCAGGCATCATTTACAGAATTATTTTTAATAATTTTAATTTTACTGCTCTTAACGATTTTTTTAACATATCTTTTAACGGAATTTCTGCACAATTAACTTTCACATAGAATAGAAAAAACAAATAAGACTAGAAACAAGAAAATTACCTTTGGAATTTTAAGGTCCTAGGAAATAGTATTATGCTAATTTGTTTGGTTGCCAAAAAATCGAAAATTCCTAGGAATTATAAAATCCAAGGGAAATTCATTCCTATGAGACATAGGAATTAGATTACCATGTAATGTAACCCCCTTGGTCATTAACAATTCTTATGTATTACTTCCAAGGAAATGGAAATTTCTATTGTCAAACAAACAATATTAAGTAATTCCTAGGAAATTGACAAAGGAAGTAAATTTCAATAAATTACAACTTCTCATTGAAATTTAATTTCTACGTCAACCAAACGACTCCTAAATTTATTTTTATACTCAGTCACCACTTAAAGAATTAATTTACTGTTTTTAACGATTTTTTTTAGCATACCTTCTAACAGAAATTCTGCAACCCACGCTTTAGGAAGTTGGTCGTTGAGGGGCCGGGCTCGCTTTTTCACGGAAGAATTAATAAGCTCTGGCGGTCTTTTAAGCTTAACCTACCATTCTCATTCTTCACCACCCACCTGCACCAATAACCACTAGGAAGCATTTTATGTTTTTTTTTTTTTTTTTTTTTTTTTTTTTTTTTTTATAATACTTTTTCCGTTTCAAATTAGTTACTTCATAATATTCTCTTTTTCATATTGTTCAATGAACTATTAATAATACTCCCTCCGGTTCTTTTTTGTTGTTCACTTTGCATTGAGCACGTATAGTAAAAAAGTGGTAGTTGGGGTATTTTAAATGATTATAATGTCAAGGAACCAACTTAACCAAAAGCTTAAGCTGATGGTTGAGGCCCCATAATATGTTATATACTCTAACACGCCCCCTCACACGAGAGCCCTTTGGGCTAGAAGTGTGGATGCAGCACATGCCCTCCTCATACATGGCGCTAAATTTTTCCACTTTAAATGAGGGGTGGCATGATATTCGAACCTGTGACCTCTGGTCACCCTGGTTTCTGATACCATGTCAAGGAACCAACTCAACCATCAGCTTAAGTTTTTGGTTGAGTTGGTTCCTTGACATATAATAATTGTAAAGATAATAGTTGGGTTGGGACATTTAAGTGATTATATGATTGTAAAGGTAGTAGATGGGGTATTTTAAATAATATAAGTGGGAATATTATAGTCTTTACTTGTATGAACATAAGAATTTAGGTAAAAAATCTTTGCGAAAAAAAAGTGGACAGTTTGGGTGAACTGACCAAATAAAAAAGAAACGGAGGGAGTACTTAATATCTCAAATGATGTATAATAAAAAATTATAAAATTTGAATATTAATAATCTTTGTTTTGAGACGAATCAAATAAAATTTCACTTTACTATATTTTAACTTATAGATTAAAAACTAATCGCAAATTAAGATGAATGAATAATATAATAATCTCATATGTTGCAAATTGGAATAGAGAAAATATATACTTATGAATCATGATTCTAATTTTTCATGCAATTTAATATGTTATTGGTTCTTTTTATATTGAACTATACACATTTAAAAATTATAAAAAGTTAATATTATGAAAATATTCAATTAGACGATTTAAGTTATTTTTATTATTGGTTGTTCTTTATTCTCCAACTTAAATTTTTTTTTTCTATTAATTTTTACAACTATTTCAAAAATTTTACACCGTCTAATGCATTGATTCAATCTTAATATCTCTAATAAGTAATAATGTACAATAAAATTAATAAAATTTATAATAATTTGATATTAATAATTTTACGTTGATACGTAATACAAATTAAATAGTTTATAATATTTTTAATGGTGTGTAATTTGAAACTTGGGAAGTACGTATTAATCTTCAAATATCATGCTTGCACGTTCTATATCTCTCAGCTGTTTAAAATTTCCATTTTCAACCGCCCAAAGTAGTTGATTTCTTCTAAAATTATTTTTTAATTTTAATTATAGAGTATGTCAAGGGAGGAGTAAGCTAGTTGAAAATCTAATTTTAATATCTTTTGTGAAAATTGATATTACTTGCTCTTTAATCAATAAAGAATCATTACAATAATATAAATTTTTATTTTTATTTTTATTTTTATATCTATTTATTACACTTAATTTTAATGTTCACATTAATCACTTAGACATTCATTCGTGAAATATATAAGTACTTTAAAAACCATATTCATATAGTATCTTATCAAATTTATATATTTTTAAAACTATAATTATTTAGTATCTTATTAGACTTATTATAAATGCGCATTCATAATGTATACATATTAAAATTTTACATATATGTATTAGGATCTAATTGCCCCACCCCTCCTCTCACCCACAGGCCACAAGATTGCTGAGAGTAAATACATATAAAAAATAAAGTTGTTAAAAAATAATTAGTAAGCGGAATTACTCACACCAAATTTGTGAAAAATTGAATTATTTTCGATTTTTTTTGGATTATAGATAGAAAATAGCTAAAAACATCAAATTATTAAAGATAATAACTTTGGAACAAGTGCATGATTCACAAATAAAATATATTCAATGAATTGTTCAAATTTTAATATGTATTGTCAGTTTTTTTTTTTTTTTTTTTTTTTGAATTAATATGTTTGGACACATTCTTTATTATAATTTTTTTTTTTGGGGTTATCTGTTTGCAAATTTGCTTAATCTTTAAATTTCATGATGGGACAAGAAAGATTTGAATTAATATTTTAAATATTTAATGGATGATATTTTTGAAATTATTATTATTGAATTTTATTTAGCTCTATCATGAAGGAAATAGGACGAGTCAGCTGAATACACTGACATCCCATGTTCATGGAATCCTATCACTAAATGGATTAATTTGATTCCGGCCCAATTGCCCATTTGCTATACTCTACTTTTATGCAATTATCTAGATTATTTTAATTTTCGATTTCTCAAAATTGATTTACAATTATGTAAAAAATAATATGGATACGAAACCCAATTCAAATTAACTTAAAATAATTAACTCGAAATCAACTCGACCTGAATAAACACCTCTAAAAAAAGGGCTTGAAAGAAATTAGAGCCTCTATTGAAGATTGACCTTAGTGGACAGAATAATTTGGAACGATTTATTAGGACGTGACAATTCGTCACATAATCTCACCGTGACCCACTCATGTGGACACGGGATATTCATGGGTTCGGGCCTACAAACCCAATGGTTAAGAGCGTTGACTACTTGACTTGCACATACACTCGGTGTTAAAGAACCAACTCAGCCAACTTAAGCTGATGGTTGAGGCCTCATAATATGTTATATACTCTAACACGCGGTGAGGTTCATTGTTTCCCAAAACCATATGGTAGTAGGAAGATTAGTTCACCCACTATATATGCAAGTCAACAACCCACTATTTTATCGATATGGAATCTTGTCTCACATGTTAAGTATTTCCAACACGATTATCCATCATCTTATCTCTTGACTCAAATAACTTACATGTCATTTTGATTGACAATAATGAAAAAAAAAACTTTTAAGTATTTTACATGTCATTTTACTAGAATTTGTTGTAACTTTACTATTAAGTCATGTAAAAATATTTAATACTACCTCCTATTCAGCTTAAATGGGACATCTTTTTTTTGACACTATTCACTTATCACTCTTAATTTGTATTTTACTCTTAATCTATAAGTTAAAACATAATCATGTGGGATCTTGTTTGATTCGTCTCAATACAAGGATTATTAATATATATCAAATTTTTGTAATTTTTAGTTAAGAATAATTTGAGATATTAAGGGTTAAAATGTTGTCTCGACAAGTGTGAAAAACTCAATGGGACATTCAGGCTGGATAGGAGGGAGTATTATGCTCTCTATGAAATATAATAAATCTTTTTCATGAGATGAATTAGATACTCAAATTACACATATATTTTAATATATACATTAATTTACATTCGATCACTTAAATTGGCAACTTCATTTCTCTTTTCACCAAATAAGGCATATAAATGTCAATTTTTAAATTTATTAAGTGCTTTTTAATTAGATAATTATCAATTGATTTATTAGTGAGTGTTCCCTGTTATAAATTACTCTTATATGGTTGAATTTGCAAACTTGATAATCTGACAATTGACCAATACTTTAATCAAACTCGATTTGATCTAATACCAAAAATAAATTAATAATAATGTAAAAAAATACAGACACAAAATTTGATTTTTAAATCTAATTAAAATATCTGACTTCAAATTGACCTAACTCGAACAAACACCTCTAGCAATTTCAATGGTCCCTTGCTTGTAGTCGGGAATTTGATATAGTAAGGTGTAGTCGGTGAATCTTGTTTCTTTCGGCAGAATGCAGTGCATCCCGTCCCAATTTTCATCCAAGTTGCAATATTTCAAGCAGTAAGTCTCATAGGAGACGGTCTATTCTATAGACGGAATCCATGAAGCCCAACCCAAAATATAACATAGTATATTTGGGGTTATAATAAATTATTTGGGGTTATAATAACTTATATTTGAGGTTATAGAATAGTATATTCGAGGTTATAATACCTTACATTTAAGATTATAACATAATATAATTGATATTATAATAAAAAAAATCAGTTAAAGGAAAATAGGCTGGCCCAATTTTGTGGTCTATCCTATAGACCGTCTCTTGTGAGATTTTGTGTATTTCAAGTACCAAAGCCCAAAGATATATAAGGTGCTTTCTTAAGAGACCGTTTTTTGTAAAGACGACTCTCAAATATCCAGCCCAAATCTATGTTTGGATTTGTAACAATATATATTTAGAATTATACTGGGCTTTTGAGAGTCGTCTTTACAAAAGACAGTCTCAAGTAAGAATCTGTGAAGGTAAAATTCTTGTCTAGACTTCAACCTAACACAAATTGTAACACCCCTGAATTTCCGACCCCTTATACGAAACCAAAATCGTAAATGATGGGTGGAAATTAGGGTGTTACACAAATTCTAATGAAAGATGATCTTATTGAGAGACCAGTTCTAATTGGGCCGGCCCATTATATATTTTTAAAATTTTATAAGTAGGCATTAAGAGTGATGCAAATAGACATTTAAAATATTAAAAGTAGGCATTAAGGATATGGTAAGTAAACATTAAGAATAATGTAGGCAGGCATTGGTAAGTAGAAATTAATCTTTAATGTCTGGGCTTAATATATGTCTCTCAAAGAGACGGTCTCTCAAAAGAGTAATATTTATACTCCCTCTATAATTTTTTAAATATCTCATTTACTTTAAATTTATTATTTATTAATTACTTTTAATTTGCATTTTATACGTAATTCATACATTAAAACATAGTGAAATGACATTTTATTTGATTCATCTCAACATAAGGTTTATTAATATCTAGTTTTTATAATTTTAGATTATATAAATTATCGCTATTAAGTATCGAATAAGTGCATTGGCAAACGTGTGAAAAACAAATAAAACATTTAAATAAAAAAAGTATACTTAATTGTACTTATGAAGTAAATATATTTTTATTTTGATATATATTAAAGTTTATAGACATTAAAATAGCATGGATTAAATTTATAGAAGTATAAAACTTTCATGTAAAGAGTCATCCAAGAGAGTGAGTGTAACAACAATTTATGGACAGTTATGAATTTGTGGTCATTACTCATTAACGTATTCAGCGTAATGGGGATTGAAGGAGATGTTACTTATCGAATACAATAAAGTTGGCTGAAGTGGTGAGTAGCTATGTGCTATGTGATTGAATGTTCCCAAGTAAGTTAAAAAATATATTTTATTGGGCGACAATCAAACATGCTTATTTGGTAGGACCAAATAGTGGCCCGTAAAGAAGTCTTTTGAACATAAGATGGAAGTTATCGAAATCCGTATGCTGAGGTGGATATTGGATCCCACTTTGTTGGATCGAATTAGGAACCACGTTTTTAGAGAGAAACTAGGAGTTGCCCCTAAGTGTCTAAAAATGCGCAAAAATAGATTGAGGTGGTTTAGATATATACAGTAAAAGCCTTTGACGCCCTGTGAGGAGAATAGAAACCATCATAGTGCGTGTCTTAAACCGTCGTCTCATACGAGAATTTATAAATTTTTTAACAGCTGGTCTCTTGAGTGACCGTCTCTTTAAGAGACGTATCTCAAGCCCAACCCATAAGAGATAAATGTCTACTTAACGTATTCTTAATGCCTACTAACATTATCCTTAATGCTTATTTATCGTATCCTTAATGCCTACTTTCAATATCTTAATGTCTACTTATAGTAATTATAATGCCTTTTTATCATATTTTAAAAAATATATAATAAACCGACCCAATTAGAGATTAGTACAATTGTGCAAATTTTAAATTTAATGTGATTTATGGGCCGCAACAGCTCCTGCTGATATGGGAGTCTGCATCACATGCCCAACAAAAATACTGACTTCAATAAAACTGTGTCACTAATTTATAGTATAACTGTATTTCCTCCCAATTGTAAGAAAATTCTGGAATATCTTAAGTTTATTTTATGTTTACAGTTACAAACATGAGATTTCATGGGTTGCGCCTGTCTTTTAGATTCCCAGTAAATCACAAACAGTTAGTCTCTTGAGAGACCGTCTTTTTAAGAGATCGTCTTTTTGAGAGACATCTCTCAGGAATTATTTTCTACTCTTGATCCACATTTTTTTATGGGTCAACCCGATAAAGGAACTGTCTCTCACAAGAATTTGTGAATCACAAAACTTAATACTTGGATAGGTATGGGTCGGATCAGGGTATGATCAATATAGACCCAAATCTAAGATTTATACCCTAATTTTTTATTGGATCCAGATACGAAGTCAAATTCATAGGGTATGGAAAAAAATCTAACCTAATTTTTTATAAAATTCTATTTGGAAAATTTTATAAATTATATAAAATTTCAAACGTTCATATAACAAAATTTATTTAAACATTTTCAGTTAACAAGAATTTTCTAATACTTTATACTAACTGAGCGAATAAATATATGATGCTTCTGAGCATTCAAGATCTTATAACAAATTAAATTTTTATCAAGTTTCTTAATTTTTAAAGTATATATGCAATGATCACATTTGAAATTACATGAACCGACAAAGCTTAAAATCACGTAATATTCAAAAATATAACGAACTTCCAAATCAAACAATGAAATTCACATAAGCTAATATATAATTTCTTAAAAAATGATATAATTGGGTTCATGAGTCGGACCTAAAATAGATCTGGGTCTCAAACGTGTGGACCTGGACCTGCACCCTAAGGTCATGAATCCAGATCCGATCCAAATACATAGAATCCAAAAATATAAGGTGGATTCAAACCTTTAAATTATTAGGATAGAATTGAGTTTAGATCCTTAGGATCCAAGATCCATGTCCATCCCTAGCTAGTTGGTACAAGGTGTTCAAGTATAGAGAACAAATTTGTTAAATTTTACCCTCTTTTAATGAGACAATGTACAACTTTTTAAAATAATGTCTTAGATTCATTCAATTCCATCTAAGTGATCTAATTAACCATGCCCATAAATCCATAATGTAATAACATAGCAACATATAAGCCATAGCAACATAGCTATTATGCTCCGGGTAACACTATCTGACTCAGAAGACTTTGACATAATTGCGTTAAATTGTGATATTCGAGAAGTATTTATCAGTGTCCACACAACCAATACTCACCATAGAATTCATATCCTCTTCTTAAAATTTGGAGACCGCCACATCCCACACGTTAAAAAGTTTTAAATAAAATACAAAAATTGTATGTAACAATAACATTTCATTACTTCAATATCATCAGTTAGCTCTCATCTAGGTGGGTCTGATGTATGCGACCTAACCATTTGACAATAATGATAAAATGATTATTTCCAATTTACTCTTAGTATAAATCAAACATCATCCGCAATTTTATACATATAAAAATTGCATATAATTTAGTATCTCAAACTAGATTCACTATAGTCCAAAATAAAAAAATATATATAAACCAAATTAATCAAATCGTCATGTATATGTTGATTTATACGATTAACGATCTCTAAATTCACTAATCAATGTCGATCATCCATAATGTTTCCGAATTAACCATCAGAAATTAAAATATAATCTTTATATTGTATTAAACAGACAAAATTATTGTAACTTAACCCAAAATATAATAATAATAATTATTGATAACTAAATCTGAGATGGCACACACTATAGTTTGTCCTAGAGTTGTTTTCTGTTCTTCTACTTGATCCACTACCAACAAAACCTCCTTACAAAAACATAATTAAATGAATACATGTGACCTAAAAGTTATACAAAATTTAATTTAAAGTAATAATAATAGAAATTGAGATTAAGCTAGAAAGAAAAAGAATCAATCAAAGGCTGCGATTATACTGTTGACACGTCCTTACAATTGCCTCAATCAAAGACACTTTTTTGTTGGATTTTTTGTGCACCATTTTTTTTGTTTCAGTTGAAGTAAATATTAGTTTTTCGGTAAAAAACATATGTGATCATGTATTATTTTATAATAAAAAAATATTATATCAGCATTATACTCAGTGTATTACGTGTTGGAAATACTCACATGTGAAATAAGATTCCACATCGATAAAATTGTGGGTTGTTGACTTGCATATATAGGTGGCGAGCTAATCTTCCTACTACCATATGGTTTGGGGAATGAAACTCACCGAGTGTATGTGCAAGTCAAAAGTCAAAGCTCTTGACTCGTGGGTTGGTGGGCCCGAGCCCACGGGTGTCCCGTGTCCACTCGAGTTGCCCACGGTGAAATTAATTATGTGACGAATTGTCACAGCTTAATATCACACTCATAGAAAAACTATAATCACGATATGGAAAGGGAAGGTTGGCGGCAAGACGGCAACTCATACCCAAAAAAGAATAAAAGAAATATCTGCAACGGCTAGACTTAGTGAGGAAAAATAATCATATGGTGAATTATAAAAAAAAGAAATGGATCTTGGCTAGTACATTGTAACAAGTACACCTTTCTTCATATATGTTTCTAGCTCGTCTCATTCCTCAACCTACCCTATAATTGTCAAATTGTATTAGTTTTAATTTTGAAAGAAAAAAAAATCAGATTTGGGTTAAATTTAAAAACAAAAAATGTCGTAGCCGCCTTCTAATTAATGAATAGAAGTTACTTGGACAATATACTAATTTTAGTTTTAGATAATATTTCTAGTTTTTCACACGTTAAGTTGGTAATAATCAATATAATAATCTCATTTTATTTTTCCTTTGTTATACACAAAGGGTGTTTGACAAATGGTTGATAGCTGGTAGCTGATAGTTGATTATAATGACTGATTTGACCAGCTGTCATAAGCAGCTTGTTTAGAAACAGCTTATTCGTATCAATAAGCTGTTTGAACCAATTAATTCACCAAACACTAACATTATCTGATTTAACCACCTAACCCTCTATTTATATCAAAATAAGCTAAAATTGCTCAATAAACTAATTTACCAAACAACCTCACAATTTCTTAGTTTTTGTTATGTTGACCTAAGTTCAAGATTTGATTTTCAGTTCATTTTAATATATAGAAATTTCTGATTATTATTTATACGCAAATTCTTACTGTAGACGGTCTTTATCATAGACCACTCGTCTTGGATCAGCCCAATTATAAAATCAATTTCTATTTTCCAATATTTTAAATAAAAATAAATAAAAACTGTATTTAAATATTAGACTAGGCTGTTTTAGAGAGGCGTCTTTGCCATAAACGATCTCTCAGGAGATCTTTCGTTATTTATATAAAGTGAAGTATGATATTTTAGCAAAATGCTTAAATATATGAGTGTATGGCAAATGGCAATGCCTTGAAACTTCAATAAAATACAATTAAGCGGGGGAAGAGGAACAACAAAGTGGGTCAAAGCATGTGGCAAAAGGAAATAAAGATGAATTAAAAGTAAATAAATGAAATAATAGCCAGCTAAATAAAGCAAAACAACAACAAATTATTATCAACTATTACTATTTATGTTACGTTTTGCCTAGTAGGACTTTTTTTATGATCATTAATTTTTTAGCATATAAATAAGTTCAATTGATTGCCAAGTGGGATTTACTGAACTCGTACTGAAATTCAAAAATAATTTTAAATATGAAAAAAAAATTTATATATGTTTTACGGACAATTCATACTCATACTTTAAAAGTTTATTCTTTACCTCTTTATACAAAATAAAAGCATATCTAATTCTTTTATACATATCAATTATCATCATCATTATACTTAATGTCCCGCTGAAATAGAGTCTGAATGAGAATAGATGACGGATTACATGGAGTTTTATATATATATTTTAGTTTAATTGGTAGATTTTAGAACAATTGAGAAAATCGTGGCACCTCTATTCAAATGTAGTAGCGATCTATATATGTTTGATTGAGTTTCATACCAAAAATAATACTACTTCATTATATTTTAATTTTCATACTTTTGATATGTATAATATATTATTTTTAATTAAAAGATAAGTTAGAGTCAAAAATTTTTTGTAATTATAAGATTTATAACTCAATTTTCATACGCATAATTATTAATTTGTATTATAGCATATCAAAACATATCTGTATAGCTAAAGTCCCGATTTTAATCAACTTTGACTGCTGATTAAGCGGAAATTCATCAAAATCTATTAATTCCATTATAGCGTTTATGTAGTGGCGGAGTCACATTGGAGCATACGGGGTCACGTGCCCCTAAACTTTTTTAAAAAAATTAAAGTTAACTTTTCTATTGGTAAGAGTAAAAGTGTAAAATTAATACTAAAGTCTTTTGATGATAAATACTCCCTCATTTTAGTAATTTTGTCTAATTTATTTATTTATCTCGCTTTCTAATAATGTCGGTTAATTTGATTTGTTATATTTTCTTTTGTAGTATGTCGTCTTTAAAATTTTAACAAGAGTAAAATAGTTGTTAATTTTACAAATAAAATTCTGCTAAAATTTCGTGTATTAGTTGGTGCCCCTGAAGTCCGCACCCTAGATCTGCCACTTGCCCACTGCATATATGGTGGAGCCAAGTTAGTTTGGTTTGTCTAAATTTCAAGTTTGCTAATTATTTTCCACAATATCATAAGCCAAAATAAGAAATAGTAGACCATACCAAAAGACTACATATATTATTAAATTTTAAAATAACTTTAACAAAAATTGTCGTCTAATGAAACAAAAATAATAATAAGAATATATATTTTTCCGGGAACACCGTGTTAATTTGGAGGGGAGTATATGATGTCTTTTCGTCAACAAAACGCCAATTAATTTTGAAATAATAAAAACATCCAAATATAAATAAACAATTTCTTTAAAGGTTGGGGACGGTCGAATGTCGTTTAATAATTGATTTATAATTTAAAATATATTTTTTTAGACAATTAATAAATCGTACGGCAATGCATCGATCCTTCCCCTTATATTATTGTCCTAATTTTTCCTTTTTCATTATTATTGCAATCTAGGATCAACAAATTTGCATATGATATGTCACAAGTCACAATAATATGATTGTATTACCTAAGATTAATGATGTATTAGTAATGTATGTAGTTGATGCTGTCGAGAGACTAAATCAATCAAAAGTTTTGAATAGATGTGGTTGAAGTCATACGATATGTTATATATGCTCTATCATCCCTTCTCATACGAGACTTTCTTTTGGGTTAGAAGTGTGAATGCTGAAAATGTTATTTGTGTGTATAATGCTAAATGTTCAACTTGAAATGAAAGGTGAAGGAGATTTCACATTAGCTCTGATACCATATCAACTTTGTGTTTTCTAGTTCAAGTTTGATACGCATGGTTTTTTAACCATCAATCGTGGAAAAGATCAGTTAATATGAAGCGATACTTGACCAAACAAAACAAAACAAAGCAAGAGCAATTTATTGCGAATGGTTGCACTGATCAGGATTGCTCGAACAAGCGCAACTTAATTAGTGAAATAGCTGAAAAAGTTCATGCTTGCCGTGACCAAGTGCTCGAACAAGGGACCTTGTGCTAGAACGAGAACGACCATTTCTTCCACTGAGCTACTACATCGATATGTTTTGTACTTTGCTTAGTTTGTTAAAGGCTTTGGATGCTTATTATGCTTGTGCCGGCACTTAAAAAAATTTTCAAAAATATCATAACATACTCTAAATTATTTTTCAACAAATTGTATCTAGAATACTAAACACAATAAAATAATATATTTGTAAAACTTCTCTAAATCAAACATAACATTATATAACAAAGTAAAATAATTATATCATGTTATTTTATAAATTAAAAATTTAGAATCTTATCAATAATTTTAGCAACCTTTCATGTTGAATGGTTCCATCTTAGTCTACGTTTGACAAATTTATTTTTAACTCAAAGAAACACTAGATCGACATTTACACCTCATATTGTCATATATGATATACTTTGTAATAAAAGTACTCCAACATAATTTTAAAATTCAATTTTCATTCAATTAAAGTCAATTTAATAAATACTAAAAAGCATAAAAAAGCATCAAAACAATGATTAACACTACCTTCTTTCTTTTTTGTCTTTCTCATTTACTTTTTACACAGTTATCAAAGCAAATTTTAAACCTCAATATTTCTAAATAAACATAATAAAAAATTATAAAAATTACGCAATAAAAAAATATACACTAAGACGAATCTAACGTGATTTTACATGGATATATTTTATCTTCAAAATATGTCTCAACAGCGTAATCAAATTTCTCTCTTCTTAAAGTAAAACATTCCAAATGTGAAGAACATTAGAAAACAGAAAGAGTACGAACGAATGATTAAACATCATCATCATTATACTCAATGTATTGTTCATTGAAACTATAATCAGGATCATGCGAAGGATAAAAGACGGTAACCCATACACATAAAGAGGATACGGCTAAAGAGTCTCTCAACTCGACAAAGACATCAGATAAAGAGATTCCTTTAATGATTGAACCTTTCCATAAAATATGTAATTAGTCTAATGATAAACTAATTATATACCCATTAATGGTCTAACTAGATTCTCATAAACCCATAAACCTTTTTAACCAAAAGTAAACACTTAAACATCCTACTTCCTCTATATATATACCAACCCACAAAAACCCCTCCTCATCATTCCAACATAAAACACCCACCAAACACAAAACCCCCACCTCCATCAACCATGCCTTCATACATCAACATGGGTCCCACACCCACCCGCATCACCGCCGAAGTAACCACCGTAGACTGCCACAAACAAGTCCGAACATGGCGGCTCCTCCGCGCCATCATGGAACTCCTCATCCCCACATGTAACTGTACATTTGTCCCTGAAACCGACCCTAATCAACTTCCGACCACCGTCAACAACCCAAAACCACCGTCAATTTCCTCATCCTCTTTTCTCACCGGAACAATTTTTGGGTACAAAAAAGGAAAAGTAAAATTCTGTATACAATCAAATCCAACTTCAATTAACCCAATTCTTCTGTTAGAATTAGCCGTTCCTACAACGATCTTAGCCAGAGAAATGAGAAATGGGTTATTAAGAATTGCTCTAGAATGTTCTTCGGGAGTGGGACCCACAAATGGGAAAACAGAGGAATTGCTGGAAATGCCGATTTGGAAGATGTATTGTAATGGAAGAAAAGTGGGTTTTGCAGTAAGAAGAAAACCTTCAAAAATGGATATGGAGGTTTTGAAAAGGATGAAAAATGTGGTTATGGGTGCTGGGATTGTTAGTGGGAAAGAAATTGGGTGTGAAGAAGATGATATTATGTATTTAAGAGGGAATTTTGAAACAGTTTGTGGATCGTCCGATGCTCAATCTTTTCATTTGATTGATCCTGATGGGAGTATTAATCAAGATCTTAGTATCTTTTTTCTTCGATCTCGATGACGTGGAAATTCGTCGTCGTATTTGGGGTAGGCGAGAAAATCTCTACTGACCGTAAGAAAGGTTGAAGAGATTGAAATTGCGTTAGGGTTTAATGATTGGACTGACCCAAGAATTTCGATGGTTTTGGGTTGGTCATTTTCAGTATCATGATTCGCTTAACTTCGGATAAAAAGAATAATGATCAGATTTGGACTATTTTTGATAAATTTGAGCGAATCGTGAATTCAAGTGAATTGTTACATCGATGATCTTTGATTTTGGTTTGATTTTCTTCCATAAATTGGTGTTTAAAATTTTTCTCCTAATTTTTTTTTGCTACTAAAGTGACTAATTAAGGTGCTTTGGGTAGTTGTAATATTGGAGAATTTTTGCTTATCAAAAAAGGAAGGTATGCTATTGTAATTAGTAGTGTTGGCCTTGAGGCTTGCATGTGTATTAACATGTAAATGTTTTTTTTTTCTTTGAGGAAATTAATAAATTGTCAATTTATTAGTTTGGGGACTTTGAGGTTAAGATTAATTTATTGTGATGCTATTTTATTGTCACTTTTTTTTTTTTTGGCAAATAAAACTTTTTTCATTCACCAGAACAAAGCCAAATACATCAAGTCAAGGACTCTCGGAAAATCCTATTTGCATCAGTGTAGAGCCGAGGCCCACCTTCTAGGAAGGGTTTCCCCGGCCCACTCTTCATGTGCATACGGGCAAAAACAATTTTTATTGTCACTTTTATTTATTAAAAAGAATTACTTTGAATAATCTTATTTATTGTTCCGTTTGTTATGTATAATTGCTGTTATTGATTATTTCTAAATGATTTAATAATCTCTAGCTACATAGACAGTTAAAATGTGAAAAGGGACGTTGTTAGCGAAAAAAATATATAAAGGTTGAATTTTAAAAATAATCAATAGTAAGATTATTCACATCAAATGGACAATAGGTTGGATTGTTCAAGACAATTTATTTTTAACATTCATTATAAACAAATTCTTGCATAAAACGATCTTACCGTGGGACATGCCTCATACTTGGGTTAAATAGCTTAATAATAGAAACTTTTAATTTATAAACTTTTTTTTTGAGGCATCTCACTAGGAGACGGACACATACACGACAATCTGATTATTATTAGCATTGTTGTATTAATAATTTAAATTTAGACATGAAATTATTAATTAACTATATAAATTAAATCTAATAAGCTAGGCGAATACCTAGTCTAAATGATGGTGGAGATACAAAGTATAAGCACATCAATATAATCTTAAGTTAATCTAGTGTTTAAAAGTAAATTATTTTTCACTCCAGAAAAGTAAATTATTTTTTAAATATATTATTTATAATAAATTTATACAATTTATATTTAAAACTTCTGAAAAAACAACACAAATAATTAGAGAAATGATTGGCCAGTCATACTCACATCTTAATTGTCCGAGCATTTGGTGTGGCCAATGGCCATTATTATTGGAGTTAATTTTAGAGAAAATGTCAAATATATAAAACAATATAAATATTGGTGCACACGTGTGCCCAAAAATAATGCAATTGTTGATGAATTTTTAGGCTGGCTCGCGTCAAACATTTATTATTACTTCCTCCATCCTATAATATATTTATGCCTAGTAATTAGCCTTTAAGATAATTGTAACTTTTTTAGTATTCTCCCATCTTTGTTGTAATTTTCCTTTACGAGTTTTGTGTTAAGAACTCTTATTTTTTTTATCACTCCTATACAATAAATTGTCTATTTTCCATAAGTCATAACCAACTATAATTGCACCATTTATATCATATGTTTGAAGCAAATTCATATACACATCATCATCATACAATATACTAATTGAGAAACATTTTTGCCATTTGTCACTCTTTTAATCAATTGTGCCAAATGTCTAATTGAGAAACATTTTTGTCATTTGTCACTTTCTGAATCAATTGTGCCAAATGTCATCTCTTCATGAATCAAATGCAATTGTTTTGTCATTTGTCAATTTATCATTTAATGAATTATTTGTTTTGCCATTTGAATTTACTAATTTTAGTATTTCTTTCTAAAATTTAATTTTAGCATCCAGTTATGAAAATATATTTAATCATAATATCTATTCAAGTGTATCATTATGATAACGTTTTAAGTCGGGTCAAATCGGATTCGATTATAAAGTCGGGTGTCTATCGGATCTGCTTTGAACACCTCTACAGACGCGGATGGCAATTGGCATGATGAGATGGTTGAATGGCGTATGTCCCATATCTGATGTCCGGTCTTTATCAAATAGGTGCTGCACCTTTGGGTGGCTACTGGCTAGCTAGCATGCATATCACCATATGTATGATATGTTTTGGTCGTCCTGCGTACCTATCTATTCTACTATGCCCTTCTTTAGTGGGTATTAAACCTTTTTCAAATATCTTTTCATTGTTTTCTTAGAGGATTACTCATACTTTTTGTTTACGAAAAGCGCTTGTAACTCAATGGATAGAGTATTTGCATGTGGAGCAGAAGGTTTAGGGTTCGATCTTATTGGACGCAGGTAGTAATTGGGGGGTTTTTGACTGTGAACACCTCCTTGGGGGAATGAGTATGATTTGTCCGTATCTTTCAGGAAAAAGAAAACCCCCACTCGTACCCTGCCTTGTGCGAGTTACTGGAAGTGTTTTTTATTTTACTCATACGTTTGTTTAAGTTAGGGAATAGGCGAGAAAAATCGAAGAATTAGACCGTTTCACGTTGAGACGATCTTAAAATAAGAATTTTATAAGCTAACAGTAACCATTATGGGATATTTAACCCAATTATGAGGCATGTCTCACAGCGAGATCGTAATACAATAATTTTATTTTTTTTCATGTTTTTTTTAATAGTTAAATAATTATGTATATGTCACGATTATGATATATAATAAATTGGCAAACAGTGAAATTTATTTGAAAATGTGAATATACATACTAGCATGGAGAACGTTACTTAAAAATGAAGTATTTGTGGCTGGATTGCACTTGTATAATTAGACGAAAAAATAAAAGAAAGATTCTAATGGAGCCCAATTGGCATAATAAGAGGACCAAAGTCCAAACAAGTTATGAAAATGGGCCATTTCTATGCAGTGACAATGGGCCCATATGTTTTGGCCTTTCTGTAAGGGACACTATGAGACAACACCAATATCAAATCATGAAAGTTCCAAGTATTAGCTATACGATAGACCGTCTCTCAGTGAGATAACCTCAAATAACGAGTCTTTGTTCTTATAATATGAGTGAGATTGATTATTCAACTCATGTATAAGGCGTGTCTTTCGGTGAGACCGTCTAATAGAATATCTCTATCTGGCTGATCCTATATTTTTATTGACTTAAAGTGATTACTTATAACCTTAAATAATCACTTATAATAATAAAATGATTACATTTTATAGTTTTAAAGTAATTATTTATATTTTTAAAATAATTATTTATAAATCTAAAGTGATTATATAAAAAAATTAGACACCAAAAGCGCTTGTGGCTCAATGGATAGAGCATCTGCATGTGGAGCAGAAGGTTTGGGGTTCGACCCCTACTGGGCGCAGGTATCAATTAGGGTTTCTTGACTGCGCGCATCTCTCTTTACTCCCTCCTTGGGGGTACGGGTATGATTTGTCAGCATCTTTCAAGGAAAAGAAAACCCCCACTCGCAGTGGCGGATCTAGGGTTCATACTCCCTAGGGGCACCAACATTATAGATGAATTTTTGGGAAAATTTCGGCATAGTTTCGTTTGCAAAATGAACAACCAAATATTTTTCATTCCTCCAATAACATGTACAGATACAGTAATTTCAAGTTAAGACCAATCAATTAATGTCATCTCACCAAACGGCGGCATGGCAACCCAAAAAATAAGTAACTAAGCATACAAAATAACAAACCTACTATAGTTGTTCACGCCTAGTTTTCATATTTTGGAACCGTTGTACAATAGCATCAATACTAACATCAAAAAACAAATCTTTCTCTAAGTAAGTAACTAAGCTATCATTCAACAGTTGATCCCCCATACTATTTCGCACTTTACTTTTAATATGATTCATTCCAGAAAATGTTCTTTCAACAGTTGCAGTCGCCACGGGAAGAAGCAAGACTAATTTCAGCAGTAAGTAGACATCTACATGTGTTTCATGCTTCCCTGTCTCAACTAGTTTTATTGATAGTTCATTGAGAGTCTTCACATCTGAGAACCGCGCATCATATCTCACATCACCGATGAAACTTTTCAGTGATTCCTCAAAGAATATCAAATCTTCATTAGGAAACTCGTTTGGATAAAATTTTGCAAGTTGAACCAATTGTTTTGTATCAAAAGATGAGAATCCATTACTAGGATTAAAACAAGACATACAAATAAGCAACTCTTGGGTTCTCTCACTGAATCGATTGTCAAGTTCTTGTAACTGTAGATCAATTACACTTAGAAAAACTTCAACTCGATAATGATGAAGATTTGTCACTTGAGGAGCTTTACCACGAACCATCCTCCTTCCCCCACCCTTATGACTAACATACAAGTCTTCCATATTTGGAATATCACAATCATACTCGGTCATGAATGAAATGACTTTGTTCAAATGATCTTCCCAACCATGATCTCGTAGTTCCTGCAATTGCTTTTTGGTTCGATCAACCATAATCATTGCATTTACTATATCTTGATCCTTTTTTTGCAAGCTCAAATTCAAGGAATTTGTCAAACCAAATATAGATCCCATCAAATGTGCTATAAAAACAAAATCAAATGACATCAACATGCCTATGATTGTTTCAGCTTTTGTTCTATCAGCCTCATGAGCAATTCCGATGGAGTCAAGGGACTCTAAGAGTGGTCGAAACAAACCAAGCACATTTTTTAAACATTTAAAATGAGTACTCCAACGACTATCACCCGGACGGATTAAACTAAGCTCTTGATTCAAACCAGTTCCTGTCTCAAGATCACCCAAGGACAATGCCTCAGCAATACGAGCTAATTGTTTTTCACGAAGAAATTCTTTTCTTTTGGGTGAGCCACCAACAAAATTCAAAAGAAGTGGAAGGACTTCATCAAATAGCCACCGACACTCAATATTTTTTTTGGAAGTTGCTACTAATGCCAACTGAAGTTGATGAGCAAAGCAGTGAACATAATGTGCAGATGAGCATTCATTCAAGATCAAAGTTTTAAGGCCAGCAATTGAACCTCGCATGTTGCTAGCACCATCATAGGCTTGACCCCTAACTTTAGAAAGAGTTAAAGAATGTTCCATAAGCATGGATTCAATTGCATTTTTAATAGTTAGAGAGGTAGTGTTAGGAACATGTACAATGCCAAGAAAACGCTCCATTACTCCACCACTTTTGCTAACATACCGCAAACAAACTGACAACTCTTCTTTATCAGCTATATCTGCAGACTCATCAGCAAGAATAGCAAAACATTGATCACCAATTTCCGCAATGATTGCTTTAGTAGTCTCTTTTGCACAAGCATTAATGATATCTTTTTGTATGGAAGGAGAAGTCAATTGACAATTTTTAGGGGCATTATCCAACACAACATCTTCAACATCAGTTCTACCTTCTGCGTGAAACTTCAAAAGTTGAATGAAATTACCCCTATTCAATGATTCTTGTTTCTCATCATGACCCCGACACGGCATGCCTTGAAGTATAAGCCACTTCAAGCACTTAACAGAAGCTTCCAATCTCCTTCGATATTTGATTTTTGTTTCTTCATCTTGCTTATGTAAAGATGCTGCAATCGAACTATTTTGATTCTTAAAATCTTCAAGTCTTTTCATTGCAATTCGATGAGCACTCATATTTGCACCGACATGTAAATCAAAATAATTTGCCTTTTTCCAATTGCGAAATCCATCAACCACAAAAGAATCTTGTCCAACATTATCATCCTTGAATAAATAACAAGCAAAACAAAATGCTGCATCTTTATCAACACTATATTCAAGCCACATTTTGTATTTATCAAACCATTTCCAATTAAATCTACGGTTTTTAGACCCAAACTTTGTGAATTTAAATTCATGTTTATAAGGTTGACAAAGATCTCTTGAACAATATTCTCTTCTAACAATATCTCGGTCACTTGGATGAAATTCAGACATCCTTCTCCTTTTCCCAGGGTCTTGAGGAAGATTCAAAACATCAATAGAAGTTAATCTTTCTTCATTTGCCGAGTTTGGGGTTTTGAAAGTTGGAGTAGTTTCACTATCTTTCTCTTCATCTTGAGAAGAAGGAATAAACGACGGAGGAGGATTATTTGGAAGGGAGCTTGGAGTCGAGCTATCACCATTTTCATTACTCAAACGTTTTGCAAAAAAAGAAGTAATATTCCTTTCTTTTCTCTTCATTTTCAATTCTAGCAAGAACACATGACACATAACACATTCAATTATACACTCATCACCAATTTACCAAACACATTCACAAAGTACAATCACAATTCACAAACAAAAACAATTGACATTTATAATTCATTTCCACCAATAATTCAAGAAACTCCAAAATCACAAATTCACAATCACAAATTCACAATTCACAAAGGCTAAAGCACAATAACATTAAGTCATTAACATAATAACATAACATCTAGTATTTAATTCAATCAAAGAAATTATCTTAAAATTTGAAATAAGGAATTAAAAACCCTAATTTTTGGGAATTAGGGATTCAAAAAAAATAGCATACCTGAGTGATGGACAGAACAGTGGACAGTGGTGCCGTGGTGGGCTGGTGCCGGACTGCCGGTGGCCGGTGAGTGATGGTGTTCGGTGTTCCGTGTTCAGCCGTTCAGGAGGAGCGACTAGTGAGGAGAGTCACTGAGTCAGCGATCTGTCATGTCGACAGTCGACTCACTGACCACTGGTGCGGTGATGCCTGGTGGTGTCGACAGTCGACGGTGGACTGTGGTGTGGTGGCCGCCGGTGGAAGTGTGGGACAAGTTGTCTAGTGTGAGAAATGAGAGAGAAAAGGGTTTTTAGTTTGTTTAGTGTGAGAAATGAGAGAGAAGATTAGCCTGCTGCTTGCTTGAACCCCTAAGGCCCTAACGCGCGTTTCTGAATTTTTTTTCCCTATTTTTTTTTTTTTTTTTTAATTTTTTTTTTGAACTCCATAGGGGCACGTGACCCCATGTGACCCCATATAGGTCCGCCACTGCCCACTCGGACTCTGCCTTGTGCAGGATACCGGAAATGTCCTTTCCCTTTCCCTTTATATAAAAAAATTAGATGTTTGAGTTTTCATATCATGGGACTTTATATCGCGGCTCGGCCCAATATAGACAAATGCACACGTGTACTCGTGCTGGTGATGCACATGCGTACAAGCACGTGCCGCCAAAAGCATGGTAACGTTGCATACAAAAACATTCAAGATGAATACCGATAGGTTTGAATATGATTTGATCTTCAAAATCAAAATTAGAGGTTCCAATATTACATGTCCATGCAAGTTTCGATCTTCCATAGGTTTAATATTAGGGAATTAGGCATATTTTCTAGAACTTTTTAATTTTTTTAGTTTTCAAAAAAATTTGAAAAGTAGTTTACTTTAAAAATAAGCTTCTAGCATGGTCGTTGTCTAAGACATCGTCTCTCAAGTCGAATAGGTTGAAAGACTAGGTTTCTTGAGGTGTCAAGTCATACCCATCGTCAAAACAACTACTTTAACTTGATGTGACTAGTGGCAAGACTATGATCGACAGTAGCACCAATATGCAAAGTATTGTCGTTAATATATATAGATATAATAAATCAATCAAAATAAAATAATAAATAAAATTGATTAATAATGTCAAAACAAGCTATAAATTAACAGTTGTTGGCAATGAATTGTTGGCTTTTTTGATTGACTTGTTTGATCAGTTGGGAATGTTGGTTGCTTTTGTTGGCTTTTATGCTAACTGAAAAATTCAGCTGGTTATAAAAATATTTAATAAATTTAGATATTGGTTGTTGACTGCTTATTAGAGAAAAAGCAGATCAACAAGTCAAATGCCAACAAAAAAGCTAACTAGGGTACCTTTTTATTTTGGCTTAAAAGTCGGCTTTTCAGCCGGCATAAAAACTATTTACCAAACACTATTTTGCTGTTTAACCATCCAACAAGCCAAAAATTTAAAGCTAAAAATCAACCAAAAAACCAATATAAAAGCCAATATCCAATTTAAACACATATTTAACAAAAATAGATGACCACTTATTATGAACTATATAATCATAAAAATAATTAACAATTAGAAATAACTAGTTTATTGTATTTAATGTATTATTTTCGTTAAGTTGGAAAGAATCTTAGTTAAATAACAATAAATCAAGAAAAAAAACTAGTCAATATTGATACAATATAAATACTATTACAAGCTTTATCCTATATAAAATAAGTCGATTAAATACTTATATTGATTTGTGAGTCAATTTATATCCTCCATAGGTGGTTATACTGGTGGTCTAATAGATCAATCGTTACAAAATAAAAGAATGAGAGGCAAAAAAAAAAACGTAAATGAATTATTTTACCAACTTAATTAATAAAAGAAAAGTACACATTATATTGTAAAATTGTCAACTATAAAATTTATCAGCTATTAAATGAGAAAACAATAAATAAACTATATATATATATATATATATATATATATATATATATATATATATATATATATATATATATATATATATATATATATATATATATATATATATATATATATATATATATATATATATATATATATATATATATATATATATATATATATATATATATATATATATATATATATATATATATATATATATATATATATATATATATATATATATATATATATATATATATATATATATATATATATATATATATATATATATATACATGAATCCTTCCATTCATGCTTCATGGAGTTTTAAGAAGATCATGAAACAAAGAGAGCTTGTGAATCAACTAGGGGGATGGTCAGCTATAACTCAAGGAGGCAAATACAGTATAGGGAATGTTTATGTTCGCCTGATCGCCGATACTCCTAGGGTCCAATGGGGGAATATCATGATTAAGAATGTAGCTAGCCCGAGCGCTTGCTTCATCACTTGGCTAGCCATTCAGGACAGGTTGGCTACTAGGGACAGGATTAGCAAATGGCTTGATCTTCCAGACGATAAATGTCCCATATGCAGGGTTACAAGAGAATCAACTCAACACTTATTTTTTGACTGCTCTAATGCTCGAAAGATCAGGGATCACATCTTCAAATTCCTTCCCCGTGGCCTTGACAGCCCTGATTTTCAGACTGAAATCCAGAGGATGAGCAAGATCAACAGGAAGAAGACTGATAGAGCTAAATTGATGGTGGGTACCTGGACCGAGATGATCTACAGTATCTGGATGCAGCGTAACAAATTGATTTTTGATAACCACACCTTCGATCTGAAGGAGGTTATAGATTGTATAGTGTTTAGAGTAGCAGGGAGAGTTAACAGTAGAATGTCTGACATGCTTGTATCTAGCTAGGTAGTTTTGGTTGTTTTTTGGGCTTTCGCTCTCATTTTTGTTTGAGCGATAGCGTTTTTGGTGGCTTGTGAGGAGTTAATTTCCTTCCCAAGCGTTTTGCTTGTATTGTTCTCTCTCGTATATAATACAAATCATTTGGCAAAAAAAAAAAAAAAAAATATATATATATATATATATATATATATATATATATATATATATATATATATATATATATATATATATATATATATATATATATATATATATATATATATATATATATATATATATATATATATATATATATAATATATATAAATGATTTTATCAATTGTTGTATGCTTTTATCATCTTAGTTTTCCCATAATAGTTATGATTTTAAAATAAAAAATAAAAAAAGTCAACAAAGCCTTAGGCTAAAAATGATGCTAGTGTCCATTTCATGATAATATTCTAATTTAAAATTTGATATTATAAGAATCTTTCTACATATTCATCAACAGAATCAAATTCTGTTTAATTGATGGGATGATGGAGAATCAATTAACGTCAATTCATATATTGGCCACTGAATAATGAAGCAATAATCTGGATAAAATAATCAATTAATCATATACTTCTAAAAAATTAATTACTTCTTCTCAAACGTCATAGCACATGCTGGCAAACCATGACTAGGGGTTATTTGATTTAGAAATTAAACAGATAATTTATCTTTTTATATATATATATATATATATATATATATATATATATATATATATATATATATATATATATATATATATATATATATATACTTTTGAATATTCCAATCGTATTTTCAAAATAATTTCTTTTTTCAAACTTTGAAATACAAATTTCCTTCAAGAAAGACATTGAAGTAAACTTAAATATCTATGTGTTAAAAATACGCGTAAAATTTTAAAACCAAAAAAAAATACGAATTAAAAAGTCAGATATTCAATAATCGATTTGGATTAAATCCGGATACTTGATATTCAATTTTTTCGGACCTAAAATGAACTATGATTTTCACTATCCAAAAAATTAGATATTCATTAGGAGATAAGTCTATAACAATTGAATATGATGGTATCACACCCTTACTTGATCTTTAAGGATGCTTACTAGAGATAAGTATATTGAACATGTCAACAAAAGAAAATGGATATCATTCCATCCTTTTGATTTTTTTTTCTAAATATGTCAAGGAATCAACTCAACCAAAAGCTTAAGCTGATGGTTGAGGTCCCAAGATATGTAATATACTCTAACACGCCTCCTCACATGAAAGCCCTTTGCGCTAGAAGTGTGGATGCAACACAGGCCCTCCTCATACCTGGTGCTAAATATTCCACTTTTAAATGAGGGGTGGTTGAGATTCGAACCTGTGACCTCTTGTCACACTGGCTTCTGATACCATGTCAAGGAACCAACTCAACCAAAAGCTTAACCTGATGGTTGAAGTCCCAAGATATATAATATACTCTAACAAAATATCCTATTGATTGTTTCAATGTATAAATATTTGTCAAAGTATGAAGGGTTATTGAAGGTTGACAAAGATATTGACTATTATTTTCAATCACTTTCTATATGTATAGATAATTTGAAGGGATTTTTGCATACGTACTATTTTTTATCTCCCGATTCATGAATATCCATTACCAATTAGCATGCTCTAATTGACTAAGGTCTACCCTTGTATTTGGCGGAATAAGTGTTGGGCCGAGCTTAAATAAAAGTGAGTTGGGCTGAGTAGGGCTCAATGGGTTGAGCCTGTCAGGCTTGTCTAGCTATAATTTTGTTTTTTTTAAGTGGGTTACTTTTGAGAGAAATCGTATGTCAGTAAAACGATCTCAAAATAAGAAATACATGTACGAATAATTTGTATTAATTGAGCTCTACAATCCATATATGAGACATGTGACACGTCTCTTGATGACTTCGCCTCATATAAGAAATAGTGTTTCTAAAATCTTAGTGAAATAAGCATTTTACATTAAGTAAAATGTCTTTTCTTTTAATTGCTTGCTAGTTTCCAATATAATTTGAATATTGACTATAATAGATATATAGTAATGTATCATAATTCAAACGAATAATAATAATAATAATAATAATAATAATAATAATAATAATAATAATAATAATAATAATAATAATAATAATAATAATAATAATAATAATAATAATAATAATAATAATAATAATAATAATAATAATAATAATAATAATAATAATAATAATAATAATAATAATAATAATAATAATAATAATAATAATAATAATAATAATAATAATAATAATAATAATAATAATAATAATAATAATAATAATAATAATAATAATAATAATAATAATAATAATAATAATAATAATAATAATAATAATAATAATAATAATAACAACAACAACAACAACAACAACAACAACAACAACAACAACAACAATAACAATAACAATAACAATAACAATAACAATAACAATAACAATAGAGACCCGTTTAAGGCCCACATAGAGCCGATGTTTACCCCTTTTATTTTCGTACATAAATGGTCCGTTTATGTCCAACCCATTAAAATCACATCCGTTTAAAGCCTACATATTTAATGGTCGAATCCAAATCCCTAATAGACCATCAGCCTGTTGTACACCTCTAATTATGACCCTAGACCTTTAATTAAATACAATATTTGCGTAGAGTTGTATAATACTACTATATAACATAAAAAATAGTAATTGAGTTGAATTTGAAAATGAGTTTTTTACCCATCCTATATTACTATATTAGATTCACCGTTGCCTGATATAAAGCACGATTCGATCTTCTAATTAATGAATTTGCATTAATCCTTTGTCACCTGAAATTAGAAAGCAACAATATAGA
Source organism: Amaranthus palmeri (assembly GCA_019776075.1). NCBI lineage: Eukaryota > Viridiplantae > Streptophyta > Magnoliopsida > Caryophyllales > Amaranthaceae > Amaranthus > Amaranthus palmeri. Next base: position 208,606 of record JAAKBH010000008.1, read on the forward strand.
AATCAAAACTTTTTGAAAGTATTAAATGTATAAATTTTTCCAAATTATTCAAAAGTTTGTCAAAGCACTCAAACCAATATCTTTGATATGAATAAAGGAAAGGAAAATCTACCTAAAATAATCTAATCTATTCGCAATTTGTTAAATTAGGTTGGACTTATTGTGAATGCCAGCACAATAAACAGGAACACGAGGTGCACACACTTTATAAGCTAAGGAGATATATGTTATCCCAAAACCATATGGCAATGGGAAGAAGGTCTCCAATAGCTTATAAACTGTGCACACCATTTTCAATTTGTCGATGTGGGACAACTCATCCCAACACCCCCCCTCACACGCGAACCCCCGTCAAGTTCGCATGTGGGAGTAATCAATTAGGGTAGGAACGCCATTCTTTTCGAACCTACCATTTTCAAATTTTTGATCGAACCATCGGCTCTGATACCATGTTAAATTAGGTTGGACTTATTGTGAATGCCAACACAATAAACGGGAACACGAGGTGCACACACTTTATAAGCTAAGGAGATATATGTTATCCCAAAACCATATGGCAATGGGAAGAAGGTCTCCAATAGCTTATAAACTGTGCACACCATTTTCAATTTGTCGATGTGGGACAACTCATCCCAATGGCGATTACCATACTGTGCACCAATTTTCCTACAATAGTCTCACCTATTGATTACCATGAATAATCCTAACTTTAAGGGGTATTTTCTTAGAGTAAACTTGGATAACCCGATGAACTACTATAGTAGGTAATTCACCAAAAAAATAAATTGTAAATTAATTTAGAACTGGTTAAAAAATTTTAAATAATAAAAAAAATCATAATTTTATTTTAATTTATCTTTTTTTTTAAGTAAAACTTGCTATAACAAGCCATTCGGTTACCAGGTTTACTCTAAAAAATATCCTTCAAAGTTGGGATTATTTATGATTAATCAATATATGTGATTATTATAGAAAAATCACGAATAAGTTAGATTATTCTTGGTAATTTTTCATAAAGTAAATATTTAAGAAGTTTTAGAAGCATTTGGAATTATATTGAATTTCTTAATAGACTATACTATAAGACTATAAGTACTAAAACCAATTTCCACAAAATATTTTAGATCCATTCTTATTTAGTCCTCTTCCTTCAATCTATCTTATAAACAAAAAAAACCTTTTTCCGTTCCATTATACTTACACCTGACAATAATATTTTACATACAACATATCACAATTAGTTGCAAGTAGTTCAACGCGGGCGTAATATATACCCACTCATACATAAAAATATTTATGAGGATAAGATATATATTAAAACTAGTATAAATTCTTGAACAAGGATCTTTGAATGTTGGAATATACAAATAAATAATTGAAATGATAAATAATTAATTAACTTTATTATACTATATCATGTAGTGGAATCATTCAATAATTAATATCTAAAGTAAGAAAGGTGTAACGTTTTGTCAAATGCTAATACATCCCACTCACGCAAGTAAAGCATTTCTCAGCAAACCAAAAAAATAATCCTTCCTTTTTCTTGCGGCACCAACTTCTCTCCCAACCACCCTTAACTTTGAAATTCATCAAAAAAAAACTGAAAAATTTTCTGTTTCCTTCTCTGTTTTGTGTTCTTCTAACATGATCAAAACTCAAAATCTAGAATCAACGTGAAATAGCGAGGAAAATCGACGTTTTAATGGCGAATTGGGGGATACCAAAAAACCCACAAATTATGAACATAAAAGGGTTAGATGAGAATGATTTTGCAATGAGGGTTATGCTATCGCAAAAACCGGGAAGTGATTTGATTCAAAATTGCGATTTGCCTCCCCCGACTAAAAAATTGTTATCTGGATTATCGGAGAATGTAACAGTAATCAATTATCCGATGAACAGGAAATTACATTATAAAGAGGATGATGATTTTGACGATGGAGAGAAAAAATTGGGGCTTCTTAAGGCATTGAGATTGTCTCAGACCCGAGCTCGAGAAGCAGAGGCAAAGTGCGCTGAATTATGTAAGGAGAAAGATGCGATTGAGATTGCTTTGGTGCATGATTCGATGCAGATTTTGGCGTACAGGCAGTTTGTTAGGTTGCTTGAGTTTCAAGTTATGCAGCTTCAGAAGAAACAGCAGATGTTGCAGCGCGGGAAGATGAAGAACGGAGATGATGATGATGATGATGATGATGATGATGGTGGTGGTGGTGATGATGGTGATGGGTTGGCATTGTTGATAACTATGGCTTTGTGTTTGGGAATTGCTGGTGTTGGATTGGCAATTGGTTGTAAATATTTTTCTTGTTAGATTTTAATTTTATTTTAATCTTTATTGTTGTAATTTAACTTGAGTTTATATTACTGATTTTAATGGGTTGTAAATTGATTGGTAAAATATAAATGCAAGTATTGTAACTTTTGTGTTTCTATGCAAGTGAATCGGATTGACAAACGGAATTGGAGGAAGGAGACAGATTTAGAGGAATATAATTTCTTCTGCACAAATTCTTGTGAAAGACGGTCTCTATGAGAGACCATCTCTAATTGGATCGGCCCATAAAAGAAAATGTAGAGTGAACATAAAATTAAGCTTTAATGGGTTGAGCCTTGAAGATATCTCTCAGAGAAACGGTCTCTAAAGAATGAATTTGAAAATAATTAGGAAAAAATAGGAATTATTGCTCGTAATGGTATAAATGCACCCATATAAACATTCTAATTAATTAAAAGATGGTGTTCATAATTGGATACGCAACATTTTATTTTATATATCTGAAAATTTGAAGTATTATATACTGTCGATGTTAGAAAAGTTTGTTATAGAAGTCTATAAACGTATGTAGGCTGGTTTGAATGGGTATTAGAGGTTAGAAATAGAATACACAACTAAATGAGGAATTTTCTAGAATTTCGAACACTCAAGACATCAGTTCAATAGATAATTTACAGAGAATCCAAATAAGAAAGCGAGGGAGAGGATTAGAAGGTTGAACGACAAATCGAGAGAAGGGCGAGAAAAATAACATATATGCAAGAAACCGATGATGTAAGGAAGCTATGCAAGGATATATATACATATGTATAGTTTTAATATAGGTGCACTTGAGGGAGTGTCACCTACATATGTACAAAGTGTGGTTCAGCTAAGCAAAGCTATTTACAGTTCATAATTAACATCCTCAAATCGGAGCGAAAGAGATGATACGGACCTATGTGATCCCATGATGAATGGCTCGCAAATGGTCATAACACTCGTCACTGTCAACGAAGGACTGCAAGCAAACCCAGCACAGGTGATTCCCGCATTTACATTCAACATGGTTGCACCCGTCTGCCTTCTCGATGGTATGGCCACACAAAGGACATTTCTTGACGAACTCTTCCTTCCCTCTACACCATTCTTTTAAAGATGAATCTGGATCATCTTTAAATTCTTTGTATTTCTCACATGATAAGTAAGGGTGATATTCCAAATGGCATTTAGTACAAGTTTCCGCGTAGCAAGCACCACAGACAAAAGGCTCCCCTGACTCATCGGGACCTGACACCTTATAAACAGACGGGCAATCAGGTGAAGGACAGAAGGCAAACTTACCACCGCTACAACTCACAAATGCTTGTACCGACGCCATAAAAAGCTCATCCAGCTTTTCACATGACAATAAAGATCTCAAGTCAACTAGCCAAATAGGAACTCCACAGCCTTCCCGAGCACAGCAAATAGGAAAACCATCTTTGTTTTTTATTGCAGACTCGCACTGGTCAACTAAACATGAGCTGCAGAACACATGCATGCAACTTTCAAGTTGATACGCCTCCTCCACTTCACACAAACAAATCGGACAGGCCATTTCACTCGCAACATTAGCATCCTTCAAACTACCACTTGCTATTGCTATCTCATCAACAATCTCCTCCACCTTTTGTTTTGCCTCTTTAGTACCATTGATATAAATGATATGACGACGCGTATTAAGAGTGAACTCAGCTTCCGGAACCTTCTCCTTTAACCCCTGCAGATCTGGACCACACCTCTTGACAACTTCCTTCATCAGGTCATTAGGACGTTCAGCACCACGTAAATGAACCTCCAAATATTTATTTTTATGGAGGTCAAGAAGCCGCTGCACAAACTGCTCTTCTGCCATAACAATTTTAGCGGTAGGCCCACACATTCTTACACTAAAGGTCTTCCTATCATAATAGACGTGAACTCCCATTCCCTGCTGAATGTTCTTCATCAGTAAGATACCATCTCTAGAGCCCAACAATTGTAGAACAGCTGGAGTAAGACTAGCATGAGTCACTGTCTTCCCTTTCATCAGCTCTTCCAGAGGCCTTCTCAGCTCAGCAACAACTTTAGTAGCTGGGGCTGATATCTTCACTCGATAAGAGCCATTAGCATTCTTGTCTAAAGTGCATTCAACACCTGAAACGTAGTAGCCAATAACTGTAAGCTCTAAGTTCAGGGGCATACCACAAATAGCAAGGACAGAAGCTTCCAGCAAAGAATTAAAGGAATGAATCCCCCACCCCACAACCTATATACACACACACACACACACTAGCAAAAGCACACTTTACAATGGACAAAATTACAGTTAAAATAAGACAGACAATCAAATGACATAAAAGACTGAAATGTCTCCCACTTAAAACTGAAAGTTAAATGCGTCCTGCTCAACAAAATATCGTAAGGGTAAAATGGAAATATTTTTGCCAAATTATTTCATCACTGAGCTTTACAAAAAAGGCTGAAGGTATAACACAAAAACTAGATGAATGTTGAATGTTCTATAACACAAAAGTAATTGTTCGTTGTGCATTAGAATTTCATAATCAAGAAACACCTCTTATTAAATTAAATTGAATAAAATATCTTCAGTTTCAAATAAAAATCAAAATTCCCAATATAAAGGAAACCCTAATGCCTAATTGTCTACTCCCTCTAAATCCGTTGCATACCCTTCTCACTTCTTTTGGGAGAGCTTTTCTAAAAAGTGGGTACAAAGAGGCGCCTAATCTGTAAGTTGGGCTGCATTAGTTGAGAAGAAAATGTTTGTTGAGGGCATGCTTGGATTGGAGGTAAATATTTAAGGGGATAAGTCAAACTAATGAAATGAAAGCAAATAGAGATGCATTTGAAGTAGTAGAGATAGTTGTGAAAAAGGTAAAAATGAGCATAAAATAAAAATAATAAAGGAAAAGGAAGACGATTATTATGGAGGTAATACATTCCCCCACCCTCCCCTAGGGTAAATATTTACCCCACAAAATTGAGATCTCCCTTCATTTGTCATTACTTTGCAACCATCCTCCCACCTCTACAACAATCAAATTTCACATATTTCTCAATCAACAACTTTGTTTTCTTACTTTGACTTTTTTACTCCTTAAAATATTTACACTCAATCCAAGCATGCCCTTAGGGTGAGAATTTCTGTTTCTATAATAAAATTTAAAATTTGAAAACTAATTTAAGAATGCCTGAGAAATAATCACAAAACCCAGCAAAAAACGAAGATGAGCAGAAACAAGAAGAAAACGTAAGCACACAGACCAACTGAAACGGTGAAGAGCATCATCCAATGCAACATGGAAGGAAAAGGTCACGGCAAATTATACACAGATAAGTAAATGAAAGGTCTATGAATCCACCAACCTCTTTGACGGTTGAATCTGGCGACCAATGAATCAAGTTCTGTCTTAATTAAGAAGTATACATAGGAAGAACAACAAACAGAAGTGTGAAATAATCGCACGCATTGTATTTTCTGCCATGAACGAAAACCAGGTAAAGCCTTCCCTTCAATCTGCTCTAATGCTTTTGCTGCCTCCAAATGTAACCTTCCATCAAAAGTAATCAAGGCTTTCATATAGCTATTCTTAGGCTCAGGAGGAAAGACCTGAACTCTGCAGAAGTTAATTTGTGGACTTCCTTTCGGCATGAAAACAGATATCTCTTTAAAAAGCAGTTCTTCACAGGCATGGATTGTTTGATCTTCCACAGCATCTCCCCTAAACAAAAAGAAGTCCAAAATTCTCCTATCTGTAGCACTCCTTAATACCCGCAAAATTTCAGCTTCAGAAACTTCCTTATCAATTCCACTTATCAATAGAGAATCAATATGTCTAGTACTAGGTTCACAATTAATCATTCTTTCCCCAATCTGCAGAAAAGATAAATGTGAAATCAATAAGTTAACATCAGGTGCCTCACATTTAAGAATACCAAAGCCTTTACTTATCCTACGTGGCCATAACAATTTCGCTTTCACAGCAGGAAACGAAAAAGCTCGGTCTACTCCAAAGGTTGCTCTCGAAAGATTCACTGTAAGTAAAGAACCATTAAACTTGATGTTGTTCAGCTCAGTTGCCTTTTGGGCAGCATCAGGAGTCAGAAATGTAATACTTCCCCACTTCTCTGTCTCTTCTGTTTCTGGACCACGAGTTGCACATTTGTGAACAGCACAAATTCCAGAGGAGTGACTTTCAATAAACAATATAAGCTCCTTGTCATCAACAGCATTAACGTTGGGATGGAATACATCAATAGTCAAACACCTCTTGTCAAGCTCCAGATGCTTAATTTCAGCTCCAGACCCAAACAGAGCAACAGGTGGCGACATACCAGGACCTCCTGTATACAAGCATCTCTCCATGCATTCATTCTGTAACGATCTTTTTTCACAATGCAAAGCATCATTGACATCCTTTAAAACCTTTCCAATGTCATCTGAAGAAGTATACAACTGAATTTCATCCTTATCACAGTCAACTTTGATGCATATTCTTTCATCCGCGCATATTGATCTCAGTCGTGACACAAGACGATTTAAACCATTATTATACCTGCCACAAAACTTCTTCAGGAGAGTTTTGCCAAAACCAGATAATGTTGTCTCCTGTAGCTTCTGATTTTCCAATCCAGATATATCAAATGGTGGAGGAGGAATAAGAGACAATAAAAACTCATAATTAAATACAGTCACACATGTCAAGTATAGACAAGACATTGACACTAATTCACTAAAAACAACCCACTCAGGTTTATGATTAAACATCAGCAGAGAACAGGCGGGATGAAGCTGAACATATTTCCCAGATAATGCCACTTTATAACCAATTTGATCACTACCAGAATAAACAGCCACATTTTCAGAAAGACAAGCAAGAATTGTCTTCTTGAGATTCCCATCATGCTCCGTGACACGCTCAGGTGTCCAACTCCATAAACTTGGTACAATGATACTAAGTTCACTTTCGAAACAGCTCTCCCATTCACATATGGTGTCGTGGCATCTTTGCATCGCTTTGGCATTAATGCTTCTCTCCCAGCACCACATGTTCCTACTCTTTCCCCTTGGAACACTCTCCCATGCCTTGTAAACAGACATCAAAGTAAAGAGATCACCATCTGGATGACAGAAGGATACCTTCTGACGATCAGACTTTAGCTTATCTGCAAGTTTGCCAACTCGACAAAATATACTATTGGAATTTGCCATAACAGCCGCAAGAACAAGACCTTCTTTTCCCAAATGCAAACTATAGCAATCAAGAATTAGTTTACCCAAACGAGGCTCAATACCTAGTCTAATAAGAGTACGACCAAGGTCAGTCAATACAAAAGTACCATTTTCTGAAACTACAGCTCCCAGCTGCACAAGATTCCGGATAGCAATATCAATTGCTTGACTCGACGGAGCATCGACGAAGTCAAACTCACAAATGTTTGCTATGCCCAGTGAAATAATTTTCAAAATAGCAACACCCAGTTGAACTCTGCGTATTTCAGGTTCTTGCTGGGAAGCCATTGAAGTAAAATCATCCTGTGAATAAAGCCGATAACAGCATCCTGGTTCTGTTCTCCCAGCACGACCAGCACGTTGATTAGCAGAACTCTTGCTGATCCAGCATACTCTTAACACATTCATGCCAGAACCAGGTTCAAATTGACTTTCCTTCGCCAAGCCAGAGTCAACCACAAACTTGACCCCTGGGATTGTCAAGGATGTTTCCGCAACATTAGTTGCAAATATGATTTTTCTTCTACCAGGGTAGTCCTGGAACACCAGTGCCTGCTGTTCATATGAAAGCTTCCCATGTAATGCTAAAGGAACCGCGTTAAAAAGATCCAACATTTCACAAGCCCCTTCAACTTCCACAGGAGATGTCAAAAATACAAGAATGGTTCCATCTTTCTCAGTTCTATGGATCTCAGTAACAAATCTCACGACGTCAGATACATAAGGAGCTAAGTTACCAGAAGATACAGTGACAGACTGGGGTGTTCTTTCAGCTAAACAAGGGACATACTTCACATCAACCGGAAAGTTTCTGCCAAGCACTGAAAACATTCCGCATCCAAAAAAATAATCTGAAAGTTGCTTGGCATCGGCTGTTGCAGACATGATAATAAGCCTCAAATTAGGCCTCACAGGAAGCAATTTTTTAAGCATTGCCAAAAGCAGGTCTGTGTTTAATGTTCTCTCATGAGCTTCATCGACAATAATACAAGAAACCCCATGCAACTCCCTGTCCTTCATACAGTGCTGTAATAAACAGTGATCTGTCATATATGTTACTTCGGCATTGAATTGTTGGACAGACGAAAAAGACCGCCAACAGCTAACTGCACCTTTTTCATAGCACCCATCACTCTCTTCTAATACTCTGTGTACAAGTGAAGAGACAGCAATTTTTCTTGGTTGTGTGCATATCAGACATCCAGAATTAACAAGACCCGAATCAGCCAAAAATTGTACTAATTGAGTACTCTTTCCTGATCCAGTTTCTCCAATCAATACCATAACCTGCAAAAGTAATACAAAAGGTCAAAAAAATATGGTAGAGCAATAGTGGGATGTGCCAAAATGCCAGTTGTAGCAGTCCAGCAAAATTGAGACACTATTGAGCACAAGCACATTTCAAACGTTGTCCAGGGACCAGGATGAAGGCCTATTTCAAGGTTTTGGGATGATCAGGCACAATGAGAGGCACAATGATTGACTCTTGGCCAACATGAGGCATGATCAAGATTCAAGGGCCTTCAAATTCTTCAATAATTTATTATTTCAACTATAAAATTGTTCACTATTAAATCAAAAATTATTTATAAGTCAAATGATAGCAACTCTCGTGCATCCTTTTGTTGTGAGCAAATAGTTGCAAAAAGGTGCATATAATGACATAATAACAAGTGCTGATCTGATAACATAATGCAACTATTCAAAAACCACAAGCAGAAATTCATTTAACAGATCGCCCTAAGCATCCTGGTTCTGTTCTGATAACATAACATAATCACATGATGCAAGCAGCAGACAATTTTTAAATTAGCTCCACAATGTTGGAAATCATTCTAGTATATTATTTTTTTGCTGTTAGTTAAAAGTATCAAATAAACAACACATCGCCCTAAGCAAAACAAGACCACACAACTAGGACTCTATATTACTTCAACTACTCATCCTAGTTTTGAAAAGCACACCTGAAGTGTGCCTAGGCGCGACTCGCACCAAGGCGAGCTCCATATCACCTCCAAGAGTCAAGGCACAGCGCATATCAAGAGGTGCGCCTTTCTTGCTTTTCTCGCTTCCTCCGCCTCTCACACTTCTAGCATACGTTTTTAAATCTGGCCAAAAACTTGATATACCCTTCAAGTATAGTTGTTTAATGAGGTGGAAGACAAAAAACACTAATCTCGCCTCTTCCTTTTCTAAATCTTTGTTGAGTCTGAACTACTTCCACTCACCAATAGTTGTCGCCCATCCCACTGTCAACCTCCAGGTATGTACTCTACTTCTCTTCTCTTTTCTTCTCCCCACTTCTTCATTGTCGAATACTCAATGGTGTTTTTTTTCTTTCTCTTCTCTATTTCTCCTCTTTTCTTATTCTCTTTTTTTCTTCTTCTTATCCTCTGTTTATATTAAATTGCATTTTCTTTTTTTTTCATCCTTATTTAATACTCCCTCCAATTCATTTTAAATGTCCACTTTGGGTTTGACGCGCAAATTAAGAAAAATGGTAGTGGGGTATTTTAAGTAATTATAATAATTGAAAAGGTGGTAGGTGAAGTATTTAAGTGATTATAATAATTGAAAAGGTGGTAGGTGGGGTATTTTAAATAATATAAGTTGGGGTAGTTGGGGGTATTTACGTAAAAAAATCTTTGCCAAAAATAGAGAGTGGACATTTAAAATGAATTGGAGAGAGCATATACTTTATCTTCTCTCTAGAATGTTGTTTTGAATTCTTTTTCTTTAATATTTTTTGTTCTTATAACTACTTTACAAGTGAGAATGAGAATATGAGTACTTTGTTGTTTGATAGTAATATTGATGAGCCAAATCAGATAGTATTAATTACTTACTTCCCTCCTTAATTGATAAGCTTAATTTACTTGTTACTTTTTTTTTATGATACCTCGTCACCCTGTCTTTTGATACCACTTGTTACTTTTTTTATGATATAATTATTTGATTGATGAGCTCAATTTTGATATAAATTGATGCGCTCAATCAAATTTGATTACATGCTTAATTTTATATGTTTTTGCTATCATTTAATTATTGACTTATCAAGTTACCATATGATTGTATGAGCCAAATTATTGTATATCTTACTTATATGTTATTATAGTATGACCTTCATGGTGTTTTAAGCATTAAATATGTTTTAAAATTGATTTTAGAGTTTTTCCGTGAAACTTTGAGCCTCGCATACGAAAATTTTGTTCCTTCGCCTTACGCCTCGGAAAAGGGACTTTCTGCGCCTCGGTGTGCCTCGCGCCTCTTAAAATTGAACTACTCATTTGAATAGCATATGGACGCCTTGGCATTTCATTTTGAGCCAAAAATGGAACTTTTTCAGAGACAGTCAAGTTAAACACATAAAAATGACACTAAAAAATTTTGAAGCGTAATCAAGCTAATAGTGACCATAACTATGTTGTTCGACAGTAAAAGGACAAGACAGGGAACTAAAAAATTTTAAAACAGCACAAAATCAAGTTAAGTGCCCATGCCAAATGCTACAAACTCTTCCATTACCTTGGAAATTCCTATCTTCTATTTTCGCCCAAGCCAACCTCATCTTTGGGAAAGTTGAAGCATTATGGTAAATGTTAGTCTAACTTCAACTCCCATTCCTTACCATGTTTTTTTTATCTACTTCTCTAGTTCTCCTTGTCAATCAACTATAACATGCTATGAGTAACCACGACCAACACCCAGCAATAGAGTTGTATAAGAGAGTTTCCAGGTGTAAGTTGGATGTCCTTTCTGAATTAGTTTTTAGAGATAAAGTATTTTTGTTTTTAGATACCACATTCACGAATATAGGATACCAAGTAATCTTGACTCATCTGCCATCTAAGCAAAAGTGCAAAGGATTCCTTCCCTAAAGATTTTGAGTACAAATCTTTGTCAAACACACCTCTACTAGATTATGTCTCTCAGAAGGAAGAATTATCGATCCTCTACAAGATATATGGAAAACTCCACACTGTTCTAAGTAATTTAATCCCACAAAAGATTTCTATTAACAGTAGGTAATTTAGGTAATATAAATGATCAACTGAAAGAATATGGAAATTGAATAATTTCAAATGCAGCATCATTTTTTCACAAATCACGAACTCAATAGCACTCAGATACATGCACTCTTCTCTTCCACTTTAAGACACAACATTCAATAAAATCTCATTAAGAAAACATCGGTCCCAATCAGCAAAAGCAGTTCAGAATACTAAAATTCAGTTTACTCTCCAAGCAAATCATTTTTACTAAACAAAAACCAACCTTATCTTGATCAACAAAAGTCAGTGAAATTAATTTCAATTCACTCTGGGAAAAAGGCTTTACTCACAATCCTACAATTGCCGCCATGATTTGCTGCTAAAAATCTAAAAGACAAAAATGCCCATGAACGTAAACTAAGACAATTTTAGTTATTAGACAGGCCGCGAATTCATTTTGGCAACTTAGCAAACCAAAATATTCCAAAAAAAAAATAGAACTAAAATAAATCAATTAATAAGTAAGATCAGTTGAAAAATCACCTGCTCATAACTAACACGCTGAAGAATTTCCGTCCGATAGGCGTAAATTGGGAGACCGTCGTCAAGGCGGCGACATTCCCTCATCATCACATGATAAATTCTCGGCCAATCGAACTCATCATCATGGAAACGGAAAGGCAAAACCCTGTCTTGCTCGTTCTCTTCTTTCTTATCAATATAATCGATTAAACAACGAATTCCGTTTCTAAATTCTTGAATTCGCTTGAAAATCAACTCTCTTTCACTTCTTAACCCTAACTTTTTCTTTTTCAGCTCTTCAAACTGCTGAAGAGGTTGAAACTTTCTCGTAGCAACAGAATTTCCCTCGATTTCTTTATCCAAACTCTGCAATTTCTTCTCCCACTTTTTCACCAACTCACTACATTCTAACTCTTTAAGTTTCGACACAAACAGCGGTTGCAACCTTTCGTAAAGCTCATCACCATCGGAACTCACATAAACGTTTCGCACAAGAATGGGAATGAAAGAGTGCTCTTGCGAAAGAAATCCTTCCCAAAATTTAACAACAGCATCACGAACAGAGCTCCATTGAATATAGTAAAGATGAATTTCAGTAGGTTTATAACCTTCAAAAACAAATTTATACGGCCGGATTTTACTGTATTTGGAAAGTAATCCATCAACAACACCAGCTTTTCTATAATCTGATGAACTATGATCTGTTTGAGGACAAAGCTTGATGATGAAGTTAGGTTGAAGACAATGGTGTCTTCCCGGAGGTTCCGGTGGTCTCCGTCGGAAAAAATCCGACGAAAAGTTAGGGTTACGACAAGAAAACGGCGAAAATCTAGGGTTACGACAAGAAGACGAAGGAACATTAACTGGATTTTGATGAGTAGATTGATTTACGCTAGCCATGGAAGAAGCAAGGAGAGAGAAACCCTTTTAATGGGAATTTAGGAAAAAAAAAAAAAGCGTCAAAAAAAACAAAGGAGATGAAAGGGTTTAAGAACACTAGAGAGAGAAAACAAAATAGGGTAAAGATTAAAAAATAGAGAGAAAACAAACGGAGGAATTGTCTTTTTCGCTCTCTTTATATACTGCTCAGTTTTTATTATCATTCCGAAAAAAAATAATTTTATGAGATCGTATTTTTATGATAATCGTATCTTATACTATTTATAGTATCAAATTTTTATAATTTTTATTATTTACTTTCTCCTTTTGCATTTTACTTGCAACACTTATTATTTTTGGAAGTTTTATATTACTTGTAAGTTGTAACATTACTATTTTTGACAAAAATAATTTACTTATTTTATCCTCACTTTATTCCTACCATATATCACCATCAATCATACATCATCCATTCATCCTATTAATTACTTATTTAATATACCCACAAGTCACAACCACTATCTATTTATAATAAAAAAAAATTTCTACCCCACATATCACCATCAATCATACAACATCCCTACTTTTACCATACTGATTTGACAACCCTTAAATATTGTGTTAAAATCCGATGGTGCAACTAAAATGGAAAGAAGGTATTATAATTTTGTATATATAATACCTATTTTGTACAAATATTAAAAATTTAATATCATTATGTTATGATTTATAAATTTAAAAAAAAAGAGTATTAAAACGACATATAAAAAGTAAAATTTAATAAAATATGACAAAAATACAATAAATACAATGAAAAAAATAAACTATCCAACAAATACTTCCTTCATTCTGAGATAACCGTTACATTTCGATTTTGTGCACTATTCATTGTTCAAGCTCATTTTATATATTGCGACTAATGTTTAAGTAAAAAATTTAGTCAAGTGAGATATTGTTTGAATCATCTAATCACATACTTTCACAATATTAATTTTTTATTATTTTAAATTTATATAATTCAATATATAAATAAACAAAATAACGCATTAAAATACGTAAAAAAAAATATATAATGATATGTATATATTAAACCAGTAAAAATTGTTTGTGTGCCAGCGAAATAATACCAGTGAGGGAAGTACAAGTACAGTCCTATGCTCCTTCGTTACAGGATCTAATTTGTGACGTTCCTTTTTTTTTCTCATGTTTATTATTCTATTAAAAATTCCTAATCAATAACCGTAATTTGTAAATCATCACAAAAAGGTAAAAAAATAATAATAAAATAAATAAAACCAAAAAAATAAATTAAAATAATAAAACTCTCAACTTATCAAATTCTACTTCATCAGGGTGATTTATTAATCTCACAAATAATCGTTACTTAGTAAAATTTTGTCTTTTCTACTTGATGATGAGTCGTCCGTTTATTTCTAATGACTAATGGGACGGACTAGGGATGTAGAGGATTAAGTTTTTTGGAATTTTCTGGAATACACATAGTACTCGTAATTTTGATATTTCTTTCCAATTAAATTAGTTGTTTCATTTCTTTATTTGGCAAATTTATATTAATTGTTCTATTTTTTATGAAATTTTTTACCTAAATACCCATATTCACACAAGTAGTGATCAAAATACTCACACTTTTACTACTTACAATACTTCAGCTACCACCTTTACAATTGATTTAATCAATTAAAATACCCAGCTACCACCTTTTTAATGGACCCTACACCACCCTTAATATCTGTGTCCAAGCAAATGGGACAACTAAATTGGTTCGAAGGGAGTACTAATCTTTTAATTAACCAAATTGTCATTCTTAGACTTTTCCAAAATTAACTAAAATGTTTCCTCAAAAAAATGCAAGTTAATTAAAAGACTGAAAAATTTCACGTGTCAGCCTCGTAGAGCTGTTTAGATGAAAGGATTTTATTGATTGAGTTGGCTTATCTGCCAAATAAAATTAACCAAATTGTCATTCTTAGACTTTCCAAAAATTAACTAAAATGTTTCCAAAAAAAACTAAAATGTGTAATTTATCAATTTTAAAACAAAATAAATTAAATGATCCTCGCTAAGATTGAACTATATTAACAAATTATTGCTTTGAACTTAGTAATACCTTTAGTTTGCGTTATTTATAACCCAAATAATTTAAATATTTTTACAAAAATTAATCAACTAAATTTTTTTGCTACATAGAATAATATGAGTAAGTTTATAAAATAAAATTTAACAATCTAGTTGTGACATATTACTCATGTATTCAAGGAATAAGTTAAAGTTAACTTTGGTAAGAAATATTTTATCACATATATAACAAATCACTAACAAAAATGACATGTGAAATTTTACAGCTTTTTTTATCAGATTGTATAATAATTTTACAGTATTTTCATTAGATTGTATGATTTCAAATAGATCATATTGTTTTATGAATCCTAGCTTCTTGATGTTAGGATTATTGGTGACTTATGTTCACCAAGTAATCAAAACATAATAAAGTTAATTAATCACTTTAGTTAGTAAAGGTAAAAAGAGGACAAAGTATCACAGTTTGTGATCTTGATTTGATGGGAATCCCAAGTACTACCTCCGTTTATTTTTATTTGCAACTTTTGTATCAAACACGGTTGCCAATGCAAATCTTTGTAGGGGGAAATTAGAGGAAGTAGGTATAGGTAATTAAGGAAAATAAAGAGAGAGAAAATGATGGAAGTAGAGATATGTATGTAAGAGAAAGAAGGAGAGAGGAAGTAGGGATAGGTAATTAAGGGAAAAGTAGGAGAGAAAATGATGTGATAGGTAATTAAATGAGAGAGAAAATGATGGGATAGGTATTTAGATAGGTTATTTTTTACTAAAAGAGGAAAGAAAAAGTGAGTTGCACATAATTGTGAGCGGACAAAAATGGAAAGTGTTGCAAATAAAAATAAACGGAGGTAGTACAAGATTTTATGGGTATGAAATCTTCACATGTGAAGGCTAGAAGAGCAAGTTTGGGATAAGGAGTACATCAAGCAATAAATGAAGCAAACCTTGGGGACCAAGTACTACATTGTGATTGGATGATGAAAAATCAATAAGTACACGTACATTGTAGATTTGTAGGTGTTAGTGGGTACTTGGGCACCAAGGCTTTTTCATTATAAATACCTTAGTTTTAGGTCCTTATTACTTGCCCCAATAGTCTCATTGTATAGAGCTATTCTTCTTGCTAATTTTCTACCCATTAGCTCCTCTCTTCCTTACACATAACCTCCATTGTAATTCCTATCAAATCTTGTATTTCTCCTTTAAACACATATTAAATTATATCCTAGGCTAGATGGTGAATGTAGTCAATTGGTGAACCACGTTAAAAATCTTATCTTGTTTATTTATTTATTTTTTTTCATTTTTCATTACTTGCATTATTTTGTTTCCTATACATTGGCACAACACAAACACACATTTAAACTTCATCTTTGTGATCCTTGAGTGAGGTATTTTGCATTTTGCCTCTCCTTTCACTTGATTATGTACTTCTATATTATTATGAAATTATAGACTGTCATATTTACTTTAATTTGTTATGTGGGAATTTTCAAGACAATTTTACATCGTAATGTTATTTTGGATGATAGATTGTGAACTTATGTACATTATTATCATTAGTCCATACATATAGCTTAATCGCAATCTCAATATGATCCAAAATCACCCAAAATGCCAAAAATAAGCTAGACTTATTTTGGACCCAGATTCGTTATTCGATTCGCATGATCCATGATCTGGGTCTGAAAAATTTAAACTTGCAAAACCAGATCTGAATATTGGCTTTATTTGTGAAAATGAATCTAGATCTGAATTTATCTGGACCCGATCCAGATCCTACCGTTGCCATTCATAATTCTTACTAAGGCTAGGAGGACATGATAGGATCATATGAGTAACAATGTAGGAGTAAAATGTATTGGAGGGAGTATTGTGTACAAATTATATAAACAAAGTAAAATATTTTCGTTGTTCTTTTGATTTTGTAGGTTTAATATGTTGCTATTTTTTTATTTGTAATTTTGTATTTTTTTTCTTATTATTGGTATTGGTTTTGCACTTCTTTCTTTAGTTGTATGTTTTTTTATTTATGAATTTAACTATATGATCATGTGTGTACCTACATTGTATATTTTTTTTATTGTGCAAAAAGTAATAATTTGTCAGTATTCTTTAAAAAATAGGAGTAATTATTTTTCTACATAGAAAAAAACATCAAATTCACATTATTATAATTTAAATCGAATGAGTTGGTAAGACAAAAAATCTTATTTTTGAAGTTTGTTCATTTTATTTTATTTATTACTTAGTTTGAATATGATGTGTTAGATCGCTTAAGATAACATTAAAAATTAATTTGTTTAGCTAGATGTGTATATTCTTATTTATATATGTACATTTATTTATTTTTTTGGTAGGAATATACTTTTCCTTTATGAAAGAATTCAACTAGTTAATGGTTATTGAATACAAATATGATTGGTATATCCTAAATATTTTTACTTATTATGTTATTTCATATATAAAGCGTCTACACTATTTAAATCTTACAATATTAACCATTTGATCATGCATGCTTACGCAATATTAACTTTTTAAGGTGCAAAAATAATAATTAATTAAAATTTTAAAAATTTCAATATATACAAGTCAACCTAAAATAATGCACAATATTAAAATTTAAATCAAATGAGTTTGTAAGCAAAAAAAAAATCGTATTTGTGAATTTTATTTTACTACTTGGTTTGGATATGATTTTTAGACCATATTAGATATTGTGAAATTCATTTGTATAGCAAGACATCGAATAATCCTCTTTCTATTATATGCACATGTAATAATATTTTTCTGTAGTCGAAATTAAGGCAAATAATCCCTTTTAAGTTCATTTAACATTTATAGAATAGTTAAAATATTTGCATATATTTTAAATTACCAAAATTACATTAAAATAAATTTTTATCATTCTCATTTCAAGTCAAATAATGTATTTTAAATAGTGAAAAAGATGAAAAAACAATGGAGGTCATGGCACAAATGGACTATGAGGAGGTACTTTTTTTAATGACCTTATTCCAAAACAAATATAAAAACTTATGAAACTGGTAAATGAATAACTTAAAATTGTAAAACGATGTCACTATATTCATGTTTGTAGTGACGATAAATGTTTTTATGAATTTTGTGATGTTATTTATCTTATTAGGTAATCTAACAATCAATGAGAAGTGAAACTAATTGTAATGAAAATATTCAAACATGTGTGTGTTCTATTCATATTAATTTAATTCTTGCAATAAAAGAATGACCCTATTTATATTCATATAATTTATATTTAACCTAAAATAACAATTTTTCTATAAATAAATAATTTTTTTAACTTAATCAACTTTTGCCGCACTTTTCTTTAGGTTTTAGTAGGAATATGAACACCCAACTAGCAAAATGCTCTTTCAAAAGGTATAACAATCTTTGCAAGTACCTCAGCTATCTGATCTTTGATGTTATATACTTCCTCCATTTTATAATACTTGCTACTGAGTGTGACATGTTGTGTGAGAAAATGTCAATATCAATAGCAAGTATTATAGAACGAAAGAAGTATAAAAAACTAAATTTTTTTTAAAGATTTTCTCTAATGAATTGCCTATCAACTTCAAGTAATATTCATTTTTTTTGAATTACCATTCCAATTTTAGGATAGCCTATTAGTTTGAAGCATATATCTTTGTGTGTTTTTTTACATTCACAATAAGTACAGTTTAGATTGGATTGGTTCTCGATTTTTCGGATTTTGTATTTCTTTTGATGAAATCTTTTGTTATAAGACAAGTATTAATTTATGAGAATTGTATTTTCGATATGAAGATTCTTCGTTTATGATTCCCCTTACACATTTTTTCTTTTCTATTTATGCATAGGCTTTTCAATTTTGGGTAGAGGATCTTGATTTAAGAGATTCCATTCATTCTCTATCAAGATTGTCATTAAAACCTGCTAAAAATCATAAAATCGTAAAATTGTAGATTATAATCTAGATTCTGATAAGTATGTGCTTGAGGTATATTAAGTATGTGTTTGTGTAAGTAAGTATTTGAGGTACATTAAATTTTTGTTTGAAGTATATCAAATAGGTGTTTAAAGTATATTACGTAGGTTTTTGAGGTTTATATGAATCAAATAGTTAAAAACACCACCTTAGATATCTTAAAATCTAACGGAATTTATTTTTTTTAATTTGGTTTTTTCTTTAGAAAAATATTATATTGGACCAAACCATTAGAGACGGTGTCTCTTAACAATTAGTGTTCAAATTTTAATCCTTAACATCGACAATAATCTCAAGTGAGAAGGGTCTAGCAAAATTTCCCTCCCCCGTCTTATCAAAATTTCCCACCATTCTCCTTCCTCGCCATTTTACGTTTCAGGCTTACTTCTCTCTTGTCTGCATTTTCTCCATTGTTTGCGATATCGAGGTTGAAAGCTTCTTGCTCTATGAAATTGTGGACTTCTCACATGCTCTCAGGTCATTCCTATTTCTTCGCCTCTTTCGATCATGTTTTCTCAATTTTATGATTAATGAGTTATTTTCCTTGTATTTAATGCTCAAATACTATACATTATCTTGTTTACTTCCGATTTTCGCTTTGGTATATGGACTTTTCGGATTCTTTTGGTGCCTTTTGTTTTAATTGAATTCTGAGGAAGTGTTTCAAAATTCTATACTACAGTCTACAGTTGATAATTGAACAAGCAAGTGGAGAATTCTATTTATTGTTGTTGTTGTTTTTTTTAATGAATATGGAGTTTATCATTTGTTTTTGTAATTATTTCGTTTGTTTGTGCGAGTAAAAATTGCAACTCTAGGTTTAATTTGATGCGTGCTCGACGAAATCTTGAATTTAAGGGAGTGATTGGTGTATTTTAGTGTCAGAATTTGCTGTCCTATTTTGTTGCATAGAATTACTAGTTTTACTTTGATCATTGGTGGTTTTATGTTTAGATTTGAGCACATGTGAATTGTCTATGTCCCACATGGCGATTTATCAATCCAAAACCAACATATTTTGTGAATTGTACTCCATATTGTAACACCGTGCTATTCAAATTAAAAAACTCAGACAATTGCATGTATGGTCGGTAGGTCTTGTCAATAATTCATCCTATTTTACCATTTTAAGAAATGAAGCAAATTGTTCCTTCCAAAGGTGTTAAATGGTTCTCCCAAATCTATGGTATGGGCAAGCTCTTAACATCTTAAATCTAGACCATGCTTCACCTAGGCTCTCATTATCATCTTGGGTGGATGTTGCTATCGTACTTCGACACTCTTGAGTCCTAGTTGGTGTGTCAATTCTCTTAAGGAAAGCACTTCTTACTTCATCCCAACTGGTTAAAGAATTAGGTTTTAGACCCTCGATGGGGTTATTTTAGTCATTTAACCTAGCCAAAATTAAATATACATACCAACATGATGTGGTGTGGTGTGGTGTGCTGTTGCAAATCTAGGCGAGGAGCGAAGCAACCTTCACGAGCCGCGACCAGACCTGCTTGCTGCAAACAAGTTTTTGGCTAATGCTGCGTTTTAGTGCTGTGAGGTAATTAGGATAGGGATGGCAATTCAGTCCGAATCCGACCCTAGTCCGACTCGATCCGAGAAAAATAACCCGATTCGAGTTCGAGATAAAAGTCATCCGACTCCGACTCCGACTTTATGATCCGAGTCCGAGTTAGAGATGGACCGGAGTTGGACCTTATTAAAAATCCGAGACTCCGACCCGACTCCGACCCTGTAGGACATTTGACTTTGAATTTGACATTTACACTTATATTTTGTTTGCTTTAAAACTCTAAACGTGACTTATTCAAGCTCTCTCTCATACTAATTGTAATTTCCGATTTTGAAAAACTACTTGGTATTTTTATTTTGATTGATGAATCAAGATACGACAAATGAAATCAAGAGAAATAAAATACGCCTCAAAATACGAGAAAATTTTGTTAAATTCTAGTAGTAGTAGATTTATTTCTCTTGTTAAAATTGAATTCAAATTGAAGTACATATTTTTTTTGTTAAATTGTATTTGAAAATTATATTTTGTTAATTTTGTATGCTTTAAAATCATTAGTACAATATCATAATGGTACTGTTTGATAATAATCCGACTCTGCATCCGACTCCGTTGGAGATCCGAGAGTCCGAGTCGGGGCAAACTTGGAGTATGCATAATCCGACTCCGAGTGGAGGTGGACTGAAAACAAAAGTCCGACTATTATCCGGAGCAAAGTCGGAGGATGTATAATCCGAGTCGAGTCCGACCCATTGCCATTCCTAAATTAGGAGTTCATGGCTTATCGTTTGCTGCTGCTGGTTAGGACACCCATGTGCGTGTTATGCGTTGCTTCTTTTCTTTCGTTACTTGTCTTGATGGAAAGCAGTTATTTGGTGTGTCATTTCGACTTGGGTGGTGAAGGTCCAAGGTTCATGCCTTGGAGGCAACAATATTTTGAGTGGACTTGAAATATTGATGGTTTTGCTTTTGGATAGCTTTATCGATGGCTCCTTGACTTGCGATGGGCTCGATGTAGTAATGTTGCTATGCTCCACTAATTCATCTAAGCCTTGATGCTAACCACTTTTGGAAAGCTTACAACACTTAAGACATTAAACTAAAATTTAAAACTAACTTGAAATACAAAAATTTAATTAATACTCTAATATTAATTATAAAATCTAAAAAGAAGGATTAAAAATAACTTGAAACCACAAAAAATACAGTGATTCCAACCCTTATAGGAATTATTAGATGTAATTGGGATGGATTTGGTATTGGATTTTGGTGATAGGAATTCTAATCATTTGACTTGGTGAATAAGATCCCGGTAAACCAACATGTCCAAAGAAAGGTGTGTTACTATTCATAAATTAAACTCAATGGGTATAAGGTTAGAAGGGTTATGAGTAATGAAAGGTTTCAAAAGCAAGGTCTCTTCATGCATAGAACACAATCAGACATGATTAGCAATAACAACACAAATAAACAAGACAAAATAAAACAAAACAAAATATTTATGCTATTAACAAAATCCAATATTCTAATACAAATTGACACACAATGTTCCCCATGATTTCAGCAGTTTTTGGTGACACTATAATCTTTATACAAACACATTTACCTATACTATCCTCTTATAAATAGTATTAATGGTAAGTAAGAAATCATATCTTTTTCTTGGATGGGAACAAAGATTTATATATCTTTGGTTTTGAATCATAACGAATCATAGTAAAATGGGACATCAAATTGTGTGCAACTCTGATTTATGTGAAATTGCACTTGATGTTTACCACCAAATGTCAATTGGAAACAACCTCTTTTATTCATAATATGGATGAGGTGGCATGCATTCGACCTCCTTGTAAGCTTATACTTCACCTAGAAGAGACACTTAATGGCATTGGGGTAATGAAATATTGTTGTTGATTGATGATTGATGACAACAATTACTCATTCGAGATTAAAATATCAGGGCAAGAACAAGGACTTGAGGTTTAACATTTTATCCAATTAGGCAATCAATGGATAGTTAGGACTGTAGTGGTTAACCAAAACAAGACAAGAAGGATGCTTCCACTTCTACGTTTATACATCACTTAATGGGAAACTAAGATAGGGAGTCTTGAGCTTCCAAGCCCCTCCATTGTACCAAAGTCATTCACATAATCCTATCAAATTTATGATTACTAATGATGATTAGCATCACAACAAGCGTGACTTTTGCACCTCAATATGTCCTTTTAAGGCAATAAAGAAAGATCATTGTACTTTGGTTTTGGACTATCTGTCCACTACTTTAAAAACTTTGTCTAGTTTGCATGACCAATTATTAAGATAATTCAACCATGTAAATGATTGTTATGGGGTTAAACATTACTTTAAGGAATAGCCTAACCCCCTCTCTTAACCATCCTTCTAAGTAATGTTTAATAGAGTTTTAAAATGCTTCCCATGGACCATACATGATATAACTATTAATTCGTGCTCAATTACACCAATCACCTCTAAATATGCTACCAAGCAATTAAGACCCAAATCCTAGGATTAGACTACTCACACAAGGAAAGAAAACATGAAAACGAACATTCTAAGATTAAACATGATTAACAAATCTAATAAGACAAGAGTAAGCATATTAATATGAAGATAGTAGAGTAACTAAGCTAGATATTAAATATTTTAAGGTTCTATACACTAACAACCCGTTTAGTAGTCGGTATTAAATTGCAGAAATTAGTAATGAAAAGCTAGTGTAATTTTTTTGGGAATATGTCTTGACAAGTTCAATGACCATACTTGTTCTCCCACAACAATCTCATTTTCTTCACAAAATTCATTTCAATGCATTACCATTTACATATGTAGTATTAGTTGGTAATTAAAAATTCTGAAAAAAAATTTTGATGATCAAAGTTTCATTACTATGGGAATGACAAGACACATATCATGAAAATTTACTCTACAAAGCATTCAATTACTGCTATTTAGTACTAAAAATCTAACGGGCCGTAAAGCATATAGAAATTAGAGATGGAAGTTTGAAGGAAAACAAGTTACTAAACAATATCAAAGAACTTGCATGGACACATTTTTTGGCTGGGATAGTGCAGGAGAATCGCCTACATGCAAGAAAGCAGGGAAAATTATTCTTTTCCACAATTGGTGAGAATCGAACTCAATTCACAAGGGTGAAAAGGAAAGCCTTCAACCACTAGGTGTTCCATGATTCTCTGCTCGAACTTGTTCCTGAAGAAAGGCTTGAATGCTTGACTTAAATTTGAATCTTCAACCATAATATTACAATTAAAAGTTTTATGCTAAAGACTTAATATTACAAATTAACTAGAAAATGCTACTTTGAATTACAAATGAAAATTTCAAGAAAATTACAAGACTAAAGGAATAATTTTGAACTAAACGAAAGAAACTTCTAAATTGTTCTTGACTTGTTTCTTTAAGCTTTCTTAATCTAAAAATTCAGAATAATAAACAATACAAGAATAATAAATGTCTTTACCCATATATGGAAAATAAGTACACTAGCTAAGGTGTGTTTGTGTAGCTATTCACATGGCTTCACCAAATTAAATCTTGGGATAAGCAATTAAGAGAGAGCTAGTTGGTGAAGGAAAGGAAATCCTGTGAAATAAGGCTGAGCGGCAATGTACCATAGCTTGAGGGAGTGACAAATGGCGTGGGAGGCGTAGGCTTTGCGAGCTAGTTGTTGCAAGATGAGCAACTTTTCCTCCACATCGATCGATAATTTCTCGAATGTTGTTTTGCCTTAGCCAGTTAATGGGCATTCAACTTGCACCAAGGCCTTCACGAAGGCATTGTCCACTCAAATCATCACGGGGTGGTCTTGGCATGACTCCTAAAATATTATCTACAATAAACTTAAACGGTGCCTTTCGAGCCAAAACAAGTGAAATACTTGCATATTAAGGCATACAAGACCTTATCCATGACAAAATTGAGGATGTATGATTGGATGAACTTAACATAAACCATGGGCGTCAAAACATACTATAAAAGCTATGATTTAAAATGAGGACATCATAAAGGGGCTTATAGTTCCAATATTTTAGACAAAATGAGAAAAAGTCGTCCTTGCTAGTTTGGTCATGTGCAAAGAAGAACGAAAACAACTACTTAGAAAAGTTGAACGTAGAACTTTGAGGACTTTAGAAGAGGTTGATGTAGGCTGACAATGATAAATAACAGGAGTGAAGAATATCATGAAGAACTTAATGTATACGAGCCAATGAAAATAGATAAGATCGAATATGATAAGAGTACATGTATATGATCATTGAAATTTATTTATTAGCTGTCAATTAGTGTTGATATTATTATTTTTTGTATTAAATAAGTCAAATAATCATTGTTAATAACGATTTTCCATGTTGATTTGTTTTAGTTCGTGTGGCCAATGCTGTATTGGTGGGATTAAAGGTCTGTGTTGTGTTCTGTTATTGACTTGTTTTTGAGCTTATCTTCAGAAAACTTTCAAGAATGATTGTAAAAACCTTTTTGAAGAATGATAAATTTTCACAACCTTTTTACGATCAAATGGATCCTACAAAAATATAATATATATGGTTGATGAGGCCCTCATAAAGTAACACGAAGTCATGCAAGCTTAGGCTTCTGTAATCCTACTATTTCCATTCTGATATAGGGAATGTGCTAGTAATCAAGCAATTTGATCTTTGATACTCATAAAACTAATTAAATAAATGCATAAGAGGTCTTTCTCATCATGAGTAAGAGTTTGAGCATTCAGGAGCATATACATTACTAGATTAGGCTAGTTGGAGGCTCCAGTCACCATGTGGTCCAAATCTTTCTTTATGTTTATAATATACCAATGAAAGGGCCAAGAATACTTTGAACATAAGAAAAAAATTCCTCTTAGTCCTTGGAAATTTAGGATACTCTTCTAGTGGTCAATGTATATCAATCTTCCAATGATTATGCACTGTATGTTTTTGTTTGAGAGGTTTTCCGGCTTCTGCTAACTTTAGTTTAGTTCAATTTGTCACTTTCTCTTGACCCTTGGAAACTGAGGCTTATGCTTAATTACAATAGGGTAATATAGTAATCTTATGTAAAGAAGAATCTCATCCTGGAAGTTTAGCTGGGAATGCAGAAGTCCCGAACAAGTTCATACTTATATAGTAAAATTAACTTGTGGCTACGACAATGGTGTCATATATATATGAACCTGTTGGTCATTGACTTATGATTATTAAAGTGAAATTGACATGGTATTTGATAGATAAATACATTTACTGCTTTGCTGAAACTTCTGAGTTTGTGTATATTTGTGTATATACTTGTGTCATAAGATGTGTATTTGAAACTGTACATTTTTACTGCTAGTTACTGTTATTGTACCTGTGGTGTAGAACAGGACAATTTGTAGTATGTGGATTGACTGATGGATTGACTATGGAAGGCATGGTATTCCTGAATTCTTATTATGGAATTGCATGAAGGGTTAGCTTATGCTCATCTGATTATCCTTCTCCTATAGACCTGATTTTTAGTTAATTTTAGATGCAATGGCAACAGAATTTTACCTCTTTCAGCCTGATGTTTCATGTACAAGAAGCTGCATGTACATTGTTGGGAAGATGGATGAAGGCACCATGTTCGTTGAGTGAATGAAACATAATAATAAGAAGCTCACAAGTTATTAGACCAGCAAAATTCTTACATATGTAAAATGTTTCACTCGTAGATCTTTGAAATTTTTACTTTCTTCAATACAAATCACGAGTTCACAGAGACTGCAAGGTGATGGCGTCGTATCTTAAGGATGATTTGATGCTAATATATCATGTAGCACTTACAAAAGTTTCAGAAAATTAATATGCACATGTAAACTTTAATTATCAAATCACAAGTAAATCCGAAGGAAAAAGAAATTAGGCTAACTGTAGGCATGTCAATTAATTGAAGTGATAACTGAAGAGACTGGTGTTGATTCCTAGTGTTTTTCCATTATGTATATCTTTTATAGGTCGCCAATACATATAGCGTGGTCTCGATCAATTTAAAGACACAGATGCGGTATGGTCACAATTGTGATTATGGACACATAGTTGCGGTAACGGGACTGGTGTGGGTTAATGCCAAATATATGGTCGAAAACACCATTTTTTTTACACCTTTGACATGGAAAGATCACTTTGCTTTGTTGAAAACCCATTCATTGTGGCCAATGCGAAATGCAGCCTTGTTTGTGGACTATGGTATAACATACCTAGTTTTGTATATTTTCCTGAATTTATTCTAGTGTTCTTTTTTTTTTTTTTGGTTTTTTGAGCTGGTATATGATATACCATATATCTAGTGCTGATTATATATGCTTATCGTAAAGAAAGACCTTTCTGGTCTTCCCAGATAGAGAACTTAAAATGCATATTTCTTGAGTTTTAAGTATGTTTTAGCTCGCAGGTGTGCACATAGATAGTGTATATTGTTCTGTGCTCTACAGCGATTTTGTCATATCTTTTGGTTCTGTATTAATTTAGTTCTTCTCAGCGCATCATCACATGGAAACGTTAGTGTATAATGGATGCTCATTAATTTTAATCTTGCAGATACTCAAAGGACCCGAAGCAGAATGAAATCTAGAGGTTTAATTCTCATATGCAGCCAGGATTGCTATAACACATCAGAACCAAGTACAGGAATACCGATGGTTGAGGCAGTAGCGTCTTAATATCAGTCATGGTAAGTCCGAAAACCTTCCCAACACAATGATATGGCTGACATTTAACATTCGTTTTTCATCTTTTGTTGTAATTTTTTTTCCACATTAGGTTCCTTAAGAAAATAAAATGTTTTACCCAAAATTATGACCAGTATAGCTTTATTAGTTTTGTCTTGATATTTTATAACTGATTAGCCCCTAAATAAACATTAAACAGGGTGTTCTGGAATACATTTAGTGCATATCAAGGTAATAAACTCCTAGATTTGATTCCCTTGCATGATGGACTAGAGCTATTGGTTATCTACTGCAAGGCACATCTATCAGTTCCCACTTTTTGAATTTTTTGTCTTTCTTCTTACCTAGAGGGGTGATAAGGATGTTTCTGGCTTAAATAAAGGCTGATTTATACATGAAAAAGAAGACAAAAGAATTCCTGACCAAGATTCTGCTTTTATTTTACCTTTCAACCTGAGCCTTTTGACACCACTCACCTAATAAAAAAAAGAAAGCCAAAAGCGAAAGCTGCCTACCATTAGGGGGTCGATACTTGATAGTCTATAAAGCTCAACATGTAATCATATCATTTCCCATTTTGCTTACTTTATTATCATTATTGTTATCACCTCTTTATTTTAGGAATAAATTAACGTTATCAGATTGATATGCAGCAGCTAACAAATATTTCTATGTAAACAAGGTCTACTTTCTGATGCATAGTAAAACTATAAAAGATCTACCTCTTTAATACTACTACTTGAGGCATAAAAATTAAGAATGTGTGGATTGTGTCTAGTGGTTTCTGTTTTCTGTCACTTTAGAAACATTAAACACCGTGACAGCTATTTATAGTTTGATATTAGGAATTTTAGAAGAATACATGTGAATCTTTTATTATTAAATCATAGGTTACTACCAAATTTGGTATTTGGTTGTTAATGTCTTAACTTTACTGTGCTATTTAGTCTCAAATACATTAATTTTCTCAAATTGGGTTTTAAGTCATGACAGCTACCAGCAATCCAGCATGCATGTCCCTTATTGCACTTTCACTTCACTGATTCTGTGATATGCTTGCCTACTCTCATTCCCCAAATTTGGCAATTGGCATTTAGTTTCTCTAATGCTTTTTTTTTTAAATTTTAATTTTTACATTAGGCTATTTTATCTTGAGGGATCCCAACAAATCATATATATGTATATGACTGTACTTTCATGGCAATTTTGATGCTATTCTTAGTCGAAATCGACACAACGTGCGACACACAAAAGATTCTTTATCCACTGACACTTTTCATGACTTGGCCATGAATATTTTATTGAATCGGTTACACACAAGCAAAAGAACTGGGAAGAACAAGTTCAAGAACTAAGGACAGTGGCTATAATGTCTTGAGCATACATCAAAGCAGAGAAATAAAGATGAAGACAAGAATTTTAGGCATCTTAGGAACCACTTCTGTAACCAT
The DNA here is from genome assembly GCA_019776075.1 of Amaranthus palmeri. Classification (NCBI taxonomy): domain Eukaryota; kingdom Viridiplantae; phylum Streptophyta; class Magnoliopsida; order Caryophyllales; family Amaranthaceae; genus Amaranthus; species Amaranthus palmeri. The sequence goes on from JAAKBH010000008.1 coordinate 237,331, forward strand.
CAATGTGTTTCGTCAAGTAATATGTTCAATCACATACAGAATGCAAAACATACAAAAACTCACTATGTGTTTGCGCATTCAACCACAAACACCTTCAATGGTGTTTGCTCATATACATGAAAAGCAAATACTATCTAAGATCGCTATATAGCTTTCTTGTGTTTGCACTCCCTCACAACTGTTTTGCCCCTCAATAATGCATCAACAAGCTCACAACATAAGCTTCTCATATCCAACAATAATGGAGAAACTTCAACAATTTTCTCTTTCTCAAAGGCCATTCTCCATCTTCAGTCTAACTTTTAATAGTTTCTTTTGGAAGTTAATAAGTATCAACAAGCTTCAATATTTTCATCACACTTGGTATTTGGTCTCCTAAAATTTTTGAAGACCTCAATTGCTCAGAGTGATCATTGCTTAAGCTCCCCTAAAGTCAGAATGCATGGCTTCGTTTAAACCATGATTCCGATGACATATGCTCATCCAAGCACCCCCATAACTTGTCCGAGCTAGGCCCAACAAAACACCCTTAGAAGTAAAAGTTTCTTATGGACTTAATCCACACTAAATCACTATCCATACTTACTCTCCTTAGAATCTTTTTTTTTCTTGCTCATTCCAATGATATATGGAACGCCTAAAATGGAGTTGTGCTTTGTCACTTTTGGAGCCAAAACATTTTGTCGTTTCAGTTTTTGCTCGCCCAAGCACCTATACGGTTGCCCCAAGCATGTGCCCCTGCCTAGCTACTTCCTTTGACCTCTTTAAATGATTGCCCGGGCAGTCTTCACGCTCGAGCAAACCTCCACAACCCTCTTCTTCTCGCCATAGTCTTGCTCGCCTAAGCAATGACCCAAGCAACCCTTTTCGTTCTTTTTTGTATGTACCAACCCTTCTCGCCATTGTCCTCACTCCTCCCCTTTAAATACTTGGTTGTGGTTATTCTTAACACTAGGACTAACAAATATATTCAAATCTTTTCCTACTAGTCATACGTGTGTTGAGAACATTAATAAAACACTTAAGTGTATCTCCATATCACTAATCGTGTTGGACCCTTTGACTTTGTGTTGTATCTAACACTCCAACATTTCGCTATGTTTTTTTTACGTGCAAGTATTGCAGGTTAAATACTTCATTCGGCGCAACGTGTTCCCCAATTACTCGATTTATCGGATGTCGGTCATAGTAAAGCTAGAGGCAACTTTAGGGGTACTATTACTTGGCCTTTAGATCATATGGTACAAACAAGTGAAAACTGTTTACGCTTGAGCTTGAATCCCCAAATTCATAGTGTACCTAAAACTAAAATTTCCATTTAAGGTGTGAAGACTTATGTAGTGGCCACTGGCCAGTGGGACCTACTTCTTGCTCCTTAATAATACTTTAAGCTTAATTTTCGCGAAACACTATTCGTTATTTCATAGTTGGCTACTATCTAGCATTTACTACGGGGTTGTACATTAGGTAGAACTCTATGCACCAACGTGTATAAAAGTTGTACTAATTGGCTGCAGTAATATGGCGTATGATTTGGTAAAGAATGGATTGGTTGATTTAATATTTGCCTTGTGAAAATTAACAGAAACTAAGGATGTGATATGCGTTACTCCTAAGTGTAGCTATAAACTTGGTTCTTTTAAGCATAGATTTCCAAGCATGAACAGTCAGTTAGGGGAAGGTTTTAGTCCAAACATCAAGATTACTTTTCCTATTTTAAAACAAGCCTAGTTAAATTAGATAGTATCTTTTCCGCATTGAAAGACGCCCGAATCAGGCTAAATCATTGCTTTTGTCAACTTCTTTTTAGATGTATTTTGCCATCTGAGTGTACAGTACTAACAAAGTTTTAATCACACTTATTATTGAATGATAAATTGGGCCTAGGCATGCATGCTAGTATGCAACATGCTTGCTATTTTCCTAGCATATTTTTTATGTATTTTCTCCATCTTCAAAATAATGAACCACTTTCCGTTTTAGTATGTATTTTTTCCTCTATAGTTAAGCTGATATATTTTCACTTTGTTTCGAGTGAAACTTAGTTATAATTTATATTAAGTGAGAAAAGAGTAATGTCTATTGTGTGTCCAAACAAATGTGTTTACGCGTTTTCGTAGAAGTGTCCACGTGTCCAAGTAAAGAGTTGTCCAATCCAAGTTATGTCCAAGTCTTTGGGGTTGAAGGTGATCAAAGATGGTTTAATATTGGATATAAATATGAAACTATAACTGCTTAGAGAATTTGGGAATACTTGCAAAGTATTTATAGTTGGCTTTGTACTGATTTTGGAACTGACTAGATTTGCTTTATGAAAGTATTTAGTTTTCTTTAATTAAATTATGAGGCTTAATTGGGGTCTTGAATCTAAAAACACTTATTTTTTAATTTTTATTTCATTTGACTTAAATATATAAGAGCGTTGAACTTTAAATGAGAGTAAAATGGACATTGTAGTAAACCGGAGAGTGAAAGCTTTCTGCAAATCCTAGACTAATTGAACGAGATAAGGAATAATTTAATGAAAATTTAAAACATAGTGCTTGTTTAGTGTCAATTGACGAGATATTAGTTCTGTAATTAGAACTGAACACTAATTGTAATTTGTAAAATGGAATAAGCAATTTTCTAAAAAAGGGGGATTGATATTTAATTTAAAGAAAAATGTATTTGTACATTTCTAGTGTTGAGAATTAATACTGTGACTTGATTCAAAAGATAAATAACGAGAAATCCCTAAAATACAAGAATTTATCGAGTATATCTCACATTTAATGTACAGTAAGGAGAGATTGTTGAGGAATCCTATGTGTCCATTTTAGCTTGTGTTTTTAAAATCGAAGCTTGAAAATTGATTGATTGATCATATAAAACAAAAATAGAATATTTTTGTATTTATCTATTTTGATGCAGTTATGGCGGAACTTTGATTACCTTGAGCGTGAGTGAGGGAGGGAAAACTAGGCGATTCATAGTCTTACTCCTGTAAATATCACTAGAAAGGAAAATTAAATTAAAGAATAAAACAATGAATATATAGGTGATAGAAATAAGTTGTTAATATTTCCCTAATACTATCAAATAGCTTTTATTTAGAGTGAGATTTGAAAGAATCGACTGTATGCAATTTTATCTTTATTAATGATGAAACAGATGAGTTGTAAGATATGAAACGAACTAAAATGAAAATTAATATTAATTAAGAGAGGTCGAGAGAATAATCTTTGGTTGGTGTGGGGATCGGAGACTCTGAGTTGTATATTGGATTGATAACGTTGTGTTTTGTGTGTCGTGGCAAATTACAATGATTATTTGTGGGCTCTGTTAGATGTTTATCTATTCTCCTATTATTGCTCATTTAAGAAGCTCATGATCATATCATTCTGTAGATGAACGTAACTTATTTTTCTTCCGCTCGTGCTGAAAAGGATGATCTATGTAAAAAGATGGAAAGAAGATATGAGATGATAAAAATAAAAGATAATAATAGAGATCCTCTGTTCAAGTCAGACGACTATTAATTATTCCATACCTTCCATAATCCAAATTATGGGGAGGTTGGAAGATCCTCTAACCCATACGGACCCAACCCACTCCGTTTCTAAGTTGCCTTATCGCATTTTGTGCGTCATTAAAGTGCTGCATTAAATCTGCAAAATACCTACTACTTCTATGACCTCTAGTTTTGACCATGTCATTTACTTTTGATGCCATTGCTTACCACTAGAAATATACTCCCTTAAACAAAAGTGGGTAACAAGATATTTTAAAGGAAAATATGAGAAATATGTGAATAATGAACCTAAAAGATAAGTTAATAACTAAAAATAGAATTGAAAATTTTGATGGGACACACTAAAAAAATGAGGTAAATTTTGTGAGAGTATTTTTTGAATCTTCTGTTTTGATTACTCTTGGGCTTGTAACATGTAAGTGCATTAAAGTTCTTTGCAATTGCAACTCTTGCTTTTTTCAATTGGAGAAAGATTTTATTTTATTTACTTATTGTTGTTTGCTGTTTAAGTAATTATAGTTATATAAAGTTTATTCGACATAATGATGATTAGATCAACAATTCTAAATACTAAATTACTGCAACTAGAAATCTTCATAACAGTGTATTGCAACATTTGGGCTTTTTCATAGTATAGGTGCAGGAATTGGATTATTGACATTTTAGCATGGATCAGGACATATTTTTGAACAAAATTATGAAAATTTTTTAAAATTTAGTCGAGTGAGACTCATATAACGTGAATATGTCTTACAGAATTACCTCAAGTCCAACTATTGGTGGTGCATCATGAGAATTACTCTGAGACTAGCAAGTTTGGAGTTGCACCACAAGATTGGTATGTATATAGTTTTTTTTATTACCCTTTTTTATTTTAAATTGAACTTCTCATTACAACGGGTCATTTATTTGTCCCATCTCTCTTTATTTTTGTGTTTCACTCACTCAGGCCCAGTATGATCATTGAAATTATAATACTCCTTTATTAGTATGTATGTGTTCCCATCCAATACACCAATGTGTTAATTTTTTTAACTATAAATTACAATATATTAATTTTTTATATAAATATATTTTTTGTGTTAGACATGTTCATAACAATTATATTAATTAAAATAAACGCATAGTTGGTGATCATTTTTTATTACTAGTAAAACACATTTTAGCAGTGTATATGTTAATGAAAATGAAATATAAAATAATAGTTTAGTGGCTTTAAACAACCTGATAATTTACAATATTATTAGTTTTGGTGTATGTTTTATTACCATTGTCAAACAATTAAAATTTTTTAATAGATTCTTACCATTTATTGTAAAATTCCTTTGACTTTTGCACCTAATGATACCAAATACTTTAACCAAGGGTGGTTTTGACTATGTGAAAGGTACTCGATTGCACAGGGCTTTTTAATTTAAGGGGCCTTAAATATTGATTGACATTAATTTAAATTACATTTGTCTTTTAGTCTAATTATTTGTTTTTAGAGTACAATCACAAATTAACTGTCATTCATCCAACATCTTATCAATAAGTAGCCAATATAATTTCGTCAAATCTTCATGCATTGTGAAGCTGTTATTTAGAATAAAACATCTTTAATTATAATATGATATTGAGGTTGGGTAGTGTTAGGTTTTGATGTAATCAGTTTTTAAAGTATTTTTATTTCTCCTAAATTGCCACACAACATTTAAAATCTCTATGTAAGCATGAGATTTTTATTTTGATTGAAGTTTCCACTACTTTTATTTAATTCTTATCTATATATTTTCTCCAATTTTAATCCTATTCACACAATTTAAATGTTTTTAGTTTCTTTATTTATGTAGTATGACCTTGTTCCTAGTTTCTAATCAACGGAGACTCACATAGTAAATTCAAAGTCACGTAAGTATTTCGTAGGTTAAAATTAGTCTCAAGTCTAGTAAACTTTCACAAGTTATGTGCTGTCTAATCTCTCTGTTAGTCTAGGCAGTGATTTGTAATATATAAAATTATTCCTCATGTTAGAGTAGCACCTATCCTATCACACTAAATACATGTGGGACACACTTCATGGTACAACAAGAAAATGGGTCCTCATGTCTAGAAGGCGTATTAGTGTCATGTGTGTACGTTTAATTTCTGAATATCACAAATCAATATCTACTACCCTTGTACCAACGTTACTTCCCCATTGCAAATGTCTCAAGAAATTCATAATGGAACATAAGTATTAACTATTTAGGGGCCCTTATTCTTTTTCTTATACACATGATGGATTGGTGCTTTTGTTTAAGACCCTACTGGATTAAGGAAGCACTGAATTGAATCAAAGTTTTTAATTTTGAGAACTTTTGTGAAAATACAAGAAAGTATCCCACTTGCTTACAACTCAGCAGTTCCCCTTTCTGTGGGCATTGGGTTGCAAATATTGAAATCCAAAAACTCAGTCTTACACGTGTAGCTGTCAATTGACAAACGCTACTGGTCTGGGTCCCACTCTCTTTTATTTTATCTATAGAAAGAAAGAAAGTAGGAGTATTTAATTTTTTTGGTGGGCTCCACTTTGTTTAGGTGACCCTACTACTCCAGCTAAAAACCCATTACTGCCTGCGAATCACCAACTTAGGAAATGCTTGTTGTCTTTCATTTTACCCATGGTTGGCGCATACTAGTGTGTGGCGACTAGTTTTAGTTCCTAAAACTTCCTATTGATTAAAATTGATTTCACCTTACATTTACTCCTTTTTACTTGGTTTGTGAGATTGGAGTTACTTTTATGAGTCATAATATAGATGATGTTTAGAATCGATTGACATGAAATATCATAGATGTATTTTTATAAATAAAATGTATACGTAATTTAATGAGTTAATTTAATACAATTATTGTAATCAGTAATACATACTTACAAATTTTTAGGCTCATTAAAAATAAAAATTGTTTTTACCACTCCAAAAGTATACGTGTTGTGAAGCTTGATGGTTCGTAGTTGGAGTTTAATTTGCTTTAAAGAAGGGTCGAATAAGCAATATGTTGTTTTGAATGGTAAAATGTTTGATCGAGTTAACTAAAGTTCTGAAAATGTTGGTTTTTTTTGTTGACTTTTAAGTTAGCTAAGCTAGATGTATGTGGAGATATTTGGTAAATGTGGGTATTGGTTGTTGGCTGTTTATTAGAGAAAAAGTGGGCCAACAAGGCAAAAGCTAACCGAAAAAGCTTGCTGGAGCAGCCTTTTCATTTATGCTTACAAGGTAGCTTTTCAGCTGCTTTAAAAGTCATTTACCAAATACATTTTTTTAGCTGTTTGACCAACCAAAAAGCCAAATGTCAAAAGTCAACCAAAAAGTTAAGAACCAAACACGATTGTTATTTCAGATTAAGGGGGTGTTTGGTTCATGATTTTTTGCTTAGCTTTTTGGTTGTTTTTTTGACTTTTGGCTTGTTGATCTGTCAAACAACCAAAATAGTGTTGGATAAATGACTTGTAAGTAAAGCTGGTTTTTAAGTCAAAATAAAAAATCTACTCTAGTTTGCTTTTTTGATTGGCTTTTGCCTATTGATCTACTTTTCCTCTAATAAACAGTTAACAGACAATACCTAAATTTATCAAACAATTTCAATTTTTCATGAATAACTAGCTTTTTCAGCTAGCTTAAAAGCCAACAAATCAACATTTTTAGCTGATTAAACAATTCAACTAAAAACCAATAGCCAACTGCCAAAGACTCTTTTAATTGTTTTATGTTTGTAATCATCATAGAGCATCTACCACGGATCTTGTCTTTGAAATTGCTTCCGCTACATAGTTCCTCATTGAGGATGACGTTTAGGTCACACTTTTATCAGTATGCACCCTTCATATTGTTATAGTTCACATGTTTTAGGAGGTGTATTGGATTTGGAACGCGGATATTATCAAAGAAACAAACAGAAATCAGTAACCTTTATTGATTCGGAAATTTGGGTTTTTCTTACTCAACACACTCTTACTAGCAAGTCATTTTAAAGCAGAACTTTAGTCCAATGAACTTTAGAATCCATGACTTGGGGCTTATGAAATCGATGTGTTTTCAATTTTTATGGCAAATGGGTAAAACGGGTTTTGACTCCTTTTTTGGTATTAATGGCTTTGTCATCGTTGTCATGGGTTTTTGTATTTTGGTAATATGTGGCTTGTTACCCATGAGGGTTGAAGAATCACGATTTAGTCTAGTGGTTAAAGACTTATCCTTTTATTTTAATGACAAATATTTAATTTACCATATATTGTTATGATTCATTGCAAGGAATGAGAATTGTCCCACATTGTTGTGTATGCAATTGGTATGGGTTTATAGGCAAATGAGCTCTCTCCTCTAATAAGCTAGTCTTTGGTTAATCCTTCCAATTGTCCTATAACAATGGTATCAAAGCCGGACTCGGAGTGGGCATCCTGGAAGAGCCAGCCGTGACCCAACGTGTCTCAATGTAGTCGTGACCTAACGAGGGTATTATTATGGTCCATTGCAACTTGCAAGGTAAGAGACTTGTCTCACATCGAGTGTGTATGCAATTGGTGCAGGGTTTATAGGAAAATATGCTCTCTCATCTAATAGGCTAGTTTTTTGGGTGAGTGCTCTGATTATCCCAACAGTAAGGATTAATCCCTCTTCCAATACCTAAAGGCTTCATAGTGAGTTATGTTGTAATGGGTTCTTGGATTTCTGGCGTTATCGATTCAAGGGTAGTTTTCACCTGGGAAACTAAACTGTACAAAATTTTTGGATTTGGCACAACATGAATGTCCTTAACCATCTTATTCTAACGTGATGATGGAGACTAGACATTACATTTGACATAATTGACTCTGATGCTCTGCATTACTTCATTATTTAGTGCGTATTAGGAGGTACAAATAGGCGCTAGTGGGTTCATTATTATTGATTGTTCATACTCTTAAAACTTTGGACTTGCTTCTTGTCTTGTTTGTTATGAGCACAGTTTCAGCTGAGCGTTCGTACATTTTTTGCCATGGCTTTCTGTATACTTGAACATATTGCACATTTTAACATGTTAACTTTACAGATCAAGGATGAATTTTGTCCTAGTTGATGGGTCAAAATCTTAGCTACCATTAAGATACTAAACATTAAATTGTACTTTCTCCGTTCTATACTTGCTACATTTCACTTTTTACATATTTCAATGCGTTATTTTATTTATTTATATGTTGAATTATACAAATTTAAAAATTATAAAAAGTTAATATTATGAAAATATGCGATTAGACTATTCAACCAAGATCTCACATGACTATATTTTTACTTACACATTAGTCGCAATATGTAAAATAAGCTTGAACGATGAATAGTATACATAATCAAAATGTAGCGAGTATTTCAGAACGGAAGAAGTACACAATATCTTATAAGCGTATAGTATTTAGAATCTACGTGGGTTGGATTTGAGCGGTCAACAATAAGTAATATTATTCTTAGTAACAATCGATAACCAAAAGATTATTATTGCTTTTATGTTGATAGCAAATAAGTTTTGCAACTCTATATATTGACCGAGTATATGAAAGATTTTCGTGTATTTAACTTATAAAGAGGGTTTTCTTTATATAAAATTTAAGTCAAGGTAATACTCTAATTGGTAAGTAGTAATACATAAAACGTCACAAAATTTGGTACATAGCTTTAGAGTCTAGACTTGACTTGGTGTAGTAGTCTTGCTTAAATGAAAGTATTTTCGCTATCAATTAGTACCCAGTACCGAGTACCGAGTACCTCCATTTTGTTCCACAATTTTTTAGCTTGGGGGCCTGAAGCTAGTTGCTCCAAATACCAATTAGGACTAGCTACCATTTAATTTGGTAATCACTCATTTATGACAGTCGCCTTTAGAAAGTGTAGTTTAAAATTATTGCTAGAAAATAGAATCCTAAAAAACCCTTGTCTCTAATATGATTATTAGTCATATTATTATATGATTTAAAAATAAAATAAGTAACTAAATAAAGAGTTTTGTAGAGTGTTGTGAGGCTTTTTGTTGAGCATTTTTGTAATGTTATTTAGAAAAAAATGGCGACACAATAAAAATGGTTACGAAATTTAAGAAACGGAATACATTACTATTAGTTAACACTAAAATGCTATGTACCTTTCTATTTAAAAAATAAAAGTAAATTAAGTAGAATATGTGTTAATATTAAGAAAGTGCTCAATGTTTTACTGAGAATTAGGTGAATATAAGACTTACTTTGTACTAATTACCATATTTTCTTGTTTATGTCTTAAATGTGGCCTAATTGAGCTAATAGATTTCCAAATTCAAGTGATTGGCATGTTGTTCTTTGTTTTGAGCTGTTTTGATGCATAGTTTACAATATAATATGCTCTTATTTTTGTAGGTGGATGCAATAGTGACACTGTCCTATAAGTCATGACTTCCTGTTTATCATGGAGGACTCTTTGTAGGTTTGTATTCTTTGCAATCCCGTTTAGGTTTTCAATTTCATTGCTATACTATACTTCTGAAAAAATTAATGTTCTTTCTTTAGGTGCTAAATTCTCATTTTTTTTATCCTATTTAATACGTTAATTAATACTTTAGATCTTTAATTATACATAATTTAAAATTATAAAATATTAACATTAATAAAACTTACATAGATATAGCACAAATAAGATTTTATGGTATCATGTATCATATTTTAACTTAAAGTTGAAATATGAAAAAAAAGTCAAATATGAAAAAATTGATTAATGAATAATTCAGAAAAAAAATGAAAATTTTATGCTAGAAGGGAAAGAATAAGTGGCAATAACAAATACAAAGTCATTGTTTGGCTTTACAAATGCAAGTTTGAATACATGTGGTTCTTTAAGATTTGGGTTGCCTTCCTTTTAAATATTTTTGCTGGAGCAACCATAACTTCACCTGGTGTACTAATGTTTAAGGGTTAGGATTTAAGATATAGTGTTACATTTCATACAACTATGCGTACAAGTCTTAGCGAATCAAGATGGCGATCGATTTTTATTCTTTAAAAACATTGTGGGTCCTATTAGCCTGGATGCATATGAATAAAATATTCCTCTTTGTGCAAGTTGGGATTCTTTTTTTGGGGGAGTTTTTTTTTCCATTTGGAAGAGATAATTTTCTTAGACCATCATTAATTAATAATTATAGTTTCTATCATTGAAGAAAAACATAACAACGAACATATTATAAAATTAAAATTAAAGGAAACTACTAAATATGATAGAAATTATAAATGCTAACATAATAGTAGAAACAATAATGTAAAACTTAACTATATCACTTCTATTCAATTTAGTAGTCGTATTTGACTGGATACATTTAAAGGTAAAGGACACTTGACAATTTCAGTTACCCGTTCTCTCGAGGAGGGAGTAAAGAGAGATGCGCGCAGTCAACAAACCCCCTAATTGATACCTATGCCCAGTAGGAGTCAAACTTCAAACCTTCTGCTCCACGTGCATATATTCTATCCATTGAGCCACAAGCGCTTTTGGTATTTAACTGGATACATTTGACAATGCAAAAATTCTATCATTGAAATCTATGTATGTGTATAATTGAAATTGTAAAAAATTAATATTAGTGATTTTTACATTAAAAAACAAATCAAATAGAAGATTTTACTTAACCATGTTATAACTTATAGACTAAAAATAAAATATTTGTAAAGAGTGATCAATAAACATTATCAAAAACTAAGTTATGTTTTCTTTTTAACCAATTAATAAACTAAAAATTCAAAACCATTACTCAAAACTCAAAAGTCAAGTAAAAAGCAAAATCAAAAACAATTTACCAAAAAACCCAAAACTGGAATCCAAAATGGGTAAAAAGATGGGAACGGGAAATAAAAGATGGCGAAAGAAACCATGAAAAAAGCCACCCACCACATTTGACAAACCATACAACACGAGGTGCCTGTAGTCTGTAGATAACCATTTCTGACAGATATGACCAATTACAATGAATACTGTACCTAATCTGTACTACAGTACATCCTTTTTGGGTTCATTCATTCATTTATTTTTTTTATTTTTTATAAGTATGCAATGAAGCAGTTGTGTTATCAAAAAATCTCAAGATTTTAGCAGAGTGTTCGTAAAATTAGTAATTTTAATTTACCTTTGCAACGTTGAATAGACTAAATTTGAATAGAAAGAAATAAAAGGAAAGAAATCTGAGAAATTTGAAAGGGATTCCTATTTTCTTGTTTGGAATTTGGATAACAAAAAGAAATGGTAGGGATTTGAAGGAGAAAGGTTTGAACAGATAACATAAAAAATTTTTGCTAAAAAATACAATTTCTCGTTAAGTGTAAAGATTTGGAGCTAAAACTCTTATATCTCTTTTTGTTCCCTTCCATCCTCTTCGTGAAGTCTCATCATTGTGAAGTAGAAATTACCAACTCTTAATGATCAAATTAAATCTTATATAGGAGATCGCATAAAACACAATAATATGAAAATTTAAATATTCATAATATAGACTTTATGTTATGTTTGGATACGAAATTAGAAGAGAAAAAAAGGAAAAGCAGGAAAAGGGAAAGAACAGAATTGTTTGTTTAATGTACTCCGAAACTTGAGTAGATAAAGCTAGAAGATAAAAAAAAAATATTGTATAAGGTTAATTGTGTATAGAACAAATAATCTATTTTAAACGGTAGATTTCAAATATAATAATATTATACATGAAAATTTTGAGATTAAAAAATTTAGGAAACCATCTTAGATTTCACAATTTCAACTACTTTAAAACAATAGCAAAACTCTATTTCCAAATTAATTTTTTATATTTAACACATTAAATTTGAGATAATTCTAAATTTCCAATTAAAATAATCATTTATTAAATATAGCATAATTTATTTTGCAGAGAATTGGGATCCCAGGTGTTTGAATATTAGTAGACATGTCTAAAGAAAAAGGCTTAAGAAAGAAGCATATTGACAAATAGATGTATCTTTTATATAATCCATTACTCATAATAATAATATTAACAATGATCTTAATCCTCTTTCAGCTTTATAGTCACAGAAAAAAAAAATTAACTTTATTCTAGAGACAAATCGTCTGACTAATGTTCAATCTAAATTCTCCTTAACTAGCTTTATTATAGGTAGAAAACCCATTCCTAACGATTTAATTTGTTTTTATTTTATCCTCAGTTAACTTTATTATAGGTAGAAAATTGAGACAAATGGTATGACTAATGAAGTTTGAGAGAGGAAGATGAGTAGTTTGTCAGGAAAAAGAAAAATGAAAATTAAAAACGAAAGTTAAAAAGCATTGTTCAAAAAGTTCAGCTTTTTTTTTTGAAATTTAAAAATTGGGCTGGTCCATACTTGAGACGTCTTTTGTAAAGACGGTCTCAAGTAAGAATTTGTGAGTATCAATATTTTTTCTGATTTCCTTCACTTTTGATTTTTATTTGTTCCATTCCATTGTTTTTACACTTTTTGGCAATAGCCTTACCCTCATTTATATAATTTCAACTATAAATTTATACAGTCTCTCTATTTTAATCACTCGTTTATATCCATCATTTATTTTTATTTGAAAAATTGACATTAATAATCCAACCTTTTGCTTATCCGCTGTGAATAATCTGACCTTTTGATAATTTTCTAATAATCCAGCGTTTGCCATTAGTTCACTGTGAATAATCCAACCTTTATTTTTATTTTCTACCAGCATACCCTATTATTATCTATTATTAGTAATATGGTATGTTGTGGGCAGATTTATCGATCGCAAAGGTTGGATTATTTGAAAAAAATCCAAAAGTGAAATTATTCATAGTGGATGAATAAAAAGTTAGATTATTAATATCTATTTTTCTAATTTTTTATTCTTAAATCTAATTTCAATTTTTACTAAATTTTATCCATTTTACATAAGTGCAAATTGAAAGGGATATATATATAGCTTGGGAGTATATACATAATCTCAAGACGTCTGCAACAATTGCTACTTAATATGCATAGTATTACCATGAATACTCCACCGACCACTCTTGTAACAGTCAGGATATATACTTGATGATGTGATCGTCAGCCCGAAGCCTAAGGGCATGTTTAAATGGTGATCAAATGTGTTGGTGTTAGGAAAGAAGTATAATAAAATAGAATACTAAAGTAAGAAAGAGATGGTGTTTGCTATTTATTGAGATTAAATTTTAGAAATAAATAAAGTGGTAGGTTATATGAAAAATAAAAATGGTCAAAATTTATAGGAAGAATTAAAATAAAAAATATAACAAATGGAATCATAAGAAGGGATTATAAAATATAAAAAAAAAACTAATTTTTTAGTCAAAACTAAATATCCTCTAATCATAGAACATGTGTTACATTTTTTTAAAAAGTAATTAATAAAACTAAAGTAAAAGTGTTCTGATTTATAGTGAGTAGGGAGAAAGTAAATGAGTAAGTAAAAGAGGTATAGGTCTTTTTTTTTCTTTGAAGTAAAAAGAGGTGTAGTTTTACTTGTGCATTCGTCACTATGCCTATTTATTAAGTACTCATAATCATAAAACTTTGTATCGACAAATGGTTATCATATATATAATTATGTATGCATTTATTTATGAACGAAAGTATTATTATCATCATTATTGTTGTTAACTATATGAACCCAAAATTTTAAATTAATTCCAAGGAAAGCACTTAGTAAGTAAAAAAATTTAATAACAACTTTTGAATTTCTTACAATGAACAAATTATTGATAAAATTGATAAGAAAGCTATTTTTACACTCCAATTTATCAAGAAATCAACCAACTCTTTTTTAAAAAAAAGTTTTGTAGTAGTATTAGATAAGAATGAATGAAAAAAAATACCAAGTGATCTCATATCATATCAAAAATTGTTAGTTTTTCTCCAAATTTCTCTTCTTTTATAATGCATAAAATAATAGCGTTATAGGACTGCGTTGTAGCTATGTGTAGCAAGAAAGTGAGGAGGCCTGGAGTAAATTTTTTTTGTAAAAGAGTATAGTATAGATTATAGAACCGGCTAACCTTGTCTCTTAACTCGTAAAAGAGTATAGTATATATAATTAGTGCATATGTTTAGTTTATAATATTAGTAAATTTGTTGAAATATTATTCGAAGTATTATCTCTAAAATTATCATTTGTAATAAATTTTAAGAGAGTATCATATCAATTCGACTTCAATATATTTACCTATTTCATAATTGAAACTTAGGCATCAGGTGCATAAATTAGAAAAACTTATAAGAAAAAAATACTCATAATGAAATTGTCCAAATAAACTGAGACATATATAAATTAATGTAAATTTACCTATTTTACCCATGTTCAGCTCCATCCCTATTTGCTAGACATCAACCTTACTACTCCTATAACCTATGATTCAACTTATAGTTGATAATTGATATACTCGCATATATATTAATTTATATAGATAAATTTTAACTTTTTTATCCCTATATAAATTATATTTCAATTTCTCTCTAAATATATGAAGTATTTATAAATATAATCAACAACATTGAAATAATTTGAATATCATTTATATATTTATATGTAGGAAAAAAAATATAATCTACTGATATCTTATTGGATCATATTGATACACAAAATAAAAATCGAATAATAAAAAGTATATATATTAAAGAATTTGCTGAATTTCTTGAAAAATATCTTTCCAGTTTCCATCAACCAAAATGGGTCCCTACTCCCTGATAGAAGAATGCAGTGGCACCGGCTAAACCGGTCATAGAAAATTGCATTTAGTTCTAATTTGGAGCTCATTTCATTTTCCAACCTCTAAGAACCTAACCCAAGTTGAAATTTAACCTTTATCACTAACCCCAGTTTGTTTATTTAAGGACACTGAAATCTGAGAGCCTTCTGGCTCTGGGTTATGATCTTGGGTTTTAGCACAACTTTCTCCATCTCTCTCATCCTTTCCTTCTAAGTTTCTTCCATTCACACTCCCAAAAATCCTCCCTTTATTCCCTCCCTAGGATCATGTAATGTTTTGTAGTTATAATAAAAATAGAGTAATTAATTGGGTAATTATCTTTTTGGCTTAACAAAATTTGTAGTGTTTTATTGTTTTTCTTGTGCATGGGGTTACATAAAAGAGTAGTGGAAGAAAACATTGATGATGATGTGTGGAGAAATGATAAATGGTTGTTTATATGTATTGAATCATCTAAATCTTCTTTACTACACTACTTACTATCTCTTCCAAGTAAAACATTTTGACTAAACAATAAAATAAAAGACAAATTAAAAAACAAACTACATTTTATTTTAATTCAGAAAAATAACAAAAAAAAGATAAATTTTTGACAAGAATCTGTTCAATCCCTCCAAAATCCAAACCCAGAAGTGTGGAATCATGAAAAGACTTGGCAGTTCAGATTCTCTTGGTGCTCTGGTTTCCATGTGCCCTGCTTCAGGTTTACAGCTAGCTAGCTAATTCTATGTCAACTTGTTTATTTACTTAAATATTTTCTGGGTTTTAATAAATTTTATGTAATTCTTGTTTATTTACTTAAATATTTTCTGGGTTTTAATAAATACATAATTATGATGAAATGATTGGTGCAGATGATCAAAGCCCAAGGAACAATATGTATAGCAGGGATTACCAGTCAATGTTAGATGGGCTAGATGAAGATGGGTGCTTAGAAGAAACTGGTCATGTACCTGAGAAGAAGAGAAGACTGAGTGTGGATCAAGTTAAGGCTTTGGAAAGAAACTTTGAGGTTGAAAATAAGTTGGAGCCTGAAAGAAAAGTTAAACTTGCTCAAGAACTTGGGTTGCAGCCTAGACAAGTTGCTGTTTGGTTCCAAAATAGAAGAGCTAGATGGAAAACCAAACAGTTGGAGAGGGATTATGGTGTTCTTAAGGCTAGTTTTGATACTCTTAAGCATAATTATGAGTCTCTTCAACATGATAAAGATGACCTTCTCAAACAGGTATATTCATCTCTATATGCTCATTATTTCATGTTAATTACCTTTATTGTTTTGTTTTTTGTTTGCAATATACTGGTCGCAATCTCGTTTGATAAGGGTATAATTTGCCGTCTTCTATTCCTTTTTCTTCATACCCATGTAGAAATACTTCACATGTCAGACTCGTATCGATAAAATAGTGAGTTGTAGACACCCATACATATTGGGTGTGCTAATATTCCTACTACCATATTGTTTTTCACCAAATGTATGTGCAAGTCAACGCATTTAACCCGAATCCACGGGTGTCCCGCGTCAACACTAGTGAGCCACGGTGAGATAACCTGACGAATTGTCACGGCCTAATACCCCTATCATAGTGAAAAACAAGACCCATCTTTGTATTGTGATCATATTATAGATTTTTTGTATTGTGATCATTATAGATTTTTTAGTAACTGTGACCGAAATATAGGTCGTATTGACCGTGATATCCGTTTTGCGATCCACTGCACACTATGATGAGGTTTCTACTATGTCTTACTTACAATTTTGGTTAAAATTGAAAATTGGCAGATAAAAGAGCTAAAATCAAAGCTAAATGAAGAGATAAACTCAGAGAGTGACAATGATACAAGCATCAAACAAGAAGTTTTGGTGTTTGAAACTGATGATCATATCAATACAAAAGCTATTGAATCAGAAGAAGAAGAAGCAAAGCTATTAAAGGTAAAAAAACATGTATTTGCAGAATCCAAAGATGGATCAGACAGCGATTCCAGCGCAATTTTAAACGATGATAACAGTCCAAATGCTTCAAATTCATCAATTTTCCAGACTCAACAACAACTTCTAATGTCTCCAATCTCATCATCTCCACCATCAATCAACGGTTTCAATTTCTCAGAATCAAGATCAGACGGTTTAGGATCAATCCCCAATAATAATAATAATGATACCAACAATGTGTATCATCCCCATTTAGTAAAAATTGAGGAACATAACTTCTTTAGTGGAGAAGAAGCTTGTAATTTCTTCTCAGAAGAACAAGCTCCTTCTCTTCATTGGTATTGCCCAGATCCGTGGACTTAGACCCAAAAAAACCCAAATAAAGTACTTATAAAATGGGTAAAATTGATGAAATTAATATATAAAAAACATCCTGAATCTTGATCCTCCATTAATGGTAGAAAAAGTGAAGTTCCCAAGAAGGACTGAAAATGGGAAAAAATGGAAGGAGGGCATGTGGGGGGACATGGAGATGGGTGGAGAAAGAAAGAAGGAAAGTAAGACGGTGACGTTTTGGAGGTTTGTGTAGACTTACTCTGGTGTTGAGTAAGAGTAATGTACACCGTGCGGCAATGAATGATTAGGCAGTAATTGGAGTCACTATCTGCTGTAAAAATAAATAATATTTTAATAATATAGAGTAGTACTACTCTTATTATTAGTATTAATATTATATTTATATATGATTATTATATTAATTATATGCAGGAACAGGATAAACCTAATAATGCAGAAAATAAAATAATGGCATTATGATTTGTCTCACTTTTTTAATTGTATTGCCCTCTTTTTTTCATAAACTTTCACTTTTATCCGCCCTATTTTAAAAAATTTTCTGTAATTATTAATATCTTTTTGATTATCAAAAACTCAATAATTATTTAACGTAATGTAATACTCTCTCTGAATCATTTTAGATGTTCCATTTGGGTTTTCACGGTTATTAAGGGTGATGTGTGATTCATTAAAAAGGTGGTAGTATTTTAATTGATTAAATTAATTGTAAAGGTGGTAGTTGGATATTAAAAATTGGAAAAGTGGGGATATTTAGATAAAAAAATGAACAAAAAAATGGGACAATTAATATGATTTTGTCAAATAAGAAAATAGGACATCTAAAATGATTCGAAGGGAGTATGAATTTTCGTAATTTGATTCACCAAAACACATAGAAAACATGAATTTCGTTTTAATTAATGTGAGTGCAATCTTGGCACAAATCTGAATTGTCATTAATTTTATTTTGATTCAGTTATAAAAAATAAAGAAATATAATATCTCTTTTTTTTTTTGAAGTTGAAATATAATATCTCTTAAATCAACGTAAGTGCATTGTTTTATTCAAAAAAAAAAATGTAAGTGTATTGTTGAGAAAATTAAAATTTGATTTACACTAAAAAAATATTTTAATTAGAACAAGCACAATATAGGCATAAAATCTAAAAATATTGATCTATTTAACTTTGAATTTTTTAAAAAAATATAAAAGGCCAAGCTGGTGCGACTTGCCTAATTTTTATTTAAAAATAATATAAAAATTTGGCCTAATCACTCATTTTGTGTAACTTGACCATTTGGGTTTTCTAAAAAATCAAAATTTTCCGAACGATATTTTAAAACTTTGTCTACGTTGCGCTTATGCTAATTAAAAAAACAAAACCAATCGATCAATATTTTAGATTTGTCTACAGCGCGCTTGGGTATATTTTAAAGATAATAATCGATCAATATTTTAGATTTGTGTTTTCATTGTATTTGCATAAATGATAATTAATTAAAATGAAAAATCTAGATGTTTTTACATTAAGCTAATCTCGAGTATGTGACCTTTAGACAAATAAAAAAAGGTAAAATTTAAAGTTTATGTGAAAAAAGTGTGGACAAATATAAAATAGTAAAATAATGGGATTAACCATTTTTCTTGGTCTGTCATTTATTGTCAATGATTTTTGAATTTTAGCCGTTTTAAAATTCTTGTGAGCTAAGAATACGAGTGGAATGCTAATCATGATGCTCACATTAAAGTCTAAAGTCTAAAGTCTAAAGAACTTTTAACTGGACTATGCTTAACTTGGAATATTATAGACTTATAGTTTGGTCTATTTATTTAAAAATGCTTTTTTTTACTACTTTTTTAATGGTAAAAAGGTCATTACGTGAACAACCGATTTCTTTGAGAGATGTCTTTTAAATCTGGTTCATTATAGCTTAATTTAATTAAATGATGATAATGGACTGATCAAATTTAAAATGGTCCTTAAAAAGATCGTTTCTCACAAGAACTTGTGTTATGTGAAATAAACAGTGTGGTATGGATTAAAGAAGTTGAATCGAACGGGTCAAGCTATAAAATATTTTTATTGGGTTGGGTAGGGTCAACAATGCATTTGTCTCAATTCAATCCAACCCATTAAATTTGAAAATATTATTAGTTAACATAATTTATAAGTTTTAAATGAGACAATCTTATGATAAAATAATACATATCCGGCTGATTCATATATATTTAGTGTGTTAAATTGATCAATGACAAATTTAAAGTAATTAATTACTCTAAAAATAGGCTAATTATATGAAATTTTTTTATAGTGAGACAGTCTCATATACTTGCAAATCATCATGAAACGCCCTCAATTGGGTCAGCATAAACTACTAAAAAAACCCTGCTTGATGTACAAAAGTAAATTCAGATTTCAATTTTTTTATATTTTTTTACTGAACTGTTTATACAAATCCGTCTCATGATAAAACGTTCTACAGAATACTTTCGGTTTACAAATTGTAGTACCAAAAACTCTATACAAATTCTTGTGAGAGACGGTCTCTTTGAAAGACTATCTCTAATTGGATTGGCCCAGTAGAAAAATGTAAAGTAAATATAGGCAATAAGCTTTAATAGATTAGGCCTGAAAAATATCTCTCAAAAAAACGATTTCTCAGGAGACTGGCTACTCACTCTAATATTGAGTTTCGTGAGATAGGCGGCCCGTTGAATGTTGATAGGCTGCCTGTTAGTAGAGGCTTTTTAAATGAACTAACCCATTAAAAAAAGGTCGACCCATTAAGAAAATTAACAGGCCGGACCCTTTGAAATGGGTGGAGTCATGTGCTCTTAGTGGTCGACAAATTCACAAAGAGTTACTCTTGTGAGTGATCGTCTTTTAAAGAGACGGTCTCAAAATAAGAAGTTCATATTTTTATTTTCTCTTTAATTTATATTAAATGAGCTATTTAGCCTATAAATCTAATGCGCTCTCGGAGAGATTGTCTCTTATAACAATTTGTGATTTTCTTCGTGAATTGACTCATTAAAAAAGTTAACACGGTAGAACCTTTGAAATCGTGAAAAATTGAATAAAAATAAATTTTGTTAAAAAAATCACAAAATAATTTCGTGAAATTTTAATTTCCAACATGCGTCTCCATATCTGTGTAGTTTAGATCTGAGTTAGTTTGTAATTGTTGATAGTGAACAAGAGAAAAAAAATTACTTTGTACGCTGTTAATTAGTCTGTTACTGACATAAAACAAAAGGAAAATATTATCATAAAATTTGAAAGGGCAAAAAAAATACTAACTTGTTGTAAGTTGTTGATATCATCGAACTAACATTTGTTGTTTTTTCCCGTCCTTTCAAACGTTATGACAATGTCTTTCTTTTGTTCGCTGACATTAACAGCGAACAAAGTGGTGATTATTTTTTTTCACTCAATATTAATAACAACGAATACTTATTTTAGGAATTAAGATTTTCTGAAACTTATTAGAATTTTTTTAAAAAAGAAAAGTTATCTTATTCAATTTTTCTGGAATGGTTACCCGCTTAGTTGCATACTATAATGTGAATCTAACATAATTTAGTTGATTAAGGATAGTATTGATCTAAAAATCAAAATTTCTTTATTCACTTACACTACACAAACAAACATGAAGTATAAAAATTCCATGTCATATCATAGAGATAGTTTTTTAAAAGTTTTTAATAGATTGCGAATTACAGCCTTAAAGTTTATCATTTATATACAGCCTTAATGTTTAATTTTTGTGAATTACAGCCACAAAAGTATCAAAATTTACAAGTTTAAGCCAAAAACACAAATTTGCAATCTATTAAAGTTTTTTAAAATAATTTATTGTGAAAGTTATAATTGTCATGAAGGTTATAAATTTTAGGATGCAATATCGTTTAATAATCATCCATTAACCTAGAAATGAAAGTAAACTATATCAAATGAATCTCATTGTGAACATAAATACAAATTTTTTGATCTGGTTAGTCCTATCATAATAACAATTGTCATCATTTACATAATACAGTTTGACAAATGACTATTAATTGTAACTATTGACAGTAGTTGTTGACTAGTTTGAGAAACTGAAAGTATTAACTGATAAGTCAGCTATTTGAGGCTTTGAGCCAACTATTAAGAAGATGTTTGATTAAAATTAGTCGTTGGTTGTTTAATAGACAAAAAGTCGTATATATGTCAAATATTTTTTATGTCTGTTTAGCCAATTAGAAAATCATATCTAAATGAAAACTAAAAAAAAATTAATTGTCAAGCATCTCATAGACAAGATGTAAGTTGTTTGATCTATGAATCAATCAAGGTTTCAACATAAATATACCACAAATGCTTGTAACAAACGGTCTCTTTGAAAGACCAATCTCTTATTGGGTTGGCTCATAAAAAAAATATAAAGTAAAAGTACACAGTAAGCTTTGATGGATTGGGCCTGAGAGACGTCTCTCAGAAGAGACTAGCTGTAAACATACATATAAAGTCTTGAAGATTTTGAGAGCACTTAATGAAAGCAAAGAAAAAAGAAAAAAAATGAATTTCAAACATTTTTCCGCAAAAGTTTATAAATGAAATTAAAGATTATTAAAGACCGTACCTAAGTAAAGATAATCATGCATCATTAAAAGCCCAACAATCATTGGGAAAACCCAAGTTAAATTGCTAGAAATGTGTTGTCCCTTAAAGCCCAGTAGCCCACCTGGGCTGTGAATCCAAATGATAAATATTGGTTCAACACAAATTTTTACTTGAGACCGTCTTTTGTAAAGACGGTTCTCAAAAGCCCAATCAAATTCTAAATATAAACTGTCTTTTGTAAAGACGGTTCAACACAAATTCATCCCTCACATGAGAGTCAATTTGTGTCAGAAGTATGGATGCTATAAATTGTCTCGAGGAATGAATTAGATTCAAACTCATGACTTTTTGTCACGTTGGCTTCGAGTACTATGTTAAGGAATCAACTCAACAAAAAATTTAAACTAATGGTTGGAGCCTCAGACCCCCAAGAATTAGCTAATAAATTTAACTGGAATTATTGGTTCAACACAAATTCATCCCTCACACTAAACCAAGAAGATATTATTCCAAACCATATAGCAATGGGAGGAAGGGCTCTAAATTCTTATGACTTATTAAGTGAGCATACCATTAGCATTAATTCATCACTGTTTGATAAATCATCCCAACAAATCAGTTTGATTTTTTTTGTTGACAAATATTTTTAAATCAAAACATAAAGTCGAATCAACTTTTTGGCTTTCCGCAAGAAACACAATATTGTCTTGCTATATTTTTTTCTTTTCACCTCTAAAACAATAATGATGGTATGTTTGGCAATTTGTAATTCGTTTTCAAATGTTGAATTATTTCAAATATTATGTTTGGCAAATCTTGAATTTGAAATGTAGAACAAGGTCAATTCCATAGACTTCCAATAATAATGTAAAATTTGGTTAAATATGCAAATTTCAAGTTTATAGGTGTCATTTACAATTCTTGAATTTAAATACCAAAATTAAATTCCTCATTTTCAAATGAATTCTATATTGCGAAACACTATCTTATATTTTTTAAATTTCTCATTTATTATTTTTTTTCTATTTATTCTTGATAGAAGAATGAACTTGCACAAATTGAATGAAGTGGGCCCAAAATTTCAACTCCTCTATCTCTATTATAATATTGGTAGTCAAATTTAAGTAAAGCACGAAAAACATCTCTAAAGTAAATTGTGGCTCAAAGTGAACCGCACATTGCATGTTTGCATATCTTCATAGTAACTTGGTAATTGGTAAATGCTCCTTCTACTATTTATTAAATGCTCATTCCAAATTCATCCCTTTTGAGTTTTGAGTTTTGAGCCAGACATTCACACGTGTGATACTTTTTCTTGTATTTTTTCCATGGCCTTCAAATTGCATTACTCTTGTTATTATTATTTTTTAGTTTTATAATTCTTTTTACTTATTTATCTTATTTATTTGCGTTTTATTTAGCTCTTACGTGGTAGGAATGACTCTTCATCTTTCTCGAGTCGGAGTACTCCTTTTGGTTGCGCTCTCCTTTATGGGTACGAGTTGTCATCGTCCTTTCCTCTCCAGACCTTGTCCATAATAATTTATGAGCGGAATGCATTGGGTAGGATGATGATGATGATATAAAGTTAAAGTTTTTTCGGTTTTAATATTATCCGCACAGTTTAATTAATTAATCTTGAAGAAAAATGTCCTTGTTATAATCTCAATTAAATGTATTATCTATCAGCTTATGTTTTATAAGACTGTGTCACCAAAAAACGAGCCTTCATATAATTAGCATATTTCTATGATTATTTACTTTAAAATTGTAAGTAACTATTTAAAACAGTAACTATACATTGAATCAATTCAATAAAGATCATCTGACCGTATAATCGTCTCATTTAAGATTTTACAATCATCTATACATTTTTTAATAATTTACACAATTTAAATAACCTCATTAATTTTTACTCCCTCCTATTCAACCAAAATGTCCAATTTTTATTTTAGGTCAAGTCACCCAAAATGTCCCATTTCCATTTTTGGCATGGATTTTTTTACCCTTATACCCTTATTCACTTTACCTATTTACTTTTTAACCTTAATAAATTTATCTAATTTTTCCCTAGGGACCTACTTTGACCCAAAATGTCCCATAATATCACTTTCTCTCCTACTTATATGGAACCATTTTGACTCACCTTAAAATCCGTAAAAAGTCAAATGTCCCATTTGAGCTGCATAGGAGGGAGTATTTTTTATAATAAAATGTGACTCTCATCTCACCTCCCTATAAAGAGTCAATCATGGAAGATTTGATGAACTTCTGTTGCAGCACGTGCGCCGACCCCTTCTAAGTTCCTGAGCACACGTGTGCATCAACATCAGCTGTGGGGTCCACATGAACCGATGTGGCGTCCACAAAGTTGGACCGTTCAATCTGTTATTATGACTACTCGTACGTTAAATGGGCCTCCCATTAGTTGAATTTTGACCACATTTATCACATCCATACTAAACACACGTAGCTTTTTTTTTTTTTTTTTTTTTTTGAGTTAAAAACAATGGAGTGTTATTCATTCCAACAACGATTTCATAAATACTTTAATTGACAATGATGGCCTATCTTTAATAAAATTATGTATAGATTCGGTTTATAATTTTGGAAAAATTACTTAGACTAATTTAATTAATTTTTTACTGATTTTTCTATAATAATTTCAATTATTAGTAATATTTGAAGAATTTTCACTATATAAATAGTGCAGGGTCGGCCCTAAGTAAGGATAAGGTGTGCCTACGCTCAGGGCCCTCTAAAATTTTAGTGTTCAATTAGTGTTAAGGTTCGTACTTTTCAATGTATACAATAGTTTAGGAGTCCATAGATAATTTTTTTCCCCAGACCCCCAAAAACTTAGGACCGGCCCTGAAAAAGTGCATGATAAGAATGCACTAAAGTAGTCTCTTACTGCACAACTTTTTGCATAAATATATTAAAAAAATTCAAAAATAAAAAATAAAAAAGAGAATCAAGAAAGTGGATTTTTGATTATAACTTTTAACTTTCAATTATTTTGATATTTGATTTTTTTTCATTTTTAGTAAATAAATTGTAAAAATTGAGTATTTATGATTAATCACAAGTTGAAATTATTGTAGAAAAATCTATAAAAAGTTTGATTATTTTAGTTAATTATTTCTATATTATTTTAGCGTACATCAATTACAAAAAGGTACTCCTAGTATTCAAATTATAATTTTTTTTATTTGATAAGTACAAATATTAAAAATACTTAGTATTTTTAGATTCATCTGCACTAAAATAGTGTGAACTAAATTTATACAAGACTTTTATGTCCCCATCCTTTTAGTTTTTTCCTTAATGGATGTGTAATTAATAGTCTCACTTTTAAAATACTAAAAAAATCATGTACACTAATAATTAAATTTTACAATTTTTATCAATTTCTAATAGATTTTGTATAGGTCCCATTTAGGAACACCTAATAACATGTCCAATGAGTTATTACTATGGAAAAAATAGGAATTAAAACAATATTCCAAGAAGCCAACCTTTTAAATAGGTTAGATTAGATTTACTAGTAACAAGAGTTCGTGCGTGGGGGTACTTAACTCAATAGTCAACGGAAATTTCGTGGAAACATGTTCATTGTCTAGTGACTAGTCTAAACTCTTTAACTTTTATTACTCCATTATAAATTAAATTTTGTATAATAAAAAATAAAAAATTATTAAAAAGCTAATATCATGAAAATATGTAATATGTTATTAGACTGTTCAAGCAAAAATTTAATTAGTTATATTTTTTCTTACGCATTAACTGTAATATATAAAATAAGCTTGAATGATGAATTATGTCAATAACCGCAATATAACATGTATTTTAAAATGGAGAAATTATAATTATTACGCTTTACGTCACTTAAAGAAGTTATCATTTGCCATCTTGGGTGTTCCCATGAAAAATCTTTCTATTTACTTTCATATCTTAAATTTTTCACAAATTACTCATCATCATCATTCAATATTTGAATATGTTTAGTAGTTGTGATCTACTACCTCCTATTCATAAAGAATCAGACATTTGTTTTTTGACGTACATTATTACTCTTAATTTGTACTTCTATTTTATTCTTAATCTATAGATTAGAACATAGTCAAGTGCGATCTTGTTTGATTCGTCTCAATACAAAGATTATTAATATTCACTTTTTATAATATTTCGTTATGTATAATAAGAAATATTAAGCATTAAATAAGTGTATCGAATAGTATGAAAAAACAAATGTCTCATTCTCTATAAATAGAATGTAGTATACTTCTTCAACTAATTTTCTTCTAATATCAACATTTCTTGTGGAAACTTCTTTAAGAAACAGAAATACCAGTATATAAACAAAAAAAAGTGATAGAAGTATAAATAAAAGAGTCTTATAAGTAATCTTCTTTGATTAAAACACTTCCCCACAATTTCCACAAAACCAAATACACAAAATAGCCATCTAATTCTTATATGTTATATATGTATTATATACTTCATAAAGTATAGATTAATTACAACAAAAATACATAAAAACAAATGGGTTTTTCAGAATCAGATTCATCAGAGTGTAGAAGACATCTAAATCAAAGACAAAATCCAGGAGTTTGTTCATCATGTTTAAGGGAAAAGCTAACAAAATTAAGTACATCTCCTTCTTTTAATAGAAGAAGAAGTTCTACTTTTATTTCTTATACTTCTTCTTTATCTTCTTCTCCTCCTTCATCTTCTTCGACGACGCGAACCCGGAAATCTCCAGGTTCGCGTCATCGGAGAAACGGGTCGGAGGCGTATGTATCAGTTGGGATGGTTTTGAATAATGGGTTGAAAAAGAGTAGGTCTGTGAGTTGTGCTCCACTTTCTAAAAATAGAAACTTTGATTGTGTTAGTTATGAAAAGGGTATTATCAGTAAGGATAAGGATAAGGATAAGAATAAGAATAAGAATACGAGTAAGAATAAGAATTTTATGGATGGTCATGGTGGGAAGATTTTAGAAGATGGGGATATGAAAAAGAAAGGTGGGTTTTTGAAGAAATTGATTCATTCTACAAGTAAGAAGACTAAAGGGGTTTTAACACATTCAAAGACCCTCAAAGAAACCCAAACTCCTCATAATATGATTACAACAATTACAAAGACTAAGAATTAGGTATTCTCGTCATAGGAGCTATGATCAGCGTCTGATGAGAGATATATAAAAGACGGCAAATTTTATACCTTTTAAGAAGGTTAAGGCCAAAGACCCTCAGTTAAGAATTATTACATCAGATCTACCTTATTCAGAGAAGTTATGATCAGGATTTAAAGATGGATATAAAACGAGAAATCATACATAACAAATAGGTATTTTGATTCCTATTAATATTGTTTCTTTTGGTTAATTACTTTGATTATTTATTATATGTATTATATCATAAGAAAAAAAATTGTACTAATCATTGAAAGTTCTTTTTTGGGTACATTTTCCATAAGCTTCAAGTTGGGGGATAATAGGGATAGGAAGAGAATGATGAGTTATTGTGTGGTGTTCTTGAAGTTGTATAGATTTTTTTTAATTATGTGTCATGATCATGACCAAAAATTTGGACCATTTGACATGTAAAATAGGACTTTATCTCTTCATTTTCGTGATATTGCTTCTCATTCTTTTCTTTGTCTAAATAATGTTTTTTTCTTTTAATGGTAATTAATTAAGGTGACTATTTATATATTCAATTGAATTTTGAGTTATAGTCATTTTCGATTTATTTTCCATGTAATAGATGATAATTAGAGATTTTTTGGTTATTTGAGTTGATCTACTTTGATTTAATTAAATCTATAATTTGTCAAGGAACCAACTCAACCAAAAAGTTAAGTTGATGGTTGAGGCCCCAGAATATGTTATATACTCTCTAACACGCCCCCTTATACGAGAGCCCTTTGGGTTAGAAGTGTAGATGCAACATAGGTTCTCCTCATATTGACGCTAAATATTCCACTTTAAATGAGGGGTGATTGTGATTCGAACCCGTGACACCATGTCAAGGAACCAACTCAACTAAAAGCTTAAGCTGATGGTTGAGGCCTCACCGCCCCAGAATATGTTATATACTCTAACATAATTAGTGATAAGTATGAGTTTATGATAACTAACATAGTGTAAAATACGATTCTGATTACGGTCGTAATAACGGTTACAAAATGAATTACATAATCAGTATGGAGGATTTTTACAGTCAATGCAGACTATATTTCAGCACGATAAACTAAAATCCTTTGCGGTTTAATCGTATTATAATCAAGGAAATCACATCTTTTGGAAGGTTTAACTTGTAAGCAACGTTTCCCCAAGTCCAAAAAGGTTTACCGAACGTAGAAGTCATGTAGTGTACATATAACTAAAACTAAAGGCATTTTCAAAAAACTAATCCTTCACTGATAGAGCAATTAGACCCATAACTTGTGAAAATTTTGTGAGACAAAACTAACACTTTTGTTTCAAAATGGGATATGATGGACAATATAAGGACTCTAGAAGTAATTAAATTTAAAT
Organism: Amaranthus palmeri; assembly: GCA_019776075.1. Lineage (NCBI taxonomy): Eukaryota > Viridiplantae > Streptophyta > Magnoliopsida > Caryophyllales > Amaranthaceae > Amaranthus > Amaranthus palmeri. The sequence goes on from JAAKBH010000008.1 coordinate 266,009, forward strand.
GACACATAAAACATCGGTTCAGACCATTTGGAAACTAATATGATCGAATAAGATTAGGCTCAACAAAAAAATATAGAAAGATTTCCATGTAGGCTCATGTTTAGAACATAATAGTGAAAGGATGCATAATGATTTTACATATGAAAATTACTTTTTAAATTATGAGATTTAATAATTCTCCTATTTACAAATTAGAATAAGATCACAATAAGAGAATCTACTTAAGAAAATTGACATCACATCACTTTTAAAAAACTACACAAAAATTTAATTGTATATATAGTCGTGTAATTTTGAGGTCTAAGATACTATTTATAATCGAGTCTACCTAAAAACTAGTCTTAGGGTTAGTCCAAGTCAAACACAAGGGACAAGGTAACTCTCTTGTGTACAAATTCGAAAGGATGATATACAGATATAATAGCATGATCAAATAGGAAATAGGAGTAACATATAAAGGGCATCCAAGATCAAATAGAAAAAATATATCATCATAAAAACATAAATAGAAATCTAGAAAGATTTATTCAACATATTATCCTAGACATGTGTACGCTCATGAAAAGCATAACATGCATTCAAGATAGTACGGGAAATATAATCATAAATTACTTAATCTATATAATTTAATCAATCATTATTATAACCTATAAAGGTTTCACCTTTAAATACTAATATAGATTTACAACATAAAGCAAACAAAAAAGACATTAGTGAAAGAAATTAACTTTTTTAAAATAAAAGTAGTAGATGAAAACCTCAGAGATTCCAGAAAAAGAATTAGTAAAGTAGGTGACACTGCGCCAAGGGATTTATATTGTAAATCTAGACTAGAATTGAAAAATGTAAACCTATACAAAAACGGATATAATCTCTTGACGAGTCTCGATACCTGGTTTTATATAATGTGTACGTACAATAACATGGAAAAGACCAAATTAGGAATCAAGAATATTCGACTGGTCAAGTTTAGGGAATCCGTTTCTCTTTATCTATCTAATGTGCTGATTGGTTTGCAAAATTTCAAATAAGAAATGGAAACAAATAACAAATACCATTTCCGCTTGTTGATTGATATGAAAAGTAAGGAAATTGATTATCGTAGAATATTCGAATCCATTAAAATGTTACAACTCATTAACAAGTAAAAACAAAAATACTACTAAAACTCTCGTTCATCACGTATAGTAAATACATCACACACACTCCAAAGATTAACTCTCGATTTGAAAAAGATTGTTTAAAATCAACACAACGAGAAGAATTATTCAATTTATAGGAAATTGTGTTTGAAATTTGTTCAAGAAATTTGCTAGTTTGCTACCTCTAAAGTCGAGGTAAACTTCTCCAAAGAAGATCCCACTTCTATAAACAAAAGAAAACTAATGACCCGTTTGCTAATCAATGTTAAATAAACTCGGTGTAATTTTAGAGAGTTTATCCCTTGACAAGGTTTAATACACATGCTTATTTTTTCATCATTTTCTTCACAAAATTTATTCCAATGCATTATCATTTGAAAATGTTAATATTAACTGGTATGAAAAATTGTGACAAAAAACGTTTTATGATTAAACTTTCATTATCATAAAATGACATAATACATATTATGAATATAAGATCTCCTGAGAGACCATCTATGGCATAGACGGCTCTCTCAATATCCTAGCTCAATGGCTGGCATGACTATTTAGTTACTCATTTAAGAAATGGTTTGACCCATATATTCCCATCTATGCTATAGACGGTCTATAGCAAGAATTTGTGAATTGTCTTTGGTTCATAATTCAAGTTCAAACATTGCAATGCTTACAAGTTCAAATCTTACAATGCAAAAGGTAAGACAAACCAAAAGTAAAAGATTTTCATACGAAAGGCCTCGAGAAATATCCGACCACACAATCGCCTAAAGGACAATCTCTTCACTATCTATCTGCAACAAACACGATTAAAAAGAGCAAGAAAAACAAGCCAAATGAGGCAGAAACACGATGCTTTTGGGGCGACAACTAGATGCCTAGTGTAGGCAGCAACTCGGCCCTAAAACGCCAAGTTGTATTACAACTTGGCCAAGGCTCCTAAGTATTAATTTGTCGAATAACAGCAAACACAAACTAAATTACATAATTAAACAAAGTACTGATCCCTAAGATTAATACAAGTTCGGTCGAGAGTCCATCCAAGATCACGTGTTTGCCCAATCGTCTCACAACTCTTCCTTGATTAAGTAGAGAATTTGGATCCGCTCCGCCATCAAAAAAACTCAGTCATATAGAAGTGGAGAATCAAGGCATAAGATAGACTCTAGCATACATACAGTAAAATAAATCCGTTGTAAATCTTGTCAAGATACATGTTCAAAATTTACTAGACCTGACAAATGGCCCATGACCTAACTTATACAGAAGAAGTATACAAAAAGATTTTCTTGTGTTGGGTTTCTTCATGGTAAGAATTAAATCATACATGTATATATTGTGGCCTTACGAGTCGGTTTAAGTTGATTAGCCGCAAGGCAGGATCACAGGGTGCAAGGTGCGATCAAAGAATGCAGCAAAAGAATGCGCTCATCAATGGACACTTGACCCTTTCTCTAGACCTATACAATCATATTGAGCACTCACTCGATTGTGGTTCCTGTACATCTCAATAATCGGGCAGAAGTGTTATCTTTTTGATTTTAAGTCGCTGGCTTCTGTATCATCATCATCATCAACATATGATGAACTGTCTGAAGGGCGTTTCAGTCTCTGGAATATTTCATCTAGAGATTCAGAAGAGGAATCATGAGAGAGAAGTTTTGTTTCTTGTGATTGTCGCAACGGAAGAAATTTCTTTGATTCGAGATTTGTCTTGAAATTCTGAAAACCCGTTTTCATTGACTGCCATGTGGAAGACATACCAGAAGATGTGCGTCCTAGGTTACTTGCGGAATCAGAAGTCTCGGTATTCAACAATGACACTTTAGCCGAAGCTATAGTATTCTCTGATGGTTTTGCGCTAGATGATTGCTTATTTTGCTCTCTCAACACAGCGTATTTGTGGCTTATCGCCTCCCTACTCCCACTATATTGACGAGTTTCAGACTTTGATGTTTTCACCAGACTACCTTTAATATCGTCCGTGGATGAAGACCCTTTCATCTCAACAGCATCCTAAAATAAAAATGAACAATTTTCCATTATAACGCAACGTAATCCAAACCCTACTTCCAAAAAATATTCTATTGGAAATTCTATAGAAACAAAGTGTGAAAAAACAACTACCTTTCTGTTTATGCCAGACTCAACATCACCGCTGACATTGTTAAAGTTCCTTGCAAGTGGTATAACTTGCTCACCAACCTTGTGTCCTTGTTCAAGCCATGAGCGTTCTACACATGGGTATCATAAATCAGTTTTTAAAAATACAACAATTATTACTGCAACTCGAACTCTTAATTTTAGTCCAAGTATCCGTGTACACTCAGACAAGGGAAAGACACTGACAATTCATTTTGGACCAAAAATAAGAAATGTGTTTCAATGAAAATGATTGTTTAATGAATGCACTATGTCAAATATGAGTTCCCAAGTCTCGATAACATTGTTAAAATGTCAGAGTGTGGCACGGGCACTAATATAGCACCAATCTAGTTGACCATTTGACTATGAACAACTAGTTCTTTTGCAATTGAACCATGCGATATGATAGCGAGTAGATGAGTCATAATTATGAACTTAAGTCCTGCTATATTTACCTTTTTGCAAGATAATCATTCCAGATGGGTCAAACCCATCCATATCGTCAGCTTCACTTTGGAACCTGAGTCTCTTCCAACTTCCAAAGAAATTCATCACTCGATCAAAGAAATTGCATGCAACCAGAATTGTATAGATAACCATAATAAGAGGAAAAATTTTGTTGAATCTCTTTCCAAAAAAGGGAACAGCATCATCAATGTTTCCCATTCGCTGTAAAATAATTCATAAGAAAATAATGGGTAAATCATGTTGATGCTGCCAATAAGCGTATCATCAGTTGAGCAAAGTATGCAATTTTTTGGCTACGTATTATGATACATGTAAATGAATAAGAAATAGCAAACAAGTCACATGGGGTAAATCAGGCTAGACAATCAATAAACAAATAGCATGTCAGAATGGTTTCATATGCTAGGAGAATCATGCTTCCATTTATTTTCGTAATTACAGTTAACTCAAAATCTTTCTGCTATTCTCCATCAAAATTAATCTTTCTGCTATCTCGGTTTACTACATCTTCAACCATTACTATAATGAAGGTAAAAGAGTAGAAGACCCTTCTTTACATTAATATAGCATTAGTGTATACAATACTACTATCAAACTTTAGAATTGCATCTCAACCATCAGAAAGCTTTAAGGTCCTAATTGCTGACCCTAAATTTATAACCAAAGCAAAATGTCTTGCATTATGACATCACAGGAAAACCAATGAAATCCTTTTCTATGTCAGGCATCAAAGAGTGTTAGAAGGTGCTCTCAGTGTAATGAACTACCAAATGTATTTGCACATTAGATGAATCTTAGGTGCCCCCACTATATCCAGAATGCCATGGTCAAAACACTTGTAATGTGAGGCAAAAGCAATACTTTCCCTTTCCCACCCCCTCCCAAAACCCAAAATAAAAGATGTATGACCTCATTATTTCCATGCAGGATCTCTTTGCTATCCAAGTTCATTGTGCTTTTAGTTAGAAAGAACCACAAATCATGAATGTCAGAAAAGGCTACTAAATGATATTTACCTTCTCAAAGATAGTTTTAGCATTTCGATCAAGACGGATAAGGTTTAAAAAATTGTAGGAAATCGGAGGAGCGTAACGAGCAACCATCCTGGAAAAAATAAAATCATTATAAAGTTCACTGAAAAAGGATACTTATTATGTAGCAATATCCCCATTAATAGTTTCCAATGTTCATCTTGAGAAATAGAGGATGACTTACGAGCAAATCATAAGCAGGTTGACAGAGCTTGTTTGTCTTGGCGTCAGAGAGTAAAACATCAGCATTCCAATTTTTAACAGTGAATAATAAGTACATATACACATGTACATCAAAGGAATAAACGCAAAAACCTGCAAACAAGCAAAGGGATACAGTCATGCATAAAAAATTATCACGGCTATTTACTATTATTGTAAAATTGTCTCATTTGGTTTTCTTATACTATTCATTGGTTACTCTTAATTTGTTTTTATTTCCTATTTGTAAGTTAAATCACACATTTAAGTGGGATCTTACATTTATTCGCCTCAATGTAAATATTATTAATATCAATTTTTTATAAAAATTTTAATTGTACACAATTAGTGATATTTAAAATTGAATATGTGCATTGACAAACGTGAAAATCAAATGAGACAATAATAGTGAATAAGAGGGAGTATAAACTATTACTCGTATGAATATTCAGTATATCGATTTTGTATACAGATATAGAGTTCTATTTTTGTCTCATATCGCTGAGGAAATTAGTGAAAGAAGGGGCAAGTAATGTTTGGCGTTTGAATTTTTTTACCCAAGAAGCAATAATCAGATTAGGGCTGTGTGTACGTTATCTCTACAACTGCTGATTAAATAGGAACACTGATACTTAAGAGAAAGACGGGGAGCAGGCAGCTAGGTGAAAAGATAGAAAATGAGATAAGCAAACTTGAGACTGAGCAAAAACTTCCATAATAATTGTAAAGCAGTCCAAAGAGGAAGGATATGTAGTGAATGAGAAATATAGTCAACAATGTGCTTCATCCTTATCATAATCATAACAATATTTGCCATTATTATCAACAACACTTTTCCAAAAATTTTAATAGCAAGGTAGGGAACAAGAACACTACATTAGTCATTATTATTGTTGCAGAAGCCATGAAGAATTAAGAGGAATATTTCCGCTAAAATGATAGCTTTAAGAGATACAACAATGGTCAAAAAGGATGAGAATAATAAGAAAAGATGAACACAAGTGTTTATGAGGTATCTTGGATACCACCCCCTCAAATGTAGCTTTATTTATAATTGGGTTCAACATTAAACCTCCCTATTTTGAGAAAAATCCTCTCAAGATCATAAATACTAGAACAAAGTAAGAACACTCTCAAGTTTCTAACAATTGAAGCAAGGCATACATCATTCTTAGAAGTTAGAATTCCCTCATAAATTACCATAAACTCACATTTACATCTCACAATTAACTACGATAATAAACATAGCAATTCACATAGCATTAAACAAGAATTAAGCAACCTTTTCAATGCCTCAACGTTCATATTCTGACCAGAAACAGAACACAATGTGCATGCTCGAACGAGCCAATCATTTGCTCGAGCGAGCCATCAAAACAGAAGCTACTGCCTGCTACAGCCTAGGCTGCTCAAACAAGCAGGGCAAGTGCTCGAACGAGCAGCAGCCTCTGAGTCCCTCTGGTGCTGTTTCTTCATTGCCTTGTCCGAGCAACCATCAAGCCATGCCTTGACTTGTTCAAGGCATGGTTCCCACCTTTAGTGAAGCCTCATTGCCTCACACTATGAACCTCATTGATCATTCCAAAATCCAAACCTTAAACCAACACAACTCGACACATCTTCATCACTCTTCTCCAAAGTACAAGACATAGCATGTTCAATCAAGTGTTCAAAGTCATGAGTTTTTGTCACTTGCACTTACATGCGCGACTATCCGAAACTAGTAAAACGGTCATTTTATATCAGAATCGAGTAAAACTCCACCTTTTGGTCCCACCAACTCCAATTATTCCCACTGTTCTATTTTGTTATTCTTAAAACTCCACCTTTTGGTCCACCAACTCCAATTATTCCCACTGTTCTATTTTGTTATTCTTGCTTATATACAAACAATTTTTCCATTCCTACTCAAGAGCTACAAAGTAATTGCAACAACCAAAAGCAACCCCAAATAGAATCTCCATCAAAACATATCATTTGACCTCCAAAATAATTGTACCTATATAGTATAACGGGTTTCTTTGAACATTTTTCCATTGCAAATTTGCAATCATACGCATCAATCAAAATAATCATTGATTCCAAAAAATTAATTTTAAGAAACATGATCCCCAAATTTCCAAATCCACCATTACGAGTATTTTCAAAAAAAAAAGTCTTCCTACCTTTTTTGTTTCCAGAGAATCTGAGGGAAGATTAAATAGAAGACAGAAAAAGTAATGATGAAGAAAGGAAAAGCATATTGAGGGTAGAAACATTTAACAACTACAATATCAGATTACCTGCACAAATAACTCCTGTCTTCCCACAGATTTGATGAGAATTGAAAAAAGAGATAGATCAACATTAGGAAGCAGTGTTGCTTCTGCCAAAAGAATTGCAACTGACATGCAACCAAGTACAATAGCCAAAAGTTTTTGTAGTTGCTTCCTCAAGATACAGCGCCACAATAACTCTGGAAAAAAGCACATTTTGCTTTTAGATTTCAATGCTTTGAACTATGAACAGCCAAGATAAACATAGCATGATGATTTTATACAGTTTAAAATAAACACGGAAGAATCCTATTCAAAATACTAACACTTAACATCTTCAGCAGCATGAATCAATTGAGAATCATCAAAGTTTTATATCACAATTAAACATATGGCTCACATTGCAAGCTATAGATATTCAAAAGTTAAAGGCGTCGGAAGCTCTAGATAGTACCAATAGTATCTAAGATGGAGCCAATTGTGCCAGGACGACTTCCGCGCAGGCTTGAAACATATTTCCTGCAGATATTAAGCCGATTGTTACTGATTCTATCAATAAGAACTTGCATAGATAACTAAACTTGTCAGATCGATCGAATCGGTCCCAACAGATTGCAGATGTATTATTAATTTGTTGTATCACAATAGCGTGTAATTTGTTTTGTTAAAATAGTTTTAAAAGTTTGTCTTATTATAATTTGTTTTCTTAAAATAGTTTTAAAAGTTTGTCTTATTATAAAGGGCCCAAAACAACATTTCAAGTCATAGTTGTTGAATGTTAACTCAAAAGATAAAAAATGACGAAATAATAGTAGGTGGCAACAAGCAAACATTGATGTAAACTCAAATTTTTCATCAAATTTTTGGAAAACGGGTCGGGTTGGTCGGGTCTCTGTTGGGTCGGGTTGGATTCGGTTTTCGAGCCAGGTGTATAGAGAACCAATATGGGAAAGCAATAATAAGAATCAAACTTCATAAAGACATCCATAAAATAAAACCATTCTGGCGAGGAGAAAGACAATCTTTTCATTTATCAACTTTCCACAAGTTGCAGCTACACATCAGTCCCAAAAGGCCAAAACCAAGGAGTAATAAACGACTACCAATAAACAAGTAAAAAGAATCCAGCAGATAAGAGCTAATCACCAGGGATATATGACACAGTCTAGTCTCAGACATACATAGAGCACAAAAAACTCAGTCTGGTCTTGAGGTAGACTACCTTATATAAATGCATGAGTCATTTACTTTCGTCTTTGGTTTACCTTAAACTTACCATCAATACATGGGAATATGAACACTCAACTTTCAGCTCCAAATGCTCAATTCACATAAACATCTCCATTACCCAAAATTCACAGGACAAATACCACAGGATTTTCTTGCTAATAGTCAACCCTGAGAACTGACCTCTTTTCTATAGCTCGCTTTTCTGTAAAAAAATCTTGCTACATATTTCTTTTCTCGGAGTCCAATTAATTTTTACATACACCTTTTTAGAAAACTCACTTCTGAAGTTCGCCCCCATTCACCCACCCACTTTTTTATATCTTATTTTTCACTTCCTTTAAGCTTTGTTCCAAAAGAAAATGGAGCAAGTCATTTAAGACAGCAGGAGCAATAAGTAATAGAGATATCAATTATTAGAAAGGAACCAATATACAAAAAAACATTAAGGAAAAAAAGAATCATGCATTCAAGCCACTATGAAGCAATTTATCTACAAAATCAAGATATGCCAAATGTCAAGTGTAGCTTAGAAGCTAAGATTGAACTTCAGCTATAAACCAATAACCTCAAAACAGAATTTTGAAAGCTTTTTCTGATCCTTTCATAAAGATTTTTGCTTCATGAATTTCAAATCTTATGAACATCATGGAAAACTCCACATCTATAGAAAATCATGACAACTGGAACCTCCTGGGCCATTCATATTTTAGACAATCTTAAAAACGATTTTGGAAGAAGTAACCACAAAGACTTCAATAAAAGGGAGTTTAGGCAAATATAATTTAGACTAAAAAAGTAGATTCAATCCTGGATACTTTTACTTTAATAACACTAGGCTTCTTTAGCACACTAATTAGAGAGAGGCATATTGAAAGTTACATTTTCCTTAAAGAAAATAGAAACCCAGATACCCATTGTTCTATAACTTTTAACTATAGGATAAAAGAAGCCTAATAATCTATAAAATAACTAGCAGAGAACTACTAATTTACAGAACAACTTCTACTAATCAGCTATCCACTGTGATGTGCAGTATGCCGTCATCAAATCTGCCAGAGTTTGATATCTACTAGCTCAGTAAGTAAGATATTACAAGTAAATTTATATCCTAAAGAGAGTATATCCTATTCAGATTGTTGTCCCTTGCATCAAAATCAGACAGGTTGCTGCCAAATCCAGAGTCATACTCATAACTCACAGAAAGCCATACAGCCTAGGGATATCTTCTCACAGTTACATTGCATGTTTCAATAATTTTTTTATCAACACTAAAGACAATTTGGATCAATCAAGTTTATATGGAAAGACTAAGGTGACAACATACCATCCTGTAGCATGGCGTCGCTCAAAATTCTTAATGGTATCTTCCACCTCAAGGGCCTCCAAGACATACGTCATATATTCACTGCAAAAAAAAAAAAAGAAAAGACAATATTATGGAGAAGCTGATGGAAGAGGAAATTACATAATGACACTAAGGAACCATACATTACAATAAACATTTTTTGAGGTGGAAGGATCCAAGATACTTCATTACATTGTGTGTTCTTTCTTCCCTTTTTTTCTTGTGTTTTCTATCTTGTTTCTCACTTGTGTGAGGTCTTAATAGCTTTCATTTCAAAAAGAAATGTGTTTATAAAAGTAGGTGAGTGCAAACAAAATAATGCAAAACAAAAAAAAAAATCACAAAGGGACTTAGGGTCTCAGTGGCTGTTATCAATGATACCATGCAAATAATCTCTGGTGGTATGGACATATCCAAACCCGCCCATCATCCAATACTTCAAGAAGAACCGATGAGAAAACTAAAGGATCAGGATGAATGAGGTTTCGAAAAACGCAAGAAAAATGGAAGGTGACTTGTAAGGAGGGGGTAAGAATGACAAAGGGAAAAGTTTGACATTCCATTTTACCCTTAGTAGTAAACATCATCGGCAACTTCACATCTATAAAGGTGCACATGATTTAATGAGCCGTTTTGCATAGTCCATTATAATATGTAACCAAACAACTATATATATTTTTCCCCACAAGATAAGGGACATTGTATGAAAGTGTAAGCCATATCGATTATACAGAAGGAAGTGTAAAATGTATATCGTATCACCGCTTCGTGACCACCTTACAAAAGACTTTTGAGAAGCCATGATCGCCGCAAAACCATAGCATTGAATGTGGTCGCGTGACCATTATCGTTATAGAATTCACATCCATAATTTTGCATCAAGCTTAGTCGTGATACTATTTATTCATACCAATGCCATCATCATACAGCTCTGATGGTGTAGAATTTCCCTAAGTTACTCAAATACGAGTATGAATGTCGAGAATAGGAACATATTCAAGTGTTGACATGTCGATGTTGTAAACTCAAGACACGAAGACATTGTCCTAAATTTAAACAACACAACATATAAATCACATATTCCTATTTTGACATCTTTATTAAGAACCCTTTACATTCATATACTTGTAACACCCTTCAGCTTAAATTGTTGCTAGTGATTATCAAATTTCAACCTTTTAGCTTCTTTGTGAGCAGATATCATATAAAACCTCTTCATAGTTTTTTTTGTGCCTCAGAATATGTTTTCAAGATAATTGAAGTGTCAATTTGACAATTGAAGTGACAGCTAGGGAGTCCCAATGGCATGTAAGGTAAGACAAAGAGTCAAACCAGCATAGGGTAGTTGCTAAAGTGTCTCCCTATATAGGGCTCCAACTCGACCTAACACTATAACACTTTTACCTACTATGTTTCATCAAGCCTATTCTCATTCGTGTTATTTGATTTGTTGCTATTAAAAGTTTTTGTCAATCTTCATATCTATAACATAGTAAATCTCTAAAGAAAGTTAAAATGCTTATAAAATCTCCACAAGTAGTCTCAATCTATCACCGGTACCATAGTGTAAGAACCAAAGAATGGAGGCATCGAAAATTATGATAGTTGACAACAAAAACTAGCATACTACAATAGTTGTTACTATCACATAAAACATAGAACAACAAAAATAAGACCACACAGAGACCAAAATTTATATATTTTCATATAAAAGACTCCTTTCTTTCTTAGGACAATCTACCTCTTGTATCGATAATACTCCTCGTAAGCTACTCTAAGCTGACGCCTAAGCTCAGCCATTGATTTATCATCTGCGTCATAATCCATGTCATTTTCACCCAATCTCCCTCCTTGTGGTTTGAAGGATGGATCTTCTTTGAACTGAGCCAGATAATAGAAATCATGAGATACATTAAGATGTGTAATTATATATCATGAGATAGTAATGAAAAAATAGTTTCCATACCATTTCAGCCAACATCTTATCAATGACGTCCATATAAGGCCTTAGAGGATCACGTTTTGACATTTGAGTAGACGTTGCTTGAGCAACCTAATAGAGAACAGTATCAATTAAAAAAACAAAATGAGAAAATAATTAAGGTATCTTACACAACGAAATAATAGATTGAAGCAATAAAAACACATTGCACCAATCAAAATTTTAAAATCTCAGATATCACTATCCCTCTTTAGTAAGCTATCTAGAACAAATAAGATGTCAAAGATTGGGAGACAGAAAAATATACCACCTATCTACAAAAACAAAGGGGATGTTCAAGACTCTTCCAACTTCATGGGAACTAAACTTATCAACCACGCAATGTAAGTTATGGAAAAAGGGTGAATAAACAACGCCAAGCATTTCTGAAACCACTTTGGTTTTATGCCAAGAATAAAGACGACAGAGATCTTTCCAAGTGAATGATAAATATCTTGGGATACTAAAAACTTTGGGCAACTTTACGAGAACTAAGATATTGATCAAAATACTAAGATGTTAAACATTTTAAATGTGAGAGATCTTTCCAAGTGAGTTTAAAATATATTGGATATGATAAGTATCTTAAATGTGATAGAGATCTTTTCAAAGCTTAAGCCTAAAGTGCATAAAGTGCAGAAGGGGATTTAGTTCACCTCATGAATGAATATAGAATTATAGATAGTGTTTTACCAATGCTTAAGCCCAAAGTGAAGAGTCTTGGACGGAACACCCTCAGGGGTGGGGTTCCATTTCCTAAACACAAAGAGTGAGTTATAATTCTCCATCCTTGGAATTAAGACACAAAATTAATAATAAACATAACTCCTAAATCCCATTAGGTATAATGGTTCCCATACCCTAAACAAGGGTGAGTTTTGACTTTCTAGAATCCCTATCCTTGGAATTTAGACAAAGAATTTCATCACAAATCAAAACCTGTAACTGTACACACTCTTTTTTCTTCTCCCCTCACTCAAGATGCATCTTACTCCCATTATGTGCTCCTCCTTAAAGATCTTAGGGATACTTGTCCTTTTGGAATCCTCTCAATACCCTCAATATCAAGGTCTAATTATCTCTACATCAAGCTCTAATTTCCCCTTTCCTAATCCCTTCTAGGCCTCTACATCATCTACTAAGCCCATCCCTCCATGGAACTTAGCAATCCCCCAAAGTCGAAAGCAAAGGATATGATGTTAGCTAAAACAACATTAAATAGATGCATGATCAACAAAATGAGGGACTTGGCTAAAGTAAATGATTGGAAATTTACCGATGTTACAAAGCATAAAATATAGGAAAAGAAACTCAATAATAGATGTATGACATAATTCATAAAGGCTCAAAAAATTAATGATCTATAAGGGATTTTTGTATCTTAACAGCCCATGTCAAGTACTTACCCCTCCTACACGTAAATTATGTACTGATACCACATTGCGCTCAGCCGTCCACAAGGAACTCTATATATTTACACTCAATGGCAAAATGGCATAAACTCGAAAAGTTCGAACAACATTTATTCACATCATCATGTGTGAATAAAGTGTCAGTTCCAAGTAATGCAGTTTAAGCTTACCACAATTGCATTTGAAAAGTTCTGATGAGCATCGTCCAGTTTCACAGCCATTTTTGCAATCTTATGGGACAATTTTTTCTGCCGAAAAGTCCAGTCTGCATTTTTCCAAAGGCTGCGGGGAATTTCACTTAAACCAAAACCAAGTAAAAAGGCTCCGGTAACAAGTCCGAACGTATTGGAGCATGCCATCGCGAAACCAAGGACACCACCTTCCCTGGTTCAGACACAGAGGAGTGTCAAGCAAAGTCATAACACTTTCGCATGAATTCAATAATGAAAGAAATGCACAAAAAAGAAGGGAAAAATATACAGAGGTCGCAACTGACAGGTTCCTGCGCATAGTGATAAGGAGTATGAGTCCAATAAGACCAATGGATCCGACGATTAGATAAAAGACAAGGTTCACATGCACACTGGTTTTCAATCTTTCTGTCATTGTAAAGTCCCCAGCATCTTCATAACCTTGAATAAGGGGGACCACAGCCCTGCTTAGCAGAATCACATAACCCAAACATATAAGACATCTGTATCACTTAGCTTCCACCTAAACTTTCCGCAACAACCATCATCAGAAATTAATATAATAGTCATACCATGTTAACAAAAATGTGCTCCAATACGACCAGCTCCAAAAGAACGAAATGACTTGATTGTAGTGACCAATAACAGTCTGCAGTAACATTATTATCAACTCTGGGTAAGTCCTCTACGAAGCTCTTATCATATTTCTCTACAGAAGCAGTTTAACAAGTCCAACACTAGGAACAAAGTCAAACAAAAACATGTAGGAGTATAAAGCACAATTTCAACAAAGTCCCGATAGACAGGATGAGACTCCCATTTGCTGATGTTGCCAACTTGTGTTATCGTGTACTAAAAAGGGTCAAAATAGCAATGTGATATATGAACAGCAGTACAGCACACGTAAAAAATCTATAACTATTACTAAAATAAAGCATGCTCATATCATGCATCTTAAAAAATGGTGTCATATTATAATGAAAATATTTCTCTCCAATTTGATATAATGATGCAATCATGAACTTTTAAAGTAAAAAATTAATATTTTAGTTTTACAAAAAAACAATCATTTAATGATTTAATAGATATTTGAAAACTACAATTTAGTTAAATCCATGAATTTAGAAGGTACTAACAATTTTTTCTAAAAATTTTATTTTTTTAATTTCCATAAATATGTCGGAAAAAATTAATAAACTCGTGCATCGCACAGATGATATCCTAGTTCTAGATATAAAAGACAGAACAAAGCAGATATCAAACAAACGTTGTAAAGACCTTGACTTAAATATCTTGTAAGTCAGTACAATGAAGCGAGTAAGGTGGCATTGAAGAGCTAAAATCCTAACGTGTAATATGACAATTGAATCACTGCATTATCATATGTATATTGAATTTAACTTTGTGTTTTATATAAGGAACATGTATTTCAAATAAACTCCAACTTACTCAATAGTTTCTCTAACTCTAATACTCCTAAACTTCTGTACAAATCAAAATTATAGATGCTTGATTTAGACAAGACTCAATTTAATCTTGTCAGTCAGTATAATTATAGATGCTTAATTTTTTATTTTTTCTATTACATAGGACCTTACTTTCTCCAATTTAGACAAGACTCAGTTTCCAAAGATGCGCAATCATCATCACAGCTTTAATTATACAAACATTAAACAGAATCAACATTTAACTTCAAAGTACAAATTAGACCATAGCCATTAAACAAGCCCAAAACGCATACAAATTAGCCAAAAGAGGATAATATAACCTAAAAGTGTAAGTATTTATCACCAATTAACTTACACATGTATATATCAAAGTAAAAGATTAAGAGAAGAATTGAAGAAAAGGAATCGAGTGATCTTGCTCGTCATTTTGATCATCAACCTTTTTATATTTTGGGGAATCATAAGAACATAAGAACAGAACCCATTCGACATCCACCATTTTCATCCAAAAATACATCTCACTCTCTTGGCGTCGCACATCTGCCGGCCTGCCCTCCACCGGCGCCGCCTAGCTGGTGACAACCACAGCTGCCATCGACTCTTCAATTTCTAATCTTCATTGATGTCATAGACAATGCACTTCTTTGAACTTAAAAGGTACTTATTTTGAACATCCATCGTAATTTGTATATGATAAATGATAATTTACTTATTCATTCATCTTATTCACAATTTGTATGTTGTTATTCTGCTCATTTAGAATTTTCATTGAATTAGATTGACAATTGTGCAAGTTAGGATTTTTTCCAAAAAAAAAAAAATTAGGACTTTTATGCTATTTTAATAATTTTAGATATATTAATCAAATTAGATGATGGTGAATTAGAGTTCCACAATTTATGAATGATAAATTTGGACCCAGTGATATTTGCACGAGTTTGCTCTTGTATGAGATATTGGTCATCTGATGAGGTGCTAAGGATTGTGTGCACCTTGCACTGACCTATTGGTGCCTACTGTTTTTGAAGTTGCTTATGGTGATGTGACATACTTGATCTGGTGCAGCAGATGGTGTGTCAAGCTCCAATATGGTGCATAGGTTTGCGTGTAGTTGGATGCTGAGATTTGGTGTGCCATTGCACTGAGTTGTTGGTGATTGGTACTTTGTTTCTTGGATATGCTAAATGTTTTGCTGATGATATATTTTGTCTTAAGCTATTGTTGGTGCTGATGATTATAGTTCTATACTTCTATTGAAGTTGCTGGTGTGTGGATAAGCATGACCTATGCATGCATGTCAATGGTGCTTGTCATGCTTTTTGGCTCATAATGCTGATATAGGCATACAAAACTTTGTGCTTGTATAGGCCTAACTTTGCTAGACTTGGTATAGGATAGTCTAAATTTGGTTTTTAAACTCTTTTTTAGGTGTCCCTCTAAGGTTTTTAAGATAGCCCTGGCCTTGATCAAACGTTGAATGGAATTTTTTTACGTTGTTGGATGTAATTTATTTTATTTAAATTATCAAAATCACTAGTTTTTATTTCTGGATCCTCCCTAGTCAAATCATCTCTTTTCTAAGTTCACTATGCAAGCATAAGCATTCCCAACTATCCCCAACTAGCCATTTCAGACTTAAAACCCCAAAAAATCAAGACCTATGCTAATCAGAATCCTCACTTCACCCCTAGTACTTGTGACATATGTTCGAGTTACAATTAACATATAAATCAACATGCAGATGCCCCAACACTCTTGAATTGGCATTTTCCTCATACCACATTTTTGGTGTAATTCAGATCAAAACATCAGCACAGCACTATAATCAAATAAAAGCTAAACCCCCAAAAGATCAAACTTCTACGCAAACTGCTACCCCCCAAACTAACTCAATTGAGAGTTGGATCCCGGAATAGTTTCGATCACAATCACACACAAAATAAAACCTAATCCGTGAAAATTTCAAAAAAATTCAGTAAAATCAAACAATCAATAAATCAAACAAAAAATCAAAATTGAGAAAGCAGATATAAAATTACCGTCCAGATGTCGGCAGGGACAAGAATAATAATAGAAAGCGAACAAAACCAAGCATAACCAACGGTAAAAAAGACATAACGAGGAACATGAGGTCCAGCGAAGTATTTTAGGGTTATAACCACCATCCCCAATGTCAAGGGCAATGATATCAAATAAAACACCCACATCTTCCTCTTTCTTCTTCTTCTCCTCTTTGAAAAATTGAAGATGAAAATTTGAGCTGAAATCGTGAAATTATAGCTTAAAGAAGAAACAATCAATGGAGTTTTACTTGTTCTTCGATCTTCGTTGTCGTGGACGTCGTCCTCGTGTATACAAGCAAATTGCAGGAAAAGGGGAAAAAAAAAATGTGTATTCCTGCAAATTGGCGTGTTTTTGCGGATGTGTTCTTTTTTTCTACTTAACGCAATGAATTAGTTGCGTCTAGTCAGCAGCACTTTGGACCCACTTAGGTTTCACTAGTCACCACGTTGTGTTAGTGGTCACTGCCTTACTAGACCTATTCTTCTTGCAAATCTAGCTTTGTTTATAGATTTAGTCTATACTAGGTATATACCCGTGCTAAACACGGAAGCATAAGAATTTTTGGAAAAACATTTGAGAACAAAATAGGTTACTAAAGACTATTATAAAAGTGAAAAGAAGCATCAACGGAAAAACATATGAGGCAAAATCAAATATGGGTTAAATTAATTAAGCAAATAAATGGAATAAAATTAAATTTAAAAAACCACCTAAAATAACTTGAGTAGAATTAGGCGGAAAAATAACTCTTAAAATTATGACACTTGTCACATTCTTCTATTGCTTTAGTAGAATTTATGATTATCCGTTTTTTTGAATTAGTAGTAAAGAGAAATTACGTGTTTTTCGAAAAACTTGTAAATATTTGGTAATGATCGAAGAAATAGTAAATGGTGTAGAAGAAATTAAAAGAGAATTAACATGTATAGATAAGATTAAGAGAAAGTGATAGACGATTGTCTAACAATGAAAATGATGCAAAATAAATGAATTGACCTGAATAGCAAAGATGCTAAATGTTTGAGACAAAGGGAATAGAACTTAGTTGTATCTAGTTGAAACAAGTATTTCTTCAAGCAAATTTTGTATTTTTTTTTCGTATGCACCAACTCTCGATCTTAGACTGATTTAAGAAAATTTTCAAACCACAGAACCAATGAAAGTTGGTAAATAAGGTTTACATTCAATTTTAATAACCTTTTTTTCTTTTTAAAATTTACTCCAAATTAACAACATATTTATCTTCAAAAAAACATACTCCCTCCGAATAATTTTAGATGTCCCATTTGGGTTTTCACGATTATTAAAGGTGGTGTGGGATCCATTAAAAAGGTGATAGTTGGGTATTTTAATTGATTAAATTAATTATAAAGGTGGTAGTTGGGTATTGGAAATTGGAAAAGTGAGGGTATTTAGATAAAAAAAAAAAGATAAACAAAAAAAGAAATAGGACAATTGATATAATTTTGCTAAATAAGGAAATGAGACAACTAAAATAATTCGGAAGGAGTATTTAATAGCACCAAAATGTTGGCGTTAAGAGAGAAATGTAATGAAGCAGGAAAGATTTCCTATAGAATCTTATCATCTTTGAAAAAAAAAATCTGATGATGCATCAATTTTAATTAGATCCAGAAAAGACAGGAATATAAAGGCTTGATAGTTATTAAGTTTAATTAGCAGAGAGAAATGAACAACAATGGACATAACCATTAAGATCACATACAGACATACTACAAGCTACCCACGACCACGAGACTCTACCCTGTATTCAGCTATAATCAACAAAACTAAAATGAGTGTTAGCAGAATAAGTGGAGTCGATCCGCAAAGCTTGGTTGATTTACGAGATGCCGTTCCATAAAAGGAGGGACAAAAAAAAGAAAACTATGCAGGACGCGGAGGAATAGGCTTAACAGAAGTATCTATACGTCGAAATGCTGTTTTTACTCTTTCCTTGAGACCTTCGTTTTCACTCTCCACGTCACCACTCTTTTTGTCGAGGTAAGCGACGTTGTTGTCAACGGTGATAACCAACCGCCCGTCTTCGCCTAGCTTCACATCTCCGAACAGAGACACCAGAAGTGCATTGACAACCTTCTCCATCTTCTTTTGATTTTCTTCTTCGCTTTTTACGTAATCTGAATCTGATTCTACTACAATCTTGGACATCTCTTTGTTCATATTCAGGACCATAGCCACTATAGAATCTGAGACCATGTCACTGATTGGATCAGCAGTCCAGTGTAATGATATGTGCTTTTCTGATTCTTGCTTTATAGTGACTGAGTCGTGTACCCGTAAAGTTGGAATGTCGGAATCTGCATCGACCCCAGATTCAACACTCTCGTATATCTGCTTGAGTCGGTGCTTCAAAACAGCAAGAGCACCTGAGTAAGGAATAGTAATCCGTTGGTTAACGGTAGCTGTGCATAGCTGAGAGAATACATGAAGATCTTCAGGGGCCATGATCTGGTAAGTGAAACCTTTCTTCACCAATAAGCCACTCACGGTTTCACCGACTTCTGGGGTTTTTTCAGCAAGCCTTCCTATGGTTTTCGCCATTTTTTCAGAACTGAAATACAGTTCAACGGACTGGCAGTTCTTAGGAGACATAATTTTAGTGTTCCCGTCAGAGAACATGCTGATTAGATTCTGCTTCAGTCTTCCCATTTCATTGGCTTCTCCATGAACAAGTATAATGTTGGGAGGCATAAGTTCCTTGAGGAAAGCACTTGTTTGCGCAAAATCAGCATGAGCAGAAAAGGATATGTAATGGACCTGCATGTTGAGAGGAGCTGCAAGACCGTTCATAAGGGTAACTTCTTTTGGTTCGTTTATGATAGTTTTCGCTAGCGTTCCTTCAACAACATACCCAGGAATTACACATGCGTTCTTCTTGTCAGAACACCACGCGTCAAATAGCTGTCTCGATAGCCCACTTTGGAGACCACCAGGGCTGGCCATCACCACTGATGGACCAACATCCTCAAAGTTTTCGATGCTCTTGAGTGGAGATATGTGCTTGAAGTCAAAGGGGTTTGAGTTTGCGAATTGGCTGCGAATCCTATCATTCATAGCATTTATGTAGGTTTGATAGACAGCCATGCATCTTTTGGCAAGAGGAGAAGCATAATATATGGGGATGTTATGAAGTTCAGGGTGATTCGCCCAATACTCGTCAAGAATTAACAATAATTCTTGGGCTCGACCAAGAGCAAATGCTGGAATAAGGACACGGCCCCCTTGGGCAACGGTTGAGTGTATAACATCAGTGAAACGTTTCTCTCTAACGTGCCTTGGTTGATGAAGTTGAACACCATAAGTGGATTCAATTATACAGATATCAGGAGAGAACTGCGGAGTCTCAGCAGTACGTAGATGTCTATCTTCTTCACGTGAATAGTCACCCGTATAAAGCACTCTCACTCCCGCAATATCCACCATGAACATGGCTGCACCAAGGACATGGCCAGCGGTATAACACCAGAAACGAATTCCATTTACTTCCAAAGTTTGATGAAAATCAATAACCTAGAATAGATGCATGTGAAGACCATGTCAGACTGTATTTTCACAATAATATATGCTACAGAGAATGATTAACAAGGCCTCAATCAAGTACACTACAATAATCCAAGTTTGGAATGCAAATAAAACCATGTAAATATTTACCACTAGTTATCCACTTACTTCATTGCCAAATGATATAATAACACTTATTCAGGGTCCAACCTCTAGTAACATTAAGAACGCTACTGGGAATAATGAGAACAGCGATGATAAAAAAGACAACAAAAATACCAAAAAATAATAATAATCGTGATATTATCCATGAAGAGATCACAATTGCGGTGGTAATGATAATGATGGTAATTGAACAGAACAATGTAGAATAAATAATAGCAATATTCAGAAGGTGAAAGGTCAGAAGAAGGTATAGGGTCGATGCAGGAAGATAGTCAAAAAAAAAAAAGTAGTCTTCAATAGAATACAATCTGAAATACTCCTCCCGTCCTAAAATAATAGTTATATGTTTCTTTTTGGGTCATCTCAATTAAATGATGCATTTCCTTGAAGGATGAGAACCTACATAAGAGTCACTTAATGACAATTTCCATCTATATTTCACCATCTTACACCTAGATATTCTCTTTGCTTAACAACTGCATTACTCATTAATCCACAGACATGGCCAATCAAGTTCATTCAACATATTTTAATAAATTTACACCACATATTCTAATTAGGTACAACAACTAAAATACAATTCTAAAATATCCCTAACAATTCAACCTCTAACCACAACGTTTCACCGGCCAACCCTACAAATCCAAAATTGAGCCAAAATATTATATGTATTAACTAATATGAGACAGAGTGATTAAAAAATAAACTCTATGCTTCATTAGATGTTCTAAAATGCAAACAGCACTTAATTCAGCCACCATATTGCCATCAACCTAGGGTCAAACTCGGTCAAATACTTAATGAAATAGGTGGTGGCTGAAAACGTAGCCCAAAAGGCTATCACAATAACAGCATCGAAAACTCAATTCATTATTTCAGGCTAAGAATATAGAATTAAAGGAAACGATTCTTTTGGATAACACCAAGTGGCCTTTTTTTGGAGAAACAATATTTCTTTTCTTTTGCACGCTTTGCATTTATTTTTGTAGTTAAAGACTAGATACAAGTAAAGAAAAACTACCCTAAATACTTCAACCTTTTACGGATTTCCCTACAATAATCTCTACTTTTGAGTAAACATGAATAATCTCAACTATAGGGGGTGTTTGCTAAGAATGCACCAAGGTAACATTTTACCCATACAACAAGTCATTTTGCATAAAAAATAAAAAGGTAATTAAAAATCAAATTATAAAAAATTATAGAACAAAAAAAATCAAGTTTATTTTATTAATTTTAACTTTTAATTTTTAATAAATTTGATTTTTATTTTATTTATCCTTTTTAGAGCAATTAATCTGCAAAAATTGATCATCATTTGAGCAAATATGCTCCTGGGTAAGTGATCCTAAAATTGAGATTATTCATGTCTAATCAAAAGTTGAGATTATTGAGGAAAACCAATGAAAGGTTAGATTATTTTGGGTATTTGCATTAATTTATCTAATATAGCAGACAATAGCAAGGAGCTAGAATTGATATGCTTTCTATTTATAGGGGCTAGCGATCATCGATATGCTCATATTGGTGACGTTATTGTTTCTATGATAAATGAAGCTATCAAAGGCTTAAACACGATATAACCATAATAGTAGCCATTTATATTCAATGTATTCCTAAATAGAATAAGGTCAATTGAAACAGCATATACATGGAGATCAAGCCAAATGAAAATGAGTTGCCGAACCAGAAGTAAGATGCGCGTCAGGTACCAACAAACGGTGAAAAATAATTATATCATGCAAAAGTAAAATAATGGCAAATGCTAAATCATTTTGATGATTCCCAAAAATTATCAGATTGCAGTTTAAAGAGAAAACCAACCTCAATTCTGTCCATAGAGCGAAGAATATCTTGCTCATCAAACAACATATCTTCAACTGAAACTTTGCTAACTTTGACATAATCAGACAAAAGCAATCTGTAGATAGCTTTAGTTGCATGAGTCATGTAAACTTTGCCTTTGAATGTTGTCTGATAATAGGTTGAAAAACAGCAACTTAATACCAGTACAACAATATCTCAAGTAAAATAGTAGAGTTCACAGTATGCAGACCTTTTCTAAAAAATATGGAAGGGATGCCGCGTGATCTAAGTGAAAGCTGCAGAAGTGAAGAAGCAATCTTCATAAGAAATTAAATAATAATCTAGTACCATAAAGTAAAAAACAACAGAAAAGCATGCATCTCCCTGATGAGCCAAAAGGCAACATGACACCATCTACCAAAAAGAAAAACAGTAGCTAAAAAAAGCTAGCGAAGAGAACATACTGTGTCACCAGAAGAACATCGATTGTTGAAGGATCAATCTCATCAAAGTAAGGCAAAGCGGACATGCCGGAATATGCAGGGTGGATACCACAGTCAAACTGGAACAGGGAATAGATAAGAAACCAGAAGAAAATAAATAGAGAAAGTAGAACCATTCTGTTCTAAAGATAGTATAAACTATTATAGTAGCTCTTACCAAAACAGTCTTTCCCTTGTAGGACATATAAACACAAGAGCGCCCCACTTCATTGCCTGCACCTAGCGGAGTAATGATGAGTTGGTCCCCTTCTCTTGTGGCTGGGGCATCACGTTTCTTTACTGATGATGGTGGTTGACTGATTGACGCCATGAGTGATCAAAAAGATGTCCTTCAACAACAAACAAGTAGTGTTTTCAGCAAAAAGTTTCAATTTTCATACTTTTCACGTGAAACTTAGAAAAAAAATGTTAAATTCTCTAGGCTAGCAAATCGGCAATGCAACAACATAACATTCATTACTACAATGTCATTGATAATGGATCTTGTCATGCCCAAGATGGATTATCCAATAAGGATAAGTCCAAAGGTGTCTTAATTCAAGAACACCAGAGACTACAAAAAAAGGGCAGCAAACATAAGAGACAATAGTATGGTTACACTACAAGTCCAAGAGGCATCAAGCACGGCTCTGTCGGCTCAAAGTAAATTCGACGTCCATAGTGATTGGTGCATTCAGAGGAAGAAAAAGGAGCTACAACCAGATACATAAGTTCGTCCAAATTGTTTGTTACCTAGGGAATTTTTGTTCCGAATATAATGGACTATAGTAAAATGACTTATTAATTATGTGCACCTCTTATTTCTGCGAAATTGCAAATGTTTGCTAAAAACTAACAAGAGTCAATCAGAAATAACCTCTTTGTCATCACTAACAAGTAACAAGGGTAATGTTGCATAGATCCGACTCCTCAACGCCCAAACTCCACCCTAGGTAAGAGCCAATTAATAGCATTGGGATAATCGAATGTTAAAAATATGAAGCTCTAAAGACTACAAACATTGGGCAAGTCATGAAAATACATAGCAACATTCAAATAAACATATCATTCACAGTCATCAAAAACAATAGGAGCCACAAATGAGGAATTGGCGTTATTATAGAAATAATTGAAAAGGTATTACAAACTCCAAGGGTGCAACTATTTAGACGTCCAAAGAAGTTCAAAAGGGAACGTCTAAGTTCACTCATTACAAGTGAAGAGACATGGTCCAATTTATCATCAATGTTGCAATTACTTGGGTGGTTCTTGATGGAAGAAGTCATCACGGTATAAAAAGGCATCAAACTTTCAGATGGAAGAATAACTTTCACTTCCATGAATATTAAAAGGAATTATAAGCCCCAAGCACATCCGTTAATGATGGATATCATACTTGGTTATCGATCATCATTGAAGAAATTGATATGGTTATTACTTCCTAGCTTGAATGAAGTGTTTAATTATAGATTTAATCCAATAACAATTCATGTAATAACTTGAAATATGTGGGTTGCTACAACTATTTTTAAGCATCATTTAGGATGGTAGTTAAGAGAGGCATTAAGGAAGTATTGAAGGGAGAGTTATAGAGCTTGAAAGCCTCCTTAGTGGATGACTCAATGCAATGCCTTATAGTAGTAATCTTCTATTGATAAACTAAAAAAATAAAGGACAAGATACAAATTTGAATCATTAGTAATATAATTTTAGTGTTATTTTGCTAAGAAAGTTACATATGAAAGTTCATTTCCATGCTTCCTAACTCCAAAGATTTCTTTTTCTTTACAAAAAAATCCATTACCATTTGTAGTATATGATGAGAATGAAATATTGTGAAGAAAAGCACATATTTGAGAATAGAGTTCTACGTCATGAGAACAACATGCTACTTTTGATGTAAACTTGCACTAAAATTTTATCATTGCCACTGTATATCACTTGTTACCAAACAGGCCACAAGGACTTTAGACATTTGTCTCTAAAGTAGGTTGAAATTCCATAGCTTTCTTGAGTATGTCTAAGGAAAATTGTAAACTAACCTTCTCATTGTGTCCAATCAATGCTAATAGGAGATATCATCTCCAACTTCGCATAAAAAAGAAGTTTCCATGATTAATAAGTAATTATATTATCAAAAAACCAAAACTGCTATGAATATTTGACAACTTCAAAGTCAATAACGGAAAATATAGAACCAAGGTAAGGTAGACACATTATCTTGAATATTTGACAACTTCAAAGTCAATAACTGAAAATATAGAACCAAGGTAAGGTAGACACATTATCTTTAAAAAATGCCTTCCTAGAGGCTGGCCTTCTGCATGGTTTCCTAAGCCACAACTTGTAAAGCAAAAAAGGCCAGGTAATGCAATTGCAAACAAATGGTGATGTTACTTTGCAACACTTTTTGTCACAATGTCCTAACTCCTGACTCCTGAGTTTTAAAAGGACCAAGTCAAACAAGCCTGCTATGCAAGAGGATGACTATACTTCAATTTTATTCATTTATCAAAACCATATTTTATAATCAGTATGAAGCCGAAATAATGATAACTTGAAGTCTTGAACTGTATCTCCAAATCTTTGTACTAGTTCATGAAACATTGGTGTTACTAGCAAACCAAGAAGCCTTAACATCCACTGATCCTAAGGCTCTAAATATTTGTATAACTTGATAATATCTTGCTATTCCCAACATTCCTTTACAAAAAAAAAAAACACAGAGAACAAGCTTAACTCGAGAAATTTCCATGTATGAATATACTTAGTAGCAAATCCAGAAAAAAGTCAAGTGAGGTCTACAGTTCAATAGAAAAAATTACCTTCAATAATGTTTTACTTATGCTAATTTTTCACGTCCATTTTTCATGTTTTTTGAAAATGGCGCATAATATATCATTTGCCAGTTCAATCCACTATTAAACTATCAATCCTTCACATTTATTCAAAATTCACCATTAATCCAAAAATACCTACCCATTTTTTACATTTTAATCAAATCAAAAAAAGAAAATAAACGCCCTAATGTTCAAATTGATGATGTAATTAATTAGCTCAACATACCTTTCAATTAAATCAAATCAAATAAAAATTCATCATTATAGTTTTGCTACATTTTAAAATTCTAATACCTACTGAAACTATTATGACCAATACAAAGAACTATTATCCATCAAAATAACAAATTGAAAGAAAATGGAACAAATTCAATTTTAAAAAAGGATAAATAGCATTACAATAGGGATTGAAACAAAATAAGAAATTGAAACGAATTGAAACAAATTGGAAGAATCAAAACAAATGGAAACGACTAGACATTGAAACAAATTCAATCAATAGAATTGAGTGTAAGTGAAAACACATATGGCCTGTTACCTGTACCCAGCGGCCCTGCACGACGGAGAGCGGAGCCTGGAGACTGGAGTGTTTGCGAGTGGCTACCAATGAGGCGGTGACCGGAGCCTAGCCGTCTGCGGAAAAAGGG
This sequence comes from Amaranthus palmeri, assembly GCA_019776075.1. Taxonomy (NCBI): domain Eukaryota; kingdom Viridiplantae; phylum Streptophyta; class Magnoliopsida; order Caryophyllales; family Amaranthaceae; genus Amaranthus; species Amaranthus palmeri. The sequence continues at coordinate 292,384 of JAAKBH010000008.1, forward strand.
AGGAGATCAGTAGGAAGTTTGGGACTCGAGAGTCATGAGTCCGGGAGCGGGAAGTAGGCAAAAATCCTAATGGGGAAATGTTAGGGTTTTACTAGTTTACAAAATAAATAAATAAATAAATAAAATAAATAAAAATGAAAAAATTATTCTTGTCGGAGGCTGTCTCTCAAAGAGACGACCTCTAAACAAGAACTCAACATCCTTGTTTTTTAAATTTGTATTAGTTGGGATCATATATGTAATCGTGATTTAGACTAGTGATTTCCTCTTAGATTACTTATTGGCGTTCTTGTTCTTGTGCTTTTTCTAGTTCCTATTATCTTTATTAGCTTTATTGTTTTCATTTTTTTTATCATTTTCTATTTATTTTTACTTATTTATTTTATCTATACGCATTTTATTTATCTTCACCATTGCAAAAATTTCTCTTAATTTTTCTCAAGTTGGGGGACTCCTTTATGGGTATGAGTTGTCGTCGTCCTTTCCTCCTCAGACCTTGTCTATAGTTTTTTAAGAGTGAAATACACTAGATAGGATGATGATGATGATGTAATGTGTCTCTCCGTGAAACTGTCTCACACAACAATTTGTAAAAAAAAAAAAAGCAAAAGTTGTTGTAAATGGGATTAGATCGTGGTTGCTTTATAAATTACTTAGCAATGGCATAAAATTTTATAGCAACTTATCTAACATCTTCTCTTGTGTTTTGTATTATACTCCCTCCTATTCAGCCTAAATGTCTCATTTAGTTTTTCACACTTGCCGAGACAACATTTTAACCCTTAATATCTCAAATTATTCTAGATTAAAAATTATAAAAATTAGATATTAATAATCCTTGTATTGAGACGAATCAAACAAAATCCCACATGACAATATTTTAACATATAGATTAAGAGTAAAATACAAATTAAAAGTGATGAATGAATAGCGCCAAAAAATAAATAGGACATTTAAACTGAATAGGAGGTAGTATCACTTTTTTCTAACAAACTTAAGTGTTGTCATGTGGGATTTGATTACGAGGAGAATTACAATCATGATTTGATTACGACATACTATACATAATCACATATAATTTACACATACAATTTTTTTTTTTGAGATAATTTACACATACAATTAGCATCAAACGAACTAAGTGGCTATTTAAAGCTACGGCACATATTTTTAAATAATCATTAAATTTAAAAAAATTTTGAAATTTTGCATTAACTTAGTAATTACAACATTTTTATGTCGAATTTATTTTTCATTTTGCATAGAGTTTAAATTAAGAGAGCTTATTTGAGAGTTAGAGAAATAAAACTGGATGAAAAAGGACAAAAGAAATAGCAACGCACTAAAAAAAATGACAACATTATCTGCCCAATAAGGCCCGTCAAAAACAGGGTGTGAGGGTGGAAAAGAAGACAGATCATCTTCGTCATCATCCTACCTAATATATCCCGCTCAAAGAAAACTATAGGCGGGATCTGGGGAAGGGAAGAATGATAGCAACTCATACCCGTAAAGGAGAGTGCGGTCATATGGATACCCCCGACTCGAGAAGGATGAAGAGACGTTCCTACCACGTGAGAGATAAATAAAACGCGTATAGATAAAATAAGTAAGTGAAAACAATTATAAAACTAAAAATGAAAACAATAATACTACTAATAACAATAGAAACGAGAGTATTCAAAAAAAACAATAGAAACGAGAAAAAATAAGAGAACAAGAACACCAATAAGTACTTTAAGAATAAAGCAGTACTCCAAAACAGGATATGACGCCCCCAATCACCCCTATCCCTAATCAGGTCCTCAGAGTCACAAGTTTTTAACTCATACAAGTCAGCTTTTATTTTCTCATTTCAAGTTCCATAGGTCTTTTTCGACTCCTCTTATCCTCTACTATAATGCTTTCGATCCTCCTCACAGAAGCCAATACCTAATCAGATATAAGTCATGAACAAAAACACCCAACTCGAATATTGTCTTATATATATGAAGTTCCTCAAACAAAAAAAATTTATTACAAGTATTTTTATTGTTGACCCTATGCTCTTGTATTAAATGTAACGTTTATAATTTAGAAAGAGTTGATGCTGTTGTTGGCCTCATGTCACCTGCCATATCCATAGTAGTCTGACAGACGACCAACCAACTTAATTGCGTATTTTCTCGGGTGAAATTCAAATAAGAATTTAGTTGTATAATTAAATTATCAAAAAATAAAAAATAGTTGTATAGTTAAATAAAATATAAATAGCTTTTTTTTTGAGATAAAATATAAATAGCTAATAGATAATAAATTTGTAAATGAATTAAAAAAAAAAAGTGAATTTATTCTAAACAAAATTAGATTAAAATAATTTGGACAACAAAAATTAAAAAATGGCACACATTGAAAAAAAAAGGAAATACTTGTAGTATTAAACACTAAAGTACTCCCTAACTTTATTTCAAAAAAAAAAAAACTTTATTTAAAAAAAGTACTCCCTTAAAAAATTGGAGTTCATTTTATTACTTCCTCATATGTATTTTTATGTGATAACCATGAGGTTTTGATTTTTTCGAGAATTACGTAAGATTGTGAGTCATCGTCAAAAATAAAAATAAGGTAAATTTAATGAGACGTGCTAGGAAGAAAAATGAAAGTGCGTGGGAGAGAGGGAGTATCTTTCTTCATCTTACGGCCCGTTTGGAAGATGGTAATAAACCGCGGTAATGGGAATGAAAAGTTAGTGTAATTTTGGTTGAAAATCTCTTTGATTTCTTGATGGCCATGCTTGACAACCTTCAATCATCTCATTTTGTTCATAAAATTCATTCCAATGCATTACCAATGGCTCGGTGGTATTAGGTGGTAATGGAAATTTGTGAACAAAAAAACTTTTTTGTGAGCAAAGTTTTATTGCCATAGGAATGACATGAAAGTTTTGATTAAATTTTACACTATAAATCATTCTCATTACTACCATTTAGTACCACTAACCAAACGGGCCGTTAATGCTTAACAATTCATTTTTATCATCCAGTAATTCATTTTGTCTTTGTATCTAACTAAATTCTCCTCTCCACTAATTTTCACCCAAAAATCAAGTGAGACTAATTGAGAGGCACGAAAAACTACATTGCAAAATTTAATAATTATTTAAAGGGAATTTTCACATGGTAGCACCGAACTTTCATGAAGCACCATTGGTAGCGTTTTTGTAAGATTTTTCCATATGGTAGCATCCAGTTTATGCATTATCTAACTACCGTAGCATTTTCTGTTTAGTTCTTGTTAATTTCCTTTAGATTCACCATTTTGACGTTTCCACCCTTATTAAGTGTTGTTCTTATCTTTATAATTTGCCCTAAATATTTTAGAGCGTTGATGAATTAAACGGTCAATTAAACGTCAAAATGGTGGATTAGATATTTAAGAGCATAAAAATAATTTAGGGCAAATTATAAATACAACAACCAACACTTAATAATGGTAGAAACGTCAAAATGGTAAATTAAACAGAAATTGACAAGTTTAACGGAAAATACTACAACAATTAAATAATGCATAAATTGGATGCTACCATATAGAAAACTTTTACAAAAGTGCTACCACTGATATTTCATGAAAATTCGATGATACCATGTAAAATTTTCCATAATTAAATAAATCGAGGTAAACAATTGTCTTCATTAATCTGTATTTTTTTCCACTGTTTTTGTGTAATTTTTTTATTGGTCTGGTCTTTTACATTTGGTTCAAATGGTATGATGATTTGTTATTAAGAGGACAACTCAACCCACCACATTTTCCCAACTAAGATCCATCATCCATGTGAAGTACAACGCTTATAATTGATTTATTTACTTTCCTATAATTAATGATTTCTATTTTTTCAATTTCATACAATTAATTCAATTTATATTGAATTATCTAATAATTAGCCTTTCCTTTTCACTAAATTGTTACTCTTTTAATTTGTCCAAGTTTATTTCTCATAGGCATTATTACACGTCGTCAGGTTTATTGTGGATAGACAGTTCGAATTAGTATATAATTGCATATTTGAACTAGCGTGATAGCTAATACCATTAGTTTTCGTTGCACTTGTGCTTCTTATATGCAAAAGTAAGGTCTACAATTAATATTTTTTTACGTTGTCATCGATATGGTAGGGTTCATAGGGTAGTAACATGATATAGATGATGTGGGATGACCAGGAACTAAACGTATAGCATGTGGATGTCTATTTATGATAATTGGATAATGACATAAACCTAGTGAACATCTCTGAAAGTTAGTGTGCGTAGTGAAAATCAAGGCACAACCACCGATTTGCAGTTTATAGGGAGGATTGTGTTTTTGCAACTAATCTTTCGAATGACATTCGAAATCATATCAAACAACCGAGGTGTATTAGTATGCAACTTGTTTTCATTAGGACTTCGATTAGACAAATTTTTGGTGGGGTTTTATGCTTGCATCAATCAAAATTACAACATGAGGCAAGTTTTAGGCTTGAAGAGATGATGACAATCCTTCAATACAACACTGCTTGTATTTAGCAAATGAGCATAATTACGTGTTTAGACGAACATTAACATAGATGGACAATTTACTAAGTTCCGTTCAACCTCCTGTTGTCATGATCGACAACACTTACATGACCGTCACCAAGAAGTAGATGCTAAGTGTTGTCTGGGCGTTTTTCTGCTTGATGAAAAATGAGGTTGTGTAGTCTCAGACACTTTAGAGTCAGAGAGGTTCAAAAAATTGCTTGAGGATAGTCAAACTTAACTTAATGATGCTCATATTAACTTTTAATAACATATCAAAAAATTAACACAACTAAAAGATTAATCTAATGGTTGACGTCTCAGATATTTTATATACTCTATCAAAAACAATTTTAAAATGAACTCTTCTCATTAAATACTCCTATATTTGATTGTTGGTAATAATTAAGCAATTACGACCCGTTTGGTAAGTGGTAATAAACCGCGGTAATGAGAATGAAATACTAGTGTAATTTTGGTTGAAAAATCTCATGACTACCTAGATGGGCATGCTTGACAACCTTCATTCATCTCATTTTGTTCATAAAATTTATTCCAATGCATTACCATTGGAAGAGGTGGTATTAGGTTGTAATGGAAATTTGTGAACAACAAATTTTTTTTGATCAAAGTTTCATTACTATGAGAATGACATGAAAGTTTTGATGAAATTTACACTAATTCATTCCTATTACCATCATTTAGTACCACTAACCAAACGGGCCGTGTGTTAGTTGTTGAAAAAACATTTTTTTTTAATTTTTTTAATGTAATTTTGATAATTTTTGTTTACTTAAATCATGGTAGATACAACACCACCCTTACACACACTTAAAGAGTGGTTCCTTTTCGTTGTCCTTAAGCCCTTTTTCAACTCCATGAGAAACTTGACCAGCTTACCTCAAGAAGTCAAGTATCAACTCTACTCCTCTTTTCTATACTCTTCTATTCCACTATTTCTCCTTTCTGAATTCTCGAAGACCCTTACGAACCTTCTAGAAATGACGGTCTAATGCCACGTGGCAGACCTCCATGGCGCTACTACGTAACGGCGGACTTGAACATACTGACACCCAAGAAACAACTCGAATTTTCCGGGCTTTGGTTGAAAAAGCTGACCGCAAATTCGCTAGGGTTCGAGACCTTCCGGCATTCGGACCCGGGTCTATTCCTGTCCGATACTTAAACAAGGTGTTTAAAGCTTACACTAAGCTGTGGGATTTCCAGCGGAGAAACCGGGCCAAGTTGGTGGAGTCGGGTCTACAGAGGTGGGAAATCGGGGAGATCGCTTCTCGGATCGGGCAATTGTATTTCGGGCAGTACATGAGGAGTAGTGAAGCTCGGTATTTATTGGAGTCATATGTGTTTTACGAGGCAATTCTAAATCGTGGGTATTTTCAAAAAAATGGTGGGATTAATGTCAGGTTTAAGGAATTAAGGTTTTATGCTCGGTTTTTGTTGGTTGCTTTGATTTTGAATCGCCGTCATGTTGTTGCTTTGCTCATTGACCGTTTTAGAGCTCTTGTTGATGATAGCCGTTCTGCATTTCGGGTATATCCTTCATCTTTTTCTTTTTAATTATGTTTGGCAGAGGGAAGGAGAGCAATGAGAATTGAGCCAATGATCTTACCTGAGAAAGTGTTAATTTGAGACAAACCCGATTCTCCTCTTTATCTTTTCCTTTAGTTATGATTCATAATAAAATTTGAAATTATGGGTTGAATCATATTAATTATTGGGATTATTATTGTGTATAGATTATAATGTTTATGTAATTGTGGTGGGTGATGGCCCAATGGGACATGGGGTGTTATTGTTTTAGTTGATGGATTTAGCCTTTAGGAATTGATTTTTTGGCAATTGGCTTTTGGTGTAAAAAGTAGCTAAAATCAAGTTTAATCATGGGTTATACAGTGGGTTTGTAATCATTTTTGCATTTGAGAGTTGTTTTTTAATTTTCTTTTTGTTCTTGTGTTTTGAAGTGAGATATTAGCTTAAAATGCTTCATAGTAAGATGACTAAGATCAGTTATGTTTGTAGTTCATGTGAGCTTGCTTCCATGGTAAAGTATGTATGGATAGTTTTGAAGATTTGTGTGTTTACATCATTTGTTGATGTTCATTGTTTGTTGTTTTACAAACATAGTCGAAATATACAGTTTCGGTTGGTATCGGTTGCATAACAACTATCGCGGTCAATGTCAATGATTTCTCGGTTATCTAGGCCTATATTTCGGTCGCTGTAAACTAAAAGGTCTTTTTATCCAATCACGGTACATTAATGCGGACAATATCTAGCATTATGATTATGAATGTAATGCTTCAGAACAGCTGTAATGCCTTTGCTGGTTACACAATAGAGTGGGAAGAGAGGGGATGTTTGACACTATGTTTGGATAGCAAATTAAAAGAGAAAAGAAAGGAAGGGGAGGGAAAGGAAAGGGGAAGGAAAAGAAGGGAAAGGAAGGGAAGGGGAAGAGAGGGAAAAGACTCCCTTGTTTGTTCAGGAAGGCAGGGGAGGGGAAAGAAAGAACATTTCATTTTCCTTTGTAACCCTTCCTTTTATGGAAAGATTTTGATGTTAACAAAATTAAGAGACTTCGTCCCTACAAATCCCTTCCCTCTAAACCCGTCTCCCTCCCTTTTTGCTATCCAAACAAGGGGATTGTCATCCGTCCAAAATCCTTTCCTTTCTTTTCTCCATTTTCTTCAATCCAAACAAGGCCTGAGTGATTTTCAACCCCTAGTTTAATGAATTAATTTGTTGGAGAAAGTTTATGATATGTTAATAAAATTTATGTTGGCCGACAAATTTCCTATTGTGACTTTCGGCATCCATTGTTTCAACTTATGATCTCTTAGTACAATTTTATCAATTTTTGCGGCACTTTGTGGGGTTTGAATTTATGGCACCATTTCTACAATTGAATTTTTCCGATTCTGTGTAAATTTGTTCAATTGAATTTCTTTAAAAAATGAAAATATAAATGAAAATGAATTTTCAGGAAACTAGCTTCAGAGAATGGAGACAAGTCGTTCAAGAGATTGTTCGCTTTGTAAATGCTGAAAAGTCATTTTCTAATGCACGGCCTTTGCGGTATTGTGCTATGTTTGACACTCATCCGGACTCATTGCCGTATGTGGCTCGCTTCCATGCGAAGAAGATTCTTAAGTTGAAAGACGCAGTGTTAACTAGCTATCACCAGAATGAGGTGAATACTTTATTTGTGTCATTTCCGAGGATACATCTATTCGACTGGGTTGAACTCTTACGTAGGGTTCTAACTTTAGATTAGCTCATTTGTTTATGTATGTGTTTCAGGTTAAGTTTGCAGAATTGACTTTAGACACCTACAGAATGTTGCAATGTTTAGAATGGGAGCCGAGTGGATCTTTTTACCAAAAACATCAAAACGAACCAATTCAAAATGGTGTTCAGCACAAGGATTTTTCCGGGACTTCTGGTTTAATTGACATCAATTTGGCTGCTGGTTTGACTGATCCTGCGTTACCCCCAAATCCAAGGAAAGCCGTTCTCTATCGCCCTACAGCAATGCACTTTGTTGCAGTGAGTACTAAATATTTGTGTTCTTGCCTTTTAATTTTCAAAGTTCCTTGGAATTTATGACTGAAATGATGAGCATTGTGTGAATATCCTAAGAAATCTATAACTTTGATTCCCTTGAAAGTATTAGAACCTGGTCTTTGACGTGAAAACCTTTTGTTACGAAGGCATTAAGTTTCATCCTCTTGGATTCAGAGGAAACTACTTATCTTGTACCATTTCAATACCTGTACTCGTTCATTTAGCAATGCACAGTATCATTGCAGACGTTTTTACCGTTTGAAACTTTCTGTTAGGAACCCTGTTGATGACTATGCTTCTTCGGCAGGTGATTGCAACTATGTGTGAGGAGCTCCCGATGGATAGTATTATTCTGATATATGTGTCATCCTCCTCGGGTAATTGGGTTCTTCTGTACATTCTTTGTCATGCATTTAGTGCTTGTCACAGTCACTTAACATTTTGTGGGCTCGACTTTCACAGGAACCTCTAGCCCTGCTAGATCTGAAGTTTCTGGCGGTTCTAGAAGACTTTCAAAGAATAATGTGTTAGTTTCGGGCACCAATGATCAAAACCCGTCTAGAAAGGGATACTTAAGTGGTTATTATGATAATTCTTTGTGTTTAAGCCCACGTGGAATTGGAGGTGGGCACCATACAGATTATTTTTTACTTCATAAAATCTTAATGCTTTGGCTGGTTCAAAATTTTAGTACTTAGATTTAACTGTAACTAATGAGTACACTATTCCTGTTTTTCCAGGTTCAAGTAATCTTTACCCTGGAGATTTACTACCGTTCACTAGAAGACCTCTCTTCTTTATTATTGATAGCGATAACAGCCATGCATTCAAGGCAGGTTTGTCAAAACCTTTTCTGATCAGATATGCTAACTTCGCTGATTAAATGGTTAAACCTTTTCTGTTATAATGATCATCTAAAACGGGATTTAAGCTACGCCTATGTTTTTCACCGACTTTTCCCTTTTAAATAGAATAGAAGAAACAAATTTCTATTACATGACCTTGCTATTCTGGTAAGTGGGTGTAGTGGACACAAGTCTAAATTACAGATGCCTTTTAAGTCGGGAGGCCTGAAAGAAAGCTTTCATTTTCTCCTATCCACGCTCAAGTTAACCCCGTGATTGAAGTTTGTAAATCAGTAAATGGACATAGAGCACAAGTAGTTTAGATGTTGTATCATCACAATTCTGAACTACTTTTCATAACCCATTTTTTCTGTTTTGAAAAACTCATGTGTCGTAGACATTTGCAGATTATTCACGGTTCAGAAAGAGGGGAGCCTTCGGCACTGTTACTTTCTCCTTTAAGGCCATCATTCAAGAACCCTCCTAATAATGATGCCATTGAAAATGGGAGTCAGTTTACTCTGTTTCTGACATCTCCTTTGCTAGCTTTTTGCCAATTGGTTGGTTTGTCTGAGTCTGATAGAGAAAAAGTAAGCTTTCAACTTATACGTCAAACTTATTTTAAGTGTGTTGTTTGGATTCCTAATAATAATAAGCATTTCTTCAGGACACTTACGATGAGGCTGAAAACATAATTGCAAATGCACTTGCTAAATGGGAGGTCATGTTATGCTCGTCCACAAAAATTGATCTTGTTTGGGCTCAAGTGCTTCCAGATCCTTTCCTTCGCCGTATTATTCTTAGGTATGCAATCTTGCTCCCTGATATTTGCCTTGAGGTGGAGGAAATATAATAGGGGCATTAGATTGAATAAACTGTGCTAGTCCAAGCCTTAGTTACATGTAACGTGGAACGTAGCCACATCCTGCGATCCAGGATTGTCACTCCCCAATCACCACGAAACATGACGCAAATCGCTCAAGGTTACATCCCGGTGTAGAAACCTTTTTAAAAGGAATTTGGCCTTCATTTACAAATCAAATGAAAAAGAAGGGAGGAAAAAAATGAGATGAAATCTAGAAAACTAATAAAGTTCCACTAAAAAACATTTTCTTAAGGCAAAAAACTAAAAAAGTTCCCCTTAAAATGTTATTCACACATAATGTATCTCGTACCCAATTGTTCCCAAGTCAATTTAGGTTGCGTTCAGTCGTTCCTTGTTCCAGTCTCCATTCCCCGTTCCAAACCAAATGTCGTTCTAGGTAACAACGTTCCAAGCCAACCTATTTAGGGGGTGTATGGTATAAAAAGTGGAACGGGAATGGAAAGGGAACTCTTAAGGAGGGATAAGGGAAATGATAAGGGTTATTGTTGTTAGTTGTTTGGTACAAATCAAACAATTGTGTAACGGACACACTTTTTTACAAAAAGTGTTACCGGAGCTTTGAGCATGGAAACAAATTGGAGTAATCATTTACCAAAAGGAAACAGATTTGGTTACCTAATTATCTTAACAAACTCGAAGTAATGAATTTGCTTATCAGTTTCCCTTACTTGATCTAAAAAAATGCATACCAAACACACCCTTAGTATTTACTTAGCTGTTTAATTGTCATCTTGCAAAATGGAGCTGGTCTTTTACTTCTTTGATTACCATTTACCATTCATCACATTTATACCCACCACCAAAGCAGAATGCATACAGGTCTTTGATTTTAAATACCGTGTAATGAAGGCAAATGAAGTGAACTATAAAGAAAACTACTACAAACCCATTTACCTCCTCTCATTTCAACATTTTCTCTTCCTCGCCTTTAAAAAATTTGGATAAGGGCTAGTAAATGCAGATTAGTTTTAACTTACACTAGAACTCAGATAAATATAGGAAATTGTTTTTCAGTTGAGAAAGCTAGAACGAAGCCAATATGCTCTTTTGCTAGTATTTTACGACACGCATGTGTACTTTTCTATGAAGGGGAACTTTATAAGCTTATGCTATCTTATCTCTGCTTGATGCCATTCAGATTCATCTTCTGCCGTGCTGTGCTCACTCTCTTCCACCCCGCTGAAACAAGAGAATCGTACATACCTGAATGCTTGCCACATCTTCCCGATTTTGTATCACCCGATTCAGAAGCTGTTGTTTCTTATGTTCGACGACTTGCTGATCACCTCAAAGTTTCTAACTCTTTCATTTACTCGTAATCGAAACAAGGCTTCTCATCCGGCCTACAAGAATTCGCGTTTTGTTCACTATCTGATGAATAGGGCTACCGAGTAAGATTTGTGCATCAGAGTATTCTTCCCTTTACTGTAGAGTATGTTTTGGGCTTTTAGGGGTACCGGAACTTGATCCACATCGATCATCATGCATTCTACTGATTGGTTCGTTGGGCGGGTCCTTGTTTTGGTATACCATGTGAAAATAGTGTGTAGATTTTTTTCTTAATACCCTTATAGACATTTTTTCTTGCAAGTGTATTTAGTTAGCAAATTGTTGCGACTCATAGTGTTGTATCTCTCAATATTCACAATTACGCTAAATTTCTTCACAATTATGTACCAAATAAGTTATTATGTACCAAAGAAGTTGTTCCTGTACCAATGTAGTGAACTGGCTCAAAGATCATTGCTAAATATGCGTTTTTCGGGTCATTTAAATGTCGTTAAGCTCCAAAGTCGTTGTCTTTAGACTTCGTCAATGTTGTAATGACTACATGATAAACTGAACAAATTAACCCCAATACACCCAAGGATCAAAGGTTTAGTCTCAAGAATAAGTCTCACACAAACACCCAAAACAGAATTGTATATGTGCGATATCAAGTTTTAAGGGGTTCAGCCCTAATTGGGTTACGTTCACTGTCCTAGCCTAAATGTTTTATTGCTTCTTTCAATGGTTCTCGAATGGAGAAATACACTTGATGATGATTACAATCGAGGAAGAAGAAAATAAAGAGTAGAGAAAGAATTATGCAAAGAGAGAATGAGGTTAAGAAAGCATTACATCTAATCTATGTGTTTAGCCCTATTTATAATGCATAGGGATTAAACACTTATAAGATCCTAAGGTAAATCAAGAAAACCGAAAAACAGAATAAGGCTTATGTTAGCATTTGATAAATTAACTCATTGAAGCAACTTATTTTTTAAAATAAGTTACTTCCAACAGTGTTTCAAAATCATCTAGTCAAACCAATTAATAATATTAGTTTGCAAAACAATCACTCCGATCAACAACTATCAGTTATTTGTCAAACTCTCTGTGTCGACCAATGTCCAATTTATGGTATTTTGAAAAATAGTACTCCCAAAATTTAGTCCTTATTAGGGGAATTTCATTTAATTGGAGCATAATTCATTTTGAGTAACAATTAGAAGAAAAGGAAAGGAAAGGACCTTCTCGGTATCCCGCACAAGACAGGGTCCGAGTGGGGGTTTTCTTTTTTTCTTGAAAGATGCGGACAAATCATACCCGTACCCTCAAAAAGGGAGTAAAAAGAGATGCGCGCGGTCAAAAAAACCCCGATAATTAAAAATTAGAAGAGCGTGGGTTAATTTAGAAATAAATAATTAAAAAATAATAATAAAAAAATGGTGATGGGTATATTTTGTTATCTGTCGGGTACCGATAAATGATAAGAAAGCAGGATAAGATGTGATTGTTTATTTGGACGAAGATTTAGAGATTACAAACCCAACAAACAACCTCACATAACTTGTATTACTACTCAAAACCGCCATTGTTATTCATTTCTCTTCAACTTCAAGGTTTGCATTCTATCATCAAATTCTTATTTCAATTCTTTACTAATTCGAGTACTGATTTTAATTTTATGGGTTTTTTAGGTTTTGGTTTATGCAAGTTATAAAACTGTAACAATGGTGGTTCTAGCAAGCAGCAGTGTTAGTATAAATTCATCCCCAATTATGGGGATGGGGGTTAAGAATTCCCTTTTTCATAATCAGAAACCTCAAAAACCCTTGATTTTTATGCCAAATGCTAAACCCATTTCTCAATTTCTTTCTATTTCCTCCTTATCGATTGATGCTGTTTCTCCTTATTCCCCTAGAACTTCTGCTGTTGCTGTTGCTACCGATACCAATCAGCCTAGTTCTTCTTCTGATCAGGTTTGTTTTCATCATTTTCAATTTGAGCTTTATTATGATTTCAATTGGTTTTAGTTGTCGCATTTGAACTAGGAAGAATATTTTTTTAGTTCACTTTTTGCTGGGTTCTAGAATCATCACCATCATACCCGGTTCAAGAAACTATGATTAGGACTCTAGAGCTATGGAAGACGGCAGTCCATACCCTACCCTTATAATACGAGGAGATAAGGAGGTTGCGGCCAAAGATGCCCTTGGGGCTTTAATTTGACAAAGACCTTTCAAAGAATGTTGGCAGTGGGCACTAAAATTTATTATGAAACTCTGAACGGTGAACAGTTTTGTTATGCAAATACTTATTACTAGAATTGCATAGAGCAAATAACTGTTTGAATTGCAAAATTCAGTTTTTAGTGGTAAGAATCATACTTAATAGTTAACATCATTCGTCATCCCAATGTTATTAAGTGCCTTTTACCTAGCCTTTCACCAAATTATGTTTGGAGGGATCGGGACTAGGTGCATGCAACCTTACCCTAGTAAAATAAAGAAGTTGTTTGGAAAAAATAAAAAAGGCCCCTTAATTGAAAAACTTAATGCTGGAAGCTGGAACCTTACTAAAAGCTCATTATGCAAATACTGATTTTTAACTATAACAATTAACTCAATTTGGGCCCCTTCATGAGCGAAGCCCTAGACGATTGCACCTTAAAACTACCCCAGGAACGTCCCTGGTTTTGAATTCACCTTTGATAGTACATATCATCATCAACTTTTCCTGAATAAGAAATGCACATGATATAATCTGAAATCAAAACACTATAAATTTTGATTCCATCGAGACTCATGAATCGCGTTTAAGTTAAATTTAAATAAGTTGAAGAACCATATTTATATGGCTGTTAGAAGATAGGATGTCGTTTTGGGAAGTGTTAGGACTTAGTAGTATGTAGCAGAAAAGTTGGCTACTTTGTTTTAGTAGTGTTATAGGTATCTACTGGAGGTATGGCTTGGCTCCATGTGTTTGTGAGTCCTGAGGGCATAACTTTGGTACAATGTTCTGAAGAAGTAGTAATATAAGAAGTTGTTTAGTTGATTGAAACACGAGAAGTGAAATTTTTTGATGAAGCGACTTAGTATCAGCCTCTTTATTATCAACAAAACTATTATATTGACTATTATATTGACTTTTCTGCCAGTTTTATTTCTAGGATAAATGATATAAAGTTTCTCTAAAGTGAAAATAAAGCTATTGTGAAGTTGTACTCTGTGTTTAAAGATTTTGATATGGATGACTGTTGTCCGTTGAAGTTTGTTGAACCGAGGTTTGCGAGTCTGAGCAGTTATATAAGCTCTTAAGCTTTTGACTCTGCAATCTGCATCATGGGTACTTCATTTGATGCCCGTTCATGGAATGTTCCGGAAGCAAGGACGACATGGGATGCTTCCCTTAATAAAAGGCCATACCTGCTTGATCCTATGTTTTTTGTCCCCGTCCCCGTCCCCGTCCCTTTCCCCGTCCCCGTGCCCCTCGCCAAACCCAACTTATTGCAACCTAGGTGTTTGATTATAAGGGTGTGTACACCGGGAATTCAGAGCTATCACCTCTTGCATACAATATATGAAGATTAATTCTAACCAGAAAGTGAAAAGTTTTATCCCTGAATTTGAGTTGCTTCCTTTCTCATGTCAATATTTGTCATCATTTATTGTCTTCCATAGTTCCGTCGTTCAGGATGATCATTTCAAGCGTTCTTTATGCTTGATAATAATAGTCACATTTTACTGTCTGTTTGCCTCACATCCCAATTGTTGCCAAGTCAATGTATGCCCAACAAATTTTGAACTTCTTGCTGAAAATGTTTTTAGAGGTTTCTGTTCCTTTTAATCGTTTTCATTTTATGTATAATGTTGGGTTAAGATATTGGGTGTTTTGCAACTTTAAAATTTTTATTATCTTATTATTCTCGGTGATCAAACTGCTTTGGCTTGCCTGCTCCATTAGAAAAATCTTTTAATGTGCAGGATCAGACAACCAAGAAGTATTATTTTGTTGTTGCAAATGCAAAATTCATGCTTGATGAAGAGGAACATTTTAAAGAGCTCATGAATGAGAGGCTTCGTCTTTTCGGGGAGCGTAACAAAGAGCAGGACTTTTGGCTTGTTATTGAACCTAAGTTCCTGGACAAATTCCCGAACATTACCAAGAGATTAAAGAGACCTGCTGTAGCTTTGGTTTCAACCAACGGTCCATGGATCACGTAAGGGGTCCTTCACTCATGTTCTCATTTCCTTTAGAATACTCACAAGCATAATACATCTTCTTAGTGTACTATTCGGTCCCACTCAATTCGCTATATTTGCAATTTAAATGTGAGCTTTTTGCAACAAATGTAGCTAAATGAATGGGACGGAAGAAGTATAAGTTTCTCATGTTCAGTAGTCATTTACTTTGCGACGTTTCACAACTTTGACATGCCTCGACAACATTCTATTATCCCAATGATGTTAAGTGGCTCCAAACTCCTCCCCAATAAGAGATTGTTTTGGATCGACTCTTGATAGCAAACACTGTCTACAACTTCGCACCAATAATTAAGTTCACATGATTTAGCAAGTCATTTTACTACGACCCATTATAGTCTGAAGACTGAAGCCCGAAGAACTATAAATCGTTTGTCTCATCGAGAATGAACAACACAATCCTACAATTCCCTATTGCCACTATGTTTATAACCATTTATAAATTATAATCGTCCACAAAACATGCGCCTGGAGTTGTAAAGCAATACTGGTTAATTTGGTAGTATGTCTGTTTTTTTGATACGAATACAAGGCTTGAGATTCTCTACGAGTAGGAGGAGAGAGGGATAATCCTTTATGTATGTAGTGAGAATTGAACTCTTTTTTTGGGTGAACGAAAAAACACTCGACCACTAGGCGCTTTTAGATAGTAGTTGTTGATATGAAACGATTTTCAACATGCATCTTGAATGATTTGTTTCCTTACTCTACTATCTATACAAAATTCAACCTTATAAACACTTGCACAATTTTGTCTTGACAGGTTCATGAAACTAAGATTGGATCGTGTTCTAGCAGAAAGCTATGAAGCCGACAGCTTAGAAGAAGCATTAGCCTCAAACCCAACTAAATTAGAGTTTGAGAAGCCTGAAAAGTGGGTCGCCCCATACAAAAAATATGAATACGGTTGGTGGGAGCCCTTTTTGCCGCCAGGATCCCAAAAGTCCGAGGCTTGAAGAGCAGTCGCTAAGTAGTGTTTACAAGTTTTTGTGTTAGACGAATCGAATATTAGTGCATAGTCGCTTCTCGCATATATAGTTGAGGTCGGTCTTGTTCAGGCATCAGACGAAGCCCTTTATCGATAGCACAAAAGACCGACTCGTTTTGAAGATGGTGCAATGCAATAAAGCATGCAGCAACGACAAGAGTCGAATTAGAAAAGAAAATAATGCATAATTTTTGTGTGTTGTTTTGCTGTGCGGCTAGTTGTTTAAGTATGTCCGTTTGTGTTTAGTTTATAAGTTGTATTTGTAGGGTTGGTGTATTTACTCTTTAGGTAATGTACTCATGTTTGACTACTTTTCTTAACTTCCTTATATGAACATGTATCGTATCCCTATATATACTTTTTCGGTCGGACATCTTGAACATGTCTGAAATACTCTTGGTTTTGTCGCTTGGAAAATAAGCAAGACATTTAAATTTTAAAAATGTATTAAAAAAAAGAGATGTGTGGATGGGAATTAATAATTGGTGAAAATTATTTCACAAATTATTGTGAGATACGGTCTCTCTGAAAGACGCATTAGATATATTGACGGTCTCTCAGGAGACTAGCTGTAACTCAATTAATAAAAATAAAAAGAAAATAAAAATATTGGTTTCTTGTTTTGAGGTCGTCTCTTTAAGAGACAATCTATTCCAAAAAAGAATTTTAGCCCATCCATCATTTAGGGAATTGTCTAAAGAGATTATATATTTGGAATTGTCATATTTTTAGTAGTTTCGATTAGTTAACTTTGAAATCAAGAGAAATAATTATAGAATTTCTCATCTTGAAAATGGGAAAATACTCCTTAAAAATATGGAAAAATTACTCAGAATAATCCCAACTACCATTGATTTTCCTACAATAATCCCAACTATCAATTAACCATGAATAATCCCAACTATTCCATCAGTTTTCCTGGAGTGTTGTTAAACTATTTTTCACCTGTTGAACCGGTAAGTAACCGTTGCTTACCATCAGTTTTCCAGCAGCATTATCTCTCCAACTTCATCTAACACTTCTCTCTCCTCCATTAAAATACAAACCCACATACTCTAATTCAATCTTTGTTCTTTTAAACACCCCACCAAACCACCATTTTATTGTAAAAGAATCAAAGAGATTAGCCTAGCATAGATCAAAACAAGAAAAAAATAAAATTTAGAATGTATAATTGGAAATGAAAAGGGGAAATTTGAAACCCTAAATTAATTTTGTCAAACATTAAGAACACTTACCATTAATTGTTGTTGGAATTAAGGTCGAAAATCAGTATGAATTTGTGAATTACCCAGCGTCGTCTTCAAATGCAGGTGAAGAAGGAACAATTTGATTGAAGAAAGAACAATTTGATTGAAGAAGGAGCTACAGGAAAACCGATACAATGGGTATAGTGGAGTTACAAAGCTTTAGTTAGGAATGGCTACTGGAGTGATTAGGAAAGCTTTTGGGTTTTTTGTTTTAAAAAAAGCAAACAAAAAAAAAAGAAAATTAAATAAATTATTAGGAATCGGTCAAAGGTCATCCAATAGCACTCCGGGAAAACCGATACAATAGATGGGATTATTTATGGTTAATTGATAGTTGGGATTATTGTAGGAAAATCGATGATAGTTGGGATTATTCTGGGTAATTTTTCCTAAAAATATCCATAGATGGTGTAAAAAGGTAGAAAACAAAATAAAACTGTGTAATATGAGAAGGAAGTAGATATATAACTGCAGTTTTTCCTGCAACGACATCAAAAATTTAACGTGATAATTATTTCAATTGCAAGCATATAATGTATATGTAGTTCATCATCATCATCATACCCAGTGTATCTCGAACATAGACAAATCTATGTTCAGGGTCTGGGGAGGGAAGGTAGACGGCGTCTCATACCCATAAGGAGAGGGCGGTCGAAAGAGTACCCCGACTCAAAAAGGGTCTTCAAGAAAGGAAACCTGCAAGAAAACCGCAAACCTGCATCTTACATCTTACACTTATGTTAGCCAAGCATAGAGATCAATTAACCAACAACAAAGTAAGAGACATACACAACAAAAAGAAAACGTACAGTTAACAAAACGGTAAAGAGAGGTGGCAAAGAGCGATAGCGAAAAGGCATAATGTATATGTAGTTAACAGGTCAATTTTAGAGTAAATGAGATATTGTTCTAACACCACTCCAAAAATTATGTACAAGAAAATATTGGTTTAAACAATAATAAAAGAAGTGTAGGATACCAGGAATCATCTAATTCGAATATGATTGAGTTACTTTCCAACTTATATAAAAATGAATCTTTATAATATCAAGATTAAATTTTTATGATATATCTAATTGTATACAAATATAATAATTCGACTAATTACGCATTTTACTATGTAAAAAGCGTTTTAATGCAAGTAAAAAGCGGAAGAAAAATAGAAATACTTCTGGATTTAATATTAAATTAAATTTAATAGTACTTTTTTTTTGGGATAAAATATGATATATATTTTTTTTGAGATAAAATTTAATAGTATTTTTTTTTGAGGATAAATTAAACTTAATACTAGTAATTAACATTAAACTAGTGTAGAAACCCGTGCAATGCACGGTTTTTTTTAGCATCGATATATAAATACGTATGATATTAATTTTCTGATTTAAATATGGATAAAATTTCTCTCCATTATTATTATGCTGTAATAATTATTATGATGTAATATTAATTTTCCATAGTTGTTTCTCCAATCAACACACAATTATTGCATTTTTTGTATTCACCAAATCTCTTATTCTCCCATTTTGGATAGTTGATTTATATGATTTATAAAATTGTCTCTTAAAAAGTTTGACCATTTATGTTAAGGATATTTTTCATACGTTGAAATCTTATATTTAGGCTTGAATTTCTTCAATTGCTAATATCATATGTATGAACACTTATTTTTTAAATTAAATTACCTACTCTTTTGATACATTTTATGATTTCAACGTATGGTCAATATCTTAATAGGAGTTGTTTTGTATTCACCAAATCTCATTCTTCCATTTTGGATAGTTTATTTGTATGATTAATAAAGTTGCCTCTTAAAAAGTTTGACCATTTATGTAAATCAATTAAAATGCAATAATTTGCCTATTATTTTTTTTTCAACGTTTGGTCAATATCCTATTACTTACCTCCTTAAATTAAATGTCTATTTGAGTAAATGCCAATTTGAATTAAATGCCAGTTTACTTACTTATGGTCAAAGATTATTACCCTATTATTTACTTTTTAAAATCATAAAATCTATTAAAAGGATTGAGGAAAATAACAGGTGGCACATTCTCAAACATCACAGCCACGTGTCTGCATATGATAGGCTTTAAAAAAAAAGTAAATTTTAATAAGTATGATTTTCACAGTTATTACGCAGCATTAAAGGTAAGTAATTTAATAAGTAAGTAATTCAAAAGGAGTCAGTAATTTAAAAAAAAAGTAAATTCTAATAAGTATGATTTTGACAGTTATTACAATCTTTGACCATACAGTTGCATAAATTAGATGTGACTAATTGGAGAAATAATTACACAAAATGCAATATTTGACAATACGTTAGAAATTAAAAGAATCTCCAAATGTCAACTTTTCTCAAATTGACATGCCATCTGTTATGTTTGAATTTCTCAAGGTAAGTAAATTTAATAAGTAAGTAATTCAAAGGAATCAGTAAAATAATTAGTAAAATAAAGGTGAATAATTGAAGAAATAATTACACAAAATATAATCTTTGACAATACAGTTGCATAAATTAGATGTAACTAATTGTAGAAATAACTACACAAAATGCAATATTTAACAATACGTTAAAAATAAAAAGAATCTTCAAATGTCAACTCTTCTCAAATTGGCATGCCATCTGTTATGTTTGAATTTCTCAAGGTAAGTAATTTAATAAGTAAGTAATTCAAAGGAATCAGTAAAATAAATGTGAATAATTGAAGAAATAATTACAAAAAATATAATCTTTGACCATACAGTTATATAAATTAGTTGTGACTAATTGGAGAAATAACTACACAAAATGCAATATTTAACAATACGTTAGAAATAAAAAGGTTCTCCAAATGTCAACTTTTCTCAAAATGGCATTTACTCCATAATTGAATGTGAATAATTGGAGAAATAATTACACAATAAAATAATCTACATTCTAAATATTTAACAATAATCTTAACGAAAATTTCATTATTAACTTAGAGTCGAATTTAACAATAATCTTAACGAAAATTTCATTATTAACTTAGAGTCGAATAATCATGTACATTGATAATGACAAAATAAAATAATCTACATTCTAAATAACAATAAAACTGTCAAAAAAAACAATTACCTTACATCCGTGTATCTCCCTTTCAATGAGATCAATGATATAACCCAGATCTAACCCAAAAAACCGAAAAAAAAAATAATAGGAGTTCTTTGTACCGTCAAACCATAAAAACCCAAAAAAATCAACATATTGAAAGTTAAGAGCTGAGAGTATAGGGAAGTTAAAATAATCAACAGATTTCTATAATGAACCGTAAAATTGATGAGTGAGTTGAGAGAGAATGGGTTTGTAAGATTTTTCTAGAATTGCATGTACTTAAATAGGAATAATGGTGAGCTAAGAGTATGAATATGAATAGGTTATATTAAACAGCTTAGGTGTGAATGTGAATAGGTTATATTGATGAGTGAGTTGAGAGAGATTGCATGGGGCATGGTGAAGTAAGAGAATGAGATTTGTTCTGAAAAGTAAAGGGATTTGTTTTCTATAAGCACAGGAAAAGCACATCTTTTAAGAAGTTTTCTATTTAATTAAAATTAAATTTATTATTTCCCCCAAAAAAATTAAATTTATCCATAAATCACTTGGATGCCGAATAGGCGAATACTGCCTGTATGAAAAGCATTTCTTCTGGTCAAACATTGGTTTATCCAACACATTAATTTTACACCATTCCAAAAAATTTAAATTATAAGTAAGTAACGGTTGTGGGTAAATTAAATAAATAAATGGATAATTAGACGATTTAAAAATTATTTTGTTCATTTATACGTCGAGACGAATTAAACAAAATCCCACTTGACTATGTTTTAACTTATATGTTACTTATTAATCACAAATTAAGGGAGATAAGTAAATAGTAGTAATCATCCGATTTAGACGAATTAAAAAATATCTCACTTAACTACGTTTTAACTTACTTACTACGAATAAAACCTTATAAGTGAACTGTGAATGTGTCACAAAACCAAATGAGACAAAATTATTAAAAAATGGCATTAATACATTTTAAATACATATATAAAATTAATTAAAAACAAGTACATATACTAATAGACGATGCATGCTTTGGAATTGCAAACTGCATAGGCTTTTATTTGAAGTGTCATGTCAATTAAAGAATTTGCATTACCATTTGCTTTAATGGACGGTGCACATTATGCAATCGATGTAGTATTAGAATTATTACAAAGTAATTCTAGGTATTTACAATTTTAAAATCATATGATAATTTTTAGATATTTTTATTTATGATACGTCGAGCCGAATTAAATAAGATCACATTTGACTATGTTTTAATTTATAGATTACTTATTAATTATAAATTAAGGGAGATAAGTAAATAGTAATCATCCGATTTAGACGAATTAAAAAATATCTCACATAACTACGTTTTAACTTACTTTTTACGAGTGAAACCTTATAAGTGAACTGTGAATGTGTCACAAAACCAAATGAGACAAAATTATTAAAAAATGGAATTAATACATTTTAAATACATATATTAAATTAATTAAAAAAGTACATATATTAATAAGCGTGATTAATAAGTAATTTGGATATTTTGTTATGCAATCTAGGTATTGGAAGTTGACTTTTTTATGCTGCGTAATATCCTTGACTTTTTTATGCTGCGTAATATCCTTGACTTTTTTAATATCACATGTATTTAGTTATCGATGCTAATAGAACCGTGCATTGCACGGGTTTCTACACTAGTTGCTAATATCATATGTATGAACACTTACTTTTTAAAATTAAATTACTTACTCTTTTGATATGTTTTATGATTTCAACGTATGGTCAATATCTTAATAGGAGTTGATTTGTATTCACCAAATCACATTCTCCCATTTCGGATAGTTAATTTGTATGATTAATAAAGTTGCCTCTTAAAAAGTTTGACCATTTATGTAAACTAATTAAAATACAATAATTAGCCGATTAAAATGCAATAATTATCCGATTACTTACCTCCTTAAATTAAATGCCTATTTGAGTAAATGCCAATTTGAATTAAATGCCTATTATTTACTTATTCTTTTGAATTAAATGCCTATTTGAGTAAAAACCAATTTGAGAAAAGATGAATATCCAAAGCCAATCATTATCCGATAGGTGGCAGTATTGATAGAGGAGATGCCACGTGTAATTAATCTCAGTCCTTTTAATATGTTTTATGATGACGTGCAAAAAGTGTAAAGATAATTCCTGTTCAATCCGACTCAAACACACATCACAAATCTCAGCCGTTCACTTCTTCATAGAAAACACAACTATACCTATTTCACACCGTCGATCAGTTAACTGTTAAAGCACACGGATCACTATACAAGCCGTCCGATTAAACATAATTAGTCGGCTCCATCTCCTATATAAGCGACTTTACCTCCAACAATAATAAAGTTTTCTGCTAGTCTTCACCAAGAAAGAGAGAGAGAGAGAAATAAGGAGGAGAAAAACGATTCAAATTCAAGCAAAGAAATTTAGCGCAGGTAAAGATTTTCAACCAATCTTCTTTAATTTTTTTGTTTTTCCTCTGCTACTTTCGATTTGTATCTTGATTCCTTTG
Source organism: Amaranthus palmeri (assembly GCA_019776075.1). Taxonomy (NCBI): domain Eukaryota; kingdom Viridiplantae; phylum Streptophyta; class Magnoliopsida; order Caryophyllales; family Amaranthaceae; genus Amaranthus; species Amaranthus palmeri. The sequence goes on from JAAKBH010000008.1 coordinate 315,613, forward strand.
ATTTGATTTTAAATTCTTGTACACTCGATCGGTCGTAATTTAGGGTTTTCTTGTTTGCTAATTAGTTTTTTGAGTTTGAATGGTTTTAAACTTGTATTTGCTTTGGAAGTTTATTTAGGGTTAATGATTCTTTTTTATTCTTTTTGAAGTTGTAACCATTGATATTCTAATTACATTGGGTTTGTCCATTCATTTCGTCGCTTTTAGATTGTTTAGGGCTTTCAGTTCAAAAAAAAAGATTGTTTAGGGCTTTAATAAGTTTTTGATTTATGAAATAATTTCTTCAAAGATTATGTTTATTCTTCGAAGCTGAAATTTTTTTATTCACGTATGTTTTAAATGTACTATAGATTACATTTTTTTGACTAGCTTTTTAATGTTTAGTACTCGTTTTGTTAAGTACTTCTTCTCTTCCACTATAATTGATTTTTTATCCAATTTAATGTGTTATTTTATATATTGAATTATACATTATACATGTCTAAAAATTAAAAAATATAGTATATCAGACGATTCAAATAATATGTTGACCGTATTTTTCATTGAATATCTCAGAATGAAGGAAGTATTTGAGTTGGGTGTTTTTTTTATTGATTGAACGCCTACAAAATCGTTAATTCGTTCGTGTTTTCAAAATTTCTTCATTAATTTCTTGATTTTCGATTCTGTCTTTTTTTCTTGATTAAGTGTTTTCAATAATATACTTGATGAAACTAATTATTGAATGGTGTACCTGTAGATGGCCCGTACTAAGCAAACCGCTCGTAAGAGTACTGGAGGAAAGGCTCCTAGGAAGCAACTTGCAACCAAGGTTTTTTCCTCTTCTCAGCTTTTGTGCTTTAAATTTTCGAATGTCATTTCCATTTTGATTCCTAAACTTGTATAGTTTACATCTAATAGGCTGCTCGTAAGTCTGCCCCAACTACTGGAGGAGTGAAGAAGCCTCACCGTTACCGTCCTGGAACTGTGGCCCTTCGTGAAATCAGGAAGTACCAGAAGAGTACTGAGCTTTTGATCAGGAAGCTGCCATTCCAGAGGTTGGTTCGTGAGATTGCCCAAGATTTCAAGACTGATCTTCGATTTCAGAGTCATGCTGTGTTGGCTCTTCAAGAGGCTGCCGAGGCTTACCTTGTGGGTCTATTTGAGGATACTAACCTCTGTGCCATCCATGCCAAGCGTGTGACCATCATGCCTAAGGACATTCAGCTTGCCCGTAGAATCAGGGGTGAACGTGCATAAGCTTGCCTTTTCAAGCTTTTGCAATGTCATTGTTGCTGTTCTACTTATTACTATAGTTATAGTTTCATGTTCTTGTTTAGATTTAATGCAGGACCAAGAATAGGTGTTGGTTTTTGTTGGGTATGTTGAAGATTGTGGGATGATGTGTAGTTGATGGTGATGGTGGTGTTACAGAGAAGAAGTTGAACTCTATATATTTGGTATTTTGGTATATTTTGTTATTGTGTTGCTGATTTCATGCTTTAAGGGATGTCATATTGATTTTGTGTGGAACATTCATTTAATGTCGTGTTTGAAATTTTAAAATTGACTTATTTATTGTATGGCAATTAAATTTTTTTTAATTGGAATCAAATTTCACCAAAATTTGTAATTTTTAAATTTTCATTAATAATTTCATAATTGAAATTTATAATTAAAACACAAAATGTTTGTTTTGTTAATGGTCATTATTTTGTTCATCGCTCAGTTGTAAGATCTAAAGGAACAGTCGAATTATCTCAAGTAGGGTCGGACAATTAGACTATGAATCAGTATTTATTTGAGCGAAATACAAGTAACTAGCATAGAAAGGTTTTAATATCAAAGTTGGTTTCATAAATTAATGATTAATTTCATTATTGATTTTTTCAACTCAACTTGTGAAAAATATGTTCACATATTTTCTACTTGTGACGTTTAGATTATCTCTAAAAAGGTTAATTTGAAAAAATAAAAAGGTTAATTTGAAAAATTAGTTAATAAGTGCTTACAATTAACTCCAATTGCTCTCTAATGAAATTCTACGAGGAATTCGTGAATATAAATACGGAGATCATAAACATTAAAACATATAAAAAGAAAATTAGTGAAAAAATATGGGATGTATAATCAATAAAAACAACAAATTTAGGGAAAAACATGCGGGAATTATAAAAAATTTAAAATAAAGTCGATGGAAAATATGTGAGAAACTTATTGTTATTTTTATCCAAAATTCATAATATAAAAAATAAATTTTGTTATGCGGACTAACAATTAAAAATTAAAAATACCCTAAAAGAGCAAAAGAGAATTTATTTAAGGGAGAGTGAGTATAAAAATTAGTGGTAACTAACATTGTTTATATTCCTCCTTCACTAAATTTCGTAGTATGATTCTTAATATATTCCTCAATAGTCAGACTTTATTACTTGCATATTTCTCCAATCTTTGAACTTCTTATTTGTCATCCATATCTTCAGCATTTTCAGTTATGAAATGATTACTTTCTTCAATTTGCGCACAAGCTTCCATCTTCAGGGTGCACTTTTTACTGCACTTGATCTTCACAACTTTCTCCAATCTACCCTTTATTCAACGCTACATGTCTCGGACTACAATGCAAAGATCACTGCATTCTCAAAAGCAGGCAACATGGGGGGTGCCCGCCAACTGTTTGATCAAATGCGTACAAGAGATGTTGTCACTTGGAACGCTCTCCTTACTGGCTACTGGAAAAATGGGCTTTTTCATGAATCTAAGAAACTTTTTGAGTCAATGCCCGAAAAAAATGTGGTGTCTTGGAATTCTATGATTGCTGGTTGCATTGAGAATGACAGGATTGATGAGGGATTTTGGTATTTTCGCATGATGCCAAGGAGAAATGTGGCTTCATGGAATGCAATGATATCAGGCTTTGTAAAGTTTGGAATGATAGAGAAGGCAATTGATCTATTTAAAAAGATGCCATATATGAATGTCATCTCTTGCACGACTATGATTAATGGGTATCTTCGAACAGGGATGGTTCGGGAAGCAAAAGCTTTGTTTGATCAAATTTCTCAGAAAAATAGTGTAACTTGGACAGTGATGATTAGTGGGTATGTGGAGAATGCGTTATTTGCTGAAGCTAGAGACTTGTTTGAGCAGATGCCATATAAAACAGTAGTCGCAACTACAGCTATGCTTACTGGTTACTGTAAAGAGGGGAAAATGGAGGATGCCAGGAATTTGTTTGATCAGATTTGGCCGAAAGATCATGCTGCTTGTAATGCTCTTATAACCGGTATGCATTCTGACTGCAATGTTGGTGTTTTCTCTGTCAATTTTATCATATTTGGATTTGAATTTCTGTTGTGCGGACAGTGGAAGCAATTACCATAGCAAAAAAAAAAAAAAAAACCATACAGATCAGATTCAAGACAAACAATAAATAACATAATTTTAATTTCACTATTGATGGAGATTACAAAACAAGCTGAATCTAAGAAACACTTTCTTAGAATGGCGGCTCACTGTTTTCTCTTGTGTTTCTATGCGTAACCCTAACCCTAATTAATGAGTGGTCTATATGGTAATTAAGCCTCATTTACAAAGAAATTAGGTAAAACTGATTAAGACACCCTAACCGCAGAAATCTGAATCGGAAAAAGTGCCGTCGTGCCAAATCTCGGCCGAGATTAATGTAATCTTGACTGTATCAATCTCGATCGAAGTTGCTTTGAGTCTCGCCCAAGACTTGATCTCTCCCAAAGTTATTGTTTTCCACGAACTTATATCTCGACTGAGGTTAACTAAGTCTCGCCCGTGACTCAATGTCGCTCAAAGTTATTGTTTTTTCTCATATGTAATCTCGACCGACATTATAGTATGTGACTGACATAAACTTTTTCAACTACTCCTCATGTTTCTTCCCATGATCCAGACTTAGTTCAAGTCACCAAACATCATGATTAGCCTTTTACGGTCAGTGGGAAACTTTTACAATGTAATACAATGCTTGTAATTGAAAATGCTTTTGTAGGCATCATTGTATTTATGAATGATTTCCGTTCCATATCAGTTACTGGGAGCAGGAACTGATTATTGGCTCTACAGGTTATTCTCAAAGTGGAAATGCAGTGGACGCTCTTGGAATATTTTCCGATATGCTTGGACTTGGTGTTCGACCAGATAAGACAACTTTTGTTGCGCTTCTGACGGCTTGTTCCTCTATGTCTTCCTTGAAAGAAGGCCGGCAAACTCACTCACTTATTGTAAAGTTTGGATTTGTATCAAACTTATCGGTATGCAATGCTTTGTTGTCTGTGTATAGCAAGTGTGGAAATATTACGGACTCAGAGTTGGCGTTTGCAGAAATTCAAAACCCGGATGTTGTTTCATGGAATACACTTTTTAGTGGCTTAGCACAACATGGTCTATGCGAGAAAGTGAGTGCACTATTCAATGATATGCATGCGAGTGGTATCGCTCCTGATTCAATAACATTTCTTTGTATGTTGTCATCTTTCGGTCACACTGGCAGGGTTAACGATAGTATGGCATTGTTTGATGCAATGACGAAAGACTATGGAATTCACCCTTGTTATCAGCATTATGCCTGTTTGGTTGATATATTATGTAGAAGCGGGCAATTGGAGAAAGCATACGAAATAATTCAAGAAATGCCATTTGAAGCAGGTTGTGATATCTGGGGAGCTCTTCTTGCAGCTTGCCTTGTTAACTTGAATGTAGAATTTGGAGAATTAGCAGCAAAAAGATTGTTGGATTTGGATCCCAACTTTTCCGGGGCTTATATAATGTTATCAAACATATATGCTGGACTTGGTATGTGGAAGAAGGTTACCGAGGTAAGGTGCTTAATGAAGGAAAAGGGTGTTAAGAAGCAGAGTGCATATAGCTGGATAGAAATTGGTGATCAAGTGCATGTTTTTGAGGGTTGGGCTGTGTCTCATCCAGAGATTGATGAAATATATTCACAGCTAAAGAAAATCAGGTTGCATATGGTGACTGTTGAAGATGCTTTGAATATGGTTCTAGAAATAAACTGTTTTGGCTAGTTGCATCTTGATTGGGATTTGAAAAAACAAAAGTCCATTTAAAGGCATGCGCAATTCTAGATTTAAATGCTTATTGAATGGTTGACTATGTCTTGTTCTTGGATCATCATCATCATCATCATCATCATCATCATCATTATCATACACAGTATATCCCGCCCATAGAAAACCATGATCAGGGTTTGGGGAGGGAAGGAACGCGGAAACTCACCCTAAAAAGGAGAGAGCGGCCAAAGAGTCCCTCGACTCAAGAAAAATCAAGAGAAGTTCCTGCAACGAATAGATTGTTAGCATTTCTTCTTGGATAATAATATGAATAGATTGTTAGCATTTCTGGATGCTCTATGCATATGAGGATAAGGGATTTCGAGAGCTTTGCTATCAGCAGCTGAGATACTTATTGCTGCAACTACGAGACAAGTTCTGGTTACTGTGTAACTAAAAGAGAAATGTTGTATACGAAGTGGTTTACCGCCTTGATTCAACTGATCTTCTATAGCTAGGACCCGTGACCTGTGATCATCTCAAAATTGATTAGCATGGTCTCACTAAAAGGCTTTCATCTGGATTCTTCGGTCCAGAGTTGGATAATTTAATGGCTGAGCCTAGTGGATTATGAAGGGTCTTCTCCCTAAAGGTTTCTCGTCTGGATTCTTCTATCTTTCATATCCATTTTGGGTTTCACGTTTCTAACTAGATCAAAATGCTTGATCTTGATGGAAAACGGTCAAGATGACGATATTCAGCTCAGTGACTAGCAATTACTCTAATTATCACAATTGCTTTGGCTCCATGTCGGCTTTTAACCAATGCGATCTGTGCGTCTGCGGCCTGCAGGCTATGAACTTGATCAGGTAAGCACTGTTTCAGATTTCTATTTAATGGTTCATCCCAGCCTAATCTTTGTCTCTTCAACATTAATAAATCATGTTATATTCTTTCCAAGTTCCATGAATATTTATTTCCAACATTTAGCAGTTTGTGGTTGCCCATGAATATAACCATATACTTTATGTACTTGTGATAAATAAAAACTTGAGAACTTGATATTCTGAGATTTATGGGAATGCAAATACAAATACAAACAGCTCATGACATCACAATTAACAACCACCAAACATATCTATTTTTCAAATTGGCAGTAGTCTATGACGCTGATTTGACCATTTCAAATTCTAAAATTCTAATTCTTTGATAAAATATTCAAAATTTGCATTTTGCATGATTTCCTAATCTAGCTAATGTCAATCCTATACAATCTGATTCATTTATTCTGGTTTCTTAATGACAGAGATTTAAAAATGTCATGGTTGCCTCTTTGAATCTTTGTTTATTCATGATATTATTTAGCTTATCCATTCTAATTGTTGCTAGACCCTTGGCATGTGCTCTGATTAATCCTTGATGAGCAAGGATAATAGTACATTAGCAACAGCTGGAAGATGTCGTTTAAAGTAGGGGGGGGGGGGGGGGGGGGCATGAGTATACGTGGAAGAGCAAGCGTTGAAGGCTGTGGACACCAGAGCATGACAGCTCGGACGAGCTGGTATAGTGTTCGAATGAGCATGTCGGTTCATCAACCCTATTTCGTCTACTGTTGCATTGTTGTCCGAATATATTCTATTTCTACCTTTGGCTATTTATAATTCTGTCCTTACCAATTACCATACTTATAATTCTCTACTCATGTTTAGCTTTCTCACAAACACTCATGTACCTCCATGGATGTGATTCATTCAACTTGTATTGAGCTTTTAGCTCTATTTCATTTAAACACATAATGAATACACTAGCCTAGGATGATGAATGTAGCTTCATTAATGATAAACCACCTTAAATCATAGTAAAATGTTTGCATTAGTTTTTTATGCTTAAAATCACCTTAATACTTGCGATTGCGAATGACCTTGTTTCATTAGTGCACTTTCAAGCCATGATCTTCAACTGTTCTTGGAACTTTAGGCTTCGCTTCCGCTCTAGTTAGGCCACATGTACATATTATAATTAAATTTCATTATTATTAAATAGATAAATATAATACTTTCAGAAGACATAACACATATTCTTTCTTTTTCGGAGAAAGCGAACATTATTGTTTAGTTTTTAAATATATATGTTCTTAAGTATTACTCCTCTGTTCCATAGAAATTATTACGTTTAAGACAAAGAGTAGTGTTTAAATATTAATATGGGCATATTTAAAAAAAACTTTGTATTAGGTTTGATAATTATTTGAATGGCTAGAAGTAAAAAATATTATCTTCTTTGTTAAGCAATTTTCAATATTGAAAGTCCTCCCAAGTTTGTTCTCTTCCCTTTAACTTATCCACTAAATATAGAAGATTCTAATTACCATTGATTTTTCCTAATTTTAAGATTGTGACCTTGTTAAATATATATCCTGTTTTCTCTATCCTTCTCTTTTGACTAATCTGATTCTCCTCCAAGGAGGACTTGAAACCCCAAAATAAATCTTTATATAAAAAAACCAAAAAAATTGAAATTTTAAAAGGAAAAAAATATTATAATTAATAGAAGATTCATATTATCATTGGTGGGGTTTATTCTTTTTAATTAGGCTATATTCATTGTAATTAAAGATTATTGGGGCTGATTTTGCATTTTCATCATCATTATTGCATATTTTCCCTACATAATATTTTTTATATTCTAAATTTATTTTGTCATTGATCAAGAATTTTTTATCCTATTGTCATTGGTGCTTTATCCCAAACTTTCCAGGAAACTGAAAGTGGTCAATCTTTGCAGGTATGATATTCATTTATCTTGCAAGGATAATATATTATTTATTACATATTTCCCTTTAAGATTAAATGTATTGTCATAAATTTCAGAGAAAAATATTGTCAGCAGTCAAAAAATGCAACAAATAATGGGGCATGAGGATATCATGGAGGAACTTAATGAGGTAAAAGCACAATTGGGTTCAACAGAGAGGGAGAAAAACCATGCTCTTAATGAGATTAAAGAAATCAAGAGCCAGATAAACAGTTTCGAGGTAGATGATTTGAAGAAATCGCTTCGAAATGCAGAAGCGGAATTGCAGGACAAGGACATGGCCATCGAATCCCTGAAATCTGAACTCGATAATCTGAAACAGCTTGAGTTGAAGTTGAAAGAGAAGGACTGGTTATGTGATGATAGCAGGAAGAAGGTGGAAGAATTAGAGGATGAAATTCGGAAAAGGAAGGATTCTGAAGCGAAGTTGTCTGAATCATTTGCGTGTCAAACAAGCCAGATTGAGGAGTCGTCAATTTTGTTAGAGAAATCGAAGCTTCAAATCTCTTTACTGGAAGAGAAAATGCAAAAACTGGTGGACGAAAGCGAAAGGAAAGATAAGGAAGCAATGGAAGAGAGGGAGAGACTTATGAATGAAGTGTTGGTGTTGAATAAAATGGCCTCTTGTGCTAGCGAGAGACGTAGATCTGGATCATTAGAAACGGAAAATTTGTTGGATGAAATCGATATTCTAAAGAATGAGCTGAAACGGGCAATGGAATCAGAAGTCACAAGCAAGAAAGCCATGGATGAACTCGCGGAAGCTTTGAAAGAAGTTGCTGCGGAATCCAACCAGGCTAAGGAGAAGCTTTTATCTACCGAGCAACATCTTGAAGCGGTGAAGGAAGAAGCAAGCATTTTGAAAAAGATGGTGAAGAGCAATGAAGAGAATTATGAAGCACTCTTGAAAGAATCGAAAATAGAGAATGATCGGCTGAAAAATACAGTTAATAGATTAAGATTAGAGGCAGAAGAAGCTCTTTTAGCCTTCAATGACAAAGAAATTCAATTTGTCAATTGCATAAAGAAAACCGAGGAGGAGAAAAGTATTGCCCATGAAAAATACACGAAAATGGATGCGTCTTTGAAAGAGGCCGAAGAGATGAGTGAAAAGGCGAAGGATGAGAATAAGAAGTTGAGAGATATACTTAAGCAAGCTTTGAATGAAGCAAATGTGGCTAAAGAGGCTGCTAATCTTGCTAGAACCGAGAATTCTTATTTAAAGGACTCTCTTATAGAGAAGGATAAAGCCCTTGTTGACCTTGCGCAGGAAACTGAGCGCCTTCGGATCAATGAAGCTGAGGCAAATGAGAGCATCAAAGAATTGAAACGGGTAATTTCTTTAGGGTCTAAAAAGGAGGTTGCGAAACATGAGAAGGAAAACAAAGATCACAAAAAGGAGAAAGACAACAAAGACCATAAAAAGGAGAGGGATAGCAAAGAGTTGAAAAAGATAGCGAAAAAAGAAATTGTAGCCGAAAACACAGACAAGGAACATAAAGAAGGCCGTAGATTGAGTAACACATTTAGTTTTGATCTGAACCATCTTTGGCCTTCGATCCCAGGTATGACGTGCACGTCAAGCAAGGATTTTGATGCAGATTTCGAGGAGGATGATGTGATGGGCGGTTCCATTTTCGACCTTGTAGATTCTCCGGTGAAGGACATTGCATCTTTCCATCAAAGAACTTCATCAGCTTGCAGCAGTGAAGACAATTTGAATTTGGATCATTTTGATGAGGATGCACATTATGATGATTTGGAGATCGATAGCCATGATAGGACCTCTCATGGGCCAAGGAAAGCTCTGTATAGGAAATTTAGCGACCTCTTGCGAAGGAGAAACTCTCACCCTCCTAAGGACTTACCTCACCCACCAAAAGATGTCGCTCATTCGCCTAAGGAAATACCAGCATGATATAGTTAATTCTATACAGATGTCTCATTTCCTCTTTTCGCATATTCACATGAAATGTATCATTTCCTTATATAGTAACCTTTTTCCCTTGATTATGCCTTTATGGGATTTAACTTTTTATACAATTGTTAAATTATCACGGTTTTCCTTGCTTATCCGACTTCTTGGTCCCATGTGAACCTTCCCCCATGGTGCATTTGATTAGAATATGAGGGAGTAATATTTGTAGTTTTTTTCTTTCTGTTTTACTGTCAATTTCCGTGTGCATCTACTTTGATCGACGATTTAGGCCCTAACACCACGATTGGCAAAAGTTTGTGCACATATTTGAATGGTAAGGCTTTGTTTTACAGATATTTATGCGCTAATGGAAGTATCGATCAACACGTTTCTGGTATGCTATGTACCAATGAGGCTTCAATAATGCAAGTTAAGTTATACCGGTTCAAGCATGTACGAATTTGTATATCAAACTTGATCTCGAACATTTTATCCGTCCGACAGATTGTTGTATAGTGAATTGTATATGTTGTCTTAAATTGCCATCAGTAAAACAGAAGCAACCATGTACAGATTGGGAAGTCCTGTGATGAACCATCTTGATTATTGAGTTTTAAATCTAAACTTTCATAATGACATTATCATACTATTTTATACTTGAATCTACCAAATCATACCAAGACATAAAGAGATGGCTAATTTTATCCTTTTCTATTTGACATGGCTAATTTTGAATTAAAGATAAGTTTAATCTTCCAATCATACCAGGACATTGACAAAAGTTGTATGAATTCTAGATTATTCTAGAAGAATCTTGGTTTAGACTAGCGTTGTAAGGCTTGTCCTTTCACCCATGTGAGTTGTGATCGAGGTTTAATTCTCATCACTTATATGAAAAATTAAGTTTTTCCCTCCTTGCATGTAAGAATTTCCTAGTCTATCCCAAATCAAGGAGAAATTTTGATTTAAGTTAGGAAGTCCTATTAGATATAGTGCAAAATCGCTAAAAATTAGTTAACATAGAGTGCAAAATACATTAGATCCTCAAAATTTAAGTTGTGCGAGCTCAACTCAAAGTGAAACCTTGATTCATGATATCAAAAAGCCAATTTAATATACTTATTACGCAACTTGAATTGTTAGCGAGAAGCTTAACTGTTTTTATTAAATTTAAATTAATATAGTTATTCCTAAAACTTATTGGTATTTAATTTTAAATTTCCATTTAAAATTTAGTCATGGTCTAATGTACATATCGTAGTCAATAAAACAAGGGGTGGAACGATTTAAATTAATATAGTGATTACCTTAAGAATACTGGTAATCACTAATTATTTTAATACAAAGTGTATAGTTAATAGGCAAGTGTATATTAAGTGATGCACTCCATATTCAATTTTGCAATCATAAAATTTTCCATGGAAGAAAACAATTTCAATATATGAAATTGAAAACTCCATAAAACCGATATTGATTTTTCAAAGAGATAAAACGAGGTCGGATATATGGTAATTTTGTCATTCAAGGAGTCTCACTTCTTTATGCATATTTCATGCAGCATGAATATGTACTTATGAGCTTTATTGAATCAAAATATTGGGTCAGATCCCATCCTGTAATTATTCTCTTGCACCAAAATTCAAAGAAAAAAATGTTAAGTGAAGTAAGCATCAATTCAATGCATCATGCCACTTGAGATATTCATGAAAAATAAGTTTTAAGTTCAATAATACTTAGAATCAAGATAACAGCTAGGAACTGTCAAATAATTCAGCAGCACCCTCAACTTTAAAATTAACCATTTCAATCCTAAAAAGCAAAACCTACTTCTAAACAACCAGCTCTCACTTTTCTTCTTCCTGCTTGCTGGACGCTTCTTTGATCTCATCGGTTCCATCCTCCTGAAAAGGAAAATTAGACCCATTACTGAATGAAAATAAAGCACAGAAACGTACAGAATACCAGGAAAATAACAGTTTATTTTATACCTGCATGTCCGAAGTCCACAAAGTCAGGTTATCCCGGAGAAGCTGCATAATCAAAGTGCTGTCTTTGTAGGAGTCTTCCCCTAGGGTGTCCAACTCGGCAATCGCTTCATCAAAGGCCTTTGGTAAAGCAAAAGAGGGCAATATATCAGAGGAAACCACATGAAACACAAACCATCTAACCTCAACGATATCACAATTTATGATAGTGCTGCCTAGGAAAAAGATATGATTTTGTCGACTGAAAGCCAGCCTATATAATATTGTGGCCGTGTGGCGTGTCTAGTAATTAACCAGTCATCAACGAATTTCATTTCTATGATACAAAGGAATACTACTACTGTCTACTACTACTATCTGATTAATGCAAAATGAAGGGTAAGACGTCTTAAAGATGTCCCATATTTGAGCCCCATACACACCAATATAGGACATACTGCTAGGCTAGCTGGTTTACTGCAGAACACAGGAAATACGCTTGTCGCTGTGTATAACAATGAACATCTAATATCAGAAAGGTGAAATCCTTTTATGCAACATGAATTCAGAGGTACGTTGAATCACGACACAAAAACAAAGCACCCACAAGCAATTGGCATTTGACCATATAAAATAAGTGAGGCAATGTACATCGTTCTCAGGTAGAGCCTATAAACTCACCTGTTTAGCCAGGTTGCAGGCACGATCAGGAGAGTTGAGAATCTCATAGTAGAAAACTGAGAAGTTGAGTGCAAGACCAAGCCGGATGGGATGGGTTGGAGGCAAGTCAGCATTTGCAATATCCTGGTAAAATGAAACAGAAGCAGATTATCACACATTAGTTGTCTATTAGTATCTCAAATACACGATCCATCCTGACCAACTTAGATTACAGATTGATCAAAGCAAAAGACTCAACAAAGAAACAAATTCACGAGTATTTAAGCTTTACCTTCAAATTGAAAATCACAGCCACAATAAGAAAGGGGTCGCATAGAATTAGAGAGTGAAAACAATGCCAACATCTAAAGTAACAATCTCAATTAATAAGACATTCCACTATGAAAAATTTAAAATTGATATTACATATTGGTTTAACTATTAATATTAAGACACTTTATTGTTTAATTGTTGGTAATAATTGGTGAGAATGATAATGACAATTTAATGTAATTTAACTAGAAAATCGATTCGACAAGCTTCATTCTTGTTTAAATGTTAAGAGCATGTTAGGATATACCGAAAGTACTACAAATGTAGTGGAGCTAAATGTTCTAGGATAAGTGTTTAAGAGCTTAATTAAACAAAGCAAAGAATGAAAAAAAGTAAACTTGACTAAGTGTGTAAGAACCATGCCTTGATCGAGTCAAGGCATGACATGAGAAAGTGGAGTACTTGATCAAGACAACAAGGAGAAAAAAAGCAAGCAAGTGGCAGCAGTAGAGCTGCTCGTTCGAGCGCCTACTATGCTCGTTCGAGCAGCTGTGCAGGGGCAGTCAGAAGCCTTCTGTTTTGGTGGCTCGTTCGAGGCAATGGTGGGCTCGTTCGAGCATGTTGTCGAGTGGACTGTTGGGCTTCCTTGATCAGTTTTTCCTTGGTGCATTGTTGACATTGAAGGGTCATTGTACTCTTACTTTATTGCTTGTTAATTGTAGTGTATAATTGCAAAGTTAATTATCATAGTTAATTGTGAGAGTTACTAGTGTTTATGGTGTTTAATGTAAGACTCTAAGAGTCACACTCTCCTTCATCTATAAAAGGGAGTGTAATCCTTAGAGTAAGATTCACCACAAACACACATTGTGATAGGTCTTAAGCATTGTAAGAAACTTGATAGTGTTCTACTTTTTCTTAAGCATTGTGAGGATCTTAAGAGGTTGTTCTTAAGATCAAGAGAGGTTTATTATATTGTATTGTTGAGTTCAATTATAATAAACAACATTTGAGGGGGAGGTATCCAAGATACCTCATAAACACTTGTGTCTTTTATTTTGCTCATATTTTTCATTGTGTTTCATTTGTTAGAACCTCCTTTGCACCATTTCTTTCAGATGAGATCTCTGTCAATATTTGTCAAAATCCACAAGATTATCATTGAATCTTATTGTGCCCATTGCTGGTAAGTTAGGTCACTAGTTGGAGGAGGGGTTGTGATGTGATTAAGCCTCCCTCGACCACTAATGGCAATATGCATTATTCTACACTATGTAGTGTAAATGTGTAATATTGATAGTTAAGTTTTTCGGCCGCACTAAGTTCGTGCAATTGTAGGAACAAGTGAAACATTTGTTCTATTCGTGCCATGGTTACAATCTGTTGGTCTGTGTTTATGTGTTTATGGTTTGTTCAGGTTCCAGCATTGCAAGTAAGCTTTATGGAGTCTTTCGAAATCCTAATGGAAGAAGAGCAACGACTTACTTTCTAGAAACAATCATTTACAAAAGCCTTTTTGAGCCAATCAAATGATATATTTTTCTATATCTAATAACTAATGATAATAATGATATTATTAGATCAAATGCAGTTATAATTAAGTTCTTAAAAACATATACGGTGTTGATACCGACGCAAAGATAATAATGAAGAAAAAACTAACAGTTTCCTACGTTAACAAACAATTGGCTATTCCCAGAAAAAAAATGTGGTCTCATTTATGAGAGAAACTGAAAAACATAAGTTAACGCAGAGATTAACATAAATTTGGGATCCATTAATAATGAATTAGTGTTAAGCCGGTAGGATTACACTAAAACAAAGAACGTTAATGACAACAACAAAAACGAAATAACAAAAATAAGAAAAAAATGTTCTAGTCTCCCATAAGAAAAATATTTTCATTTTATTCTACTTCCTACAAACAACGTCAATCATGCAATCAATGATCCACACACAAAAAAGACCTGAATTAATTTACAATCAAATCGCATAACAAAAATCTACGTATCGAGAAAAAATGGATACCTGAGCAGATTTGTAAGCAGTAAGAGTATTCTCAGCAGCTTCTTTTCTCTCAGATCCAGTCTTAAACTCAGCCAAATAACGATAGTAATCACCTTTCATCTTAAGATAAAACACCTTTGAATCGGCATTTGAAGCAGCAGGAACAAGCTTAGAATCAAGCAATTTGAGAATACCGTCACAAATATTAGAAAGTTCAGATTCAATCTTAGATCTGTAACCTCTAATGGTTGAAACATGATCTTCATTTCCACGACTTTCTTCTTTTTGCTCGATCGATGAAACGATCCTCCAAGAAGCACGGCGAGCACCAATTACATTTTTGTATGCAACAGAAAGAAGGTTGCGTTCTTCAACAGTAAGTTCTTCGCCTTCAGAAGCAGCGGAAACGACTTTCTCCATGAATTCCACCATTTCTTCGTAACGCTCAGCTTGCTCAGCGAGTTTCGCCATGTAAACATTCTCATCTCTTGCTGATGATGCTGCCATGGTTGGAGATTAGAGAAGGATTGAGATTTGGGATTTGATTTTGAAATTTGAATTCGGTTGATTGAGAGTTTTTGGGATCGGGAGAAAATGGAGGAGGAGGAAAGAGAGAGTTGGGTGAGACAGTAAGGACGGTGCCAGCTATTATAATGACCGTATCACGCGGTCTTTTGTTTTATTTTTCCAATTTCTTATTTACATTTCTCGTCCTTTTCTTCTTCTAAATAGAATTTCTTTTTCTTTTTTTTTGAATTTTTTACTTATTTTGACGAAAAAATTTCAAACTTTGGAGTTAAAAAATACTAAACTTTATTTTTTTACATACATGCAACACTTTGACTTTTATTTAATACTTTGGAGTAATTCATAAGTGTTGTTAAGGATAAAGGTAGATTTGAAATTAGCGGTCAAATAGTCGATATATTATCATCATTATATCCAGTTGAAAACGATGACGTATTAGCGATCGAACGACGAGTTTCAACCACTAACACCACCAAAATCGAAATATGTGAAGTCTTGTGAAACAAATTACGCAAACTATAAACTCGATGTTTGTAGGAATAAAAATGCAAGAATAAAATGACACAAATATTTAAGGAGGTTCCCCCAAAATTGGCTACGTCCCCCGTGGTGTAGTATCTCTTATATTATCAATTTGAGAATTACAATTAAAGAAGAGATGAAGCTAAGTGTTTGACTTGGGTATTTTTTTGTGGATTTATTTCTAAGCTTGCTAATAATCACTATTTATAGTACTAAGAGTTTTAAAGAAATTAAATACAATTGCACTCTTAATACTCTTACGGCCCGTTTGGTTAGTGATACTAAATGGTGGTAATGAGAATGATTTAGAGTGTAAAATTTCATCAAAACTTTCATGTCATTCCCATGGTAATGAAACTTTGATCACAAAAAAAGTTTTTGTTCACAAATTTCTATTACCTCCTAGTACCACCTCTCCCATTGGTAATGCATTGGAATGAATTTTATGAACAAAATGACATGATTGAAGGTTGTCAAGCATGGCCATCAAGATAGCCAAAAGATTTTTTAACCCTTATTACACTAGTTTTTCATTCCTATTGCCACGATTTATTACCACCTACCAAACGGGCCGTTAATGCTTGAGAATAATTTGGCAAAGTAACTGACATTCCATGATGAGCTGAAACGTCATAGAACAAATCCAAAGTAAACTGCCCGTCAGCAACACTCACGCTCGTTCGAGCACCTTTTCAAGACAGCTACTGATCTTTAGCCTGCTGCTCACTCGTTCGAGCATATCCACGCTCGTTCGAGCTCAAACACCAGTGACGTTTCTGTCTATTCTTTTGGCCTTCCAAGCTACCTCATTAAATTTGTTCATCATGCTTAATTATCATCATTATTCTTGTGTGTTTAAGTCACATCTTAATTCCCTCATAACTTCAAGAATTAATCCATACTTAAACACTATATTAACCACAATTTTAATCACTCATTAACTTATACTCTCATAGGATTCCATCCTAAGTCACACTTGATTTATTTTGGTGGACTCAAGTCACACCATTCATAACACCAATGTATCCTACTCATAGACAAATTATGTTCGAGTCTAGGGAGAGAAGATAGACGACAGCTCATACAGATATAAGAGAGTATGACCAAAGAGTCTTCTGGCTCAAGAAGGGTCTTCAAATAGTCGTTATATGAGTAAATTATTTACTATATAAAATTAATTAAATTATGAAAATATTAATATCATATAAACTGATAAATGTTAAATAATGAAAGATACCAAAATAATGTTTAATGGTGTTCTTTTTAATAAAGATAGTGATGGACCGATGATGAGGATAATGTGGAGAGATGATAAAAGCTATTAGTCCGCTGTTTATAACAGCGAACCTCACCATTATATAATTTTTTTTATTTTCTCCACCATTATTTGAGATTGACTTTTATTTTGACCAATTTTATTTTGTTCACTGTTACTAACAACGAACAAAGAACTTGACTTTTTTCGACCTATCCTATTTGTTCGCATTTACTAGCAGCGAACATAAGCAAAATATAAGTTTGGGAAAAAAGTGCTTACTTTGGAAATTTTTTTGAAAGCTTTGTTATTATTTGAATTTTTTTAGTTTTTTGTTCATTCATTTCAAATTTTTGGCAAATGTAAGTATGAAAAGTATATCCGTCATGGATGGCACGTATGGGGATGAGGGAGAGGGTACTCTAGTCCTTCTGCGCATTTGGCATGCCTAAGCATTTAGATAGTAACCGTGCGATGCTGGACTTTAATAACTTTTTTGGTATATATTTGTTTAAATTGAGAAGCTAGTTATATTTCATTTGACTCTGAATTATTGTTTACATTACATACATTGCATAATTTGTATTATATTTTGTATTGTTTGCACAGATCATTTGTGAAAATTTTGTTTATGACAAATAAATCACATCAAAAGACAAAAAATTTGATATAATTTTATTTACCTATAGTACACCATATAAATTATGAGTTTTTAATAAAAAAATAACATACCTATTTATGCCTATAAAAATAAACATTACATTAATTTACATAAAGTATTACAACTGTTAATAACACATTTCAAAACAAAACTTTTTTTTTTGAGATAAAAACAAAACTTAACATATACACATATAAAAATATTTAATAAAAGTTTAAATTAAAAATAATTTTTGTCATAAAAATTGAAGTATATTATGTTTCAACCATCCCAAAACATTCAATAACACTAAATAAAATTCAATAAATAATAAAAAATTTCTAATAAAAGTATATTATGTTTCAGCCATCTTAAAAATTATCTAACACACTAAATAAAAATCATTTAATTAATGTAATCAAAAAGATTTTATAAATAATAGAAAAAAGTATTATATATGGTTTTCTAATATAAATGAAGTGACATAAAAAATATAAAATTTACGAATATGGATAATATTAGTCATAGTTAAAAAATAAGGTAGATGATATAAATAGAAGTTATAATAGCAATGACATAAGCAACTTAAAATAGTGATTATGTAAGCAGTGTTTCGTTTTAATAATAGTTGAAGATAAATTATAGATTTGCAAATCTTCACCCACACAATTTAGTTCACTGTCATTTTCTTAATACTTGAAAAGTGTTACAATATCAGAGACACAAAATGCTAATTTAAAAATTCTTATATGGGACGATTTCACTGTTAATTTTACTCTCTAACAACTTACAACTCACAAGAGTAGCTCATAATTTTCTTGCTAGTCCCAATACAAACTTATAAATTGAGTATTTTAATAATTCAAAAAAATTAATATTTAAAAAGTATATATTAAGACGAATCGATCAAAATTCTACATAATTATATAATCCCTCTGTTCTCAAATGTTTTTTCCATTTGGAATATTCCTCCCTTGGAAGAGAGACATATTTAGAAGATAAAATATATCCATGTGAAATCTTGTTATATTCGTCTTAATGTGTACCTTTTTATTATGTATTTTTTTAATTTTATTATATGTGTATTTATATTGAGATTCAAAATTTACATTAAAAACTGTAAAAAAGTAAATAAAAAGAAAAAAAAAAAGACGAGTAAAGTATTTTTGGATAAAAAAATCATAATCAAAATTCAAAAACTAAAATTGGTAAATTTCATTGGACAAGAACCTATGAAAAGACGGTGAAACCTCTCGGTGGAATCAAACGGC
This sequence comes from Amaranthus palmeri, assembly GCA_019776075.1. Lineage (NCBI taxonomy): Eukaryota > Viridiplantae > Streptophyta > Magnoliopsida > Caryophyllales > Amaranthaceae > Amaranthus > Amaranthus palmeri. Next base: position 334,489 of record JAAKBH010000008.1, read on the forward strand.
CAATATTTGTCCAATAAATGGAGCTCGGTGATAATTAGGCACGTGTCTAATTTTATGCTCACACTTTGTATTTTCTTTTTTTTTTTTAATTTATTATCACTTTATATAGCTTGATACAAAGTGTGATTCCCCCTTTATCAAAAAAACAGAGGAATCTGGCAAAGCTTTTCATTCCGTTACTGAAACGCCAAACACGCAACCATTAGCAAATTACTCACCACTCCTACTCCTACAGTTTCTAGAACATTCTAGAAGCTTCGATTGAAGAGAGAGAGAGAAGGCGGTAAGAAAATGACGTCGCCGTCTGTAATGGAACGTGTTTCCGATGATGATAATCGAAGACAACATGAAGAGAGAAATCAATGGCTGCAATCCTTAGTTGCAAATAATGATAGGACGGCGATGGAGCTCTCCAAATTCATTCTTGATGATCATTCCTTTTTCACTGCTGCCGTGGCGCTAAAAAACCAGGTATTTCAAGAATTTTAGCCTTAATTCAGGTTTGAAAGGAAGTTATGAAGAAAATATGAAATATGAGAAGAGTTGGTGTACTGTTTAGAGAATAAAACATACTTCTATTTTGAAACTTAATAATTATCGATATAAATTTACCATTTATTATTTTAAGGGGAATATTATGATTATATCCAGTTATCAAATGGCCAAAATGTTCGTGTAGAACTTAGATAAATTTTGCGTGGCTCCTTATATAAAGCTGCTGTTTTAGCATATGAAAAAGAATTGCAAAACTAGAAACCAAAAGTAAAATTAAGCAAAACTAGAAACCAAAAGTAAAATTAAGCAAAACTAGAAACCAAAAGTAAAATTAAGTGGTGTAGAAAAAATTAACAAATTCCACGAAGACTCTATGTAATTATAAAAGTTATGATATACTCCCTCCTATTCACACAAAAGGGACATTTGGTTTGAGCACGGTTTTTAAGAGTGGAATGGTGGAATGGTAGAGTATTTTAATTGATTAAATTAATTGTAAGGGTAGTAGTTGGGTATTGAGAGTAGTAAAAGTGGGGGTAATTGGATATTTTAATTGTAAAGATGAGAGTAAAAATAAAAATGGGACATTTTGTGTGAATTGGCCCAAAATAAAAATGTCCTCTTTTGTGTGAATAGGAGGTAGTATATTTTAATAATTTTGTATCTTTAAACACATAATATAGTATTTTAAAATTAAGACTTATAATTTTTTGGGGTCCTATGCGCTTGAATACGTTGAAAATGCTCAGAAATAGAATGTTCCATAGTAAAATTAGAGCTCTTGAAAGTCCCAAAGTATATAATTCAATTCTTGTATAATAAATTATAATTAAATCAAATTGTTAAAATATTTACGTATGCTTAAAAAAAAGTAATAATAACGCGGCAAAGAGAAATCAAGAATAAAAAGAATATTTTTTCGTTTCATATTGAAAATGAGAGATTAATTAACGAAAACCTCATGTAGAGGGAAAGGGAAGTGGTAAAGGTCGATAGATATTTTTTCGTTTCAATAATATTAGAAATATTATATTAATATGTCATCTATTTATTATTTATTTATTTTTATTTGTAATTAATATTTAATCTATAAATTAAAACATAATCGAATGGTATTTTGTTTGATTCGTCTCGATATAAAATTTATTAATATTAAATTTTATATTTTTTGTTTTACATAATTAGATACTCCATATTAAAGATTGAATTAGTAATGAGTTAAAAGGTAAATTAATGTAAATTAATTATAATTAATAAAATTTATTATTAGTAAAAACTCAATTATATGTAATTTATAATAAAAATCAGCTATAATTACTAAAAATCAATTTCAATATGTAAAAATAGACAGTAATTATCAGTAAAAATAATTGGATGATTACTAATTAGGTTATTGAAGCGACGTGGGAAAAGCAGAGAGCAGTGGCAGTATGTGTGGACAGTGACCCCACCATGTACACAGGCCTAATGGGAACAGCTTTAACTTGCTTACGCTCATACCAGGCCAGCAATTGTTACCAGGACTTGCTTTTATGCGCTCATATTGTACGCTATTGTGTCTCAATTGCGCATACCTCCAGGTTTGCCTTTTCTTTCTCTTTCGCCTAAGCTTACCTTGTGGATACCTGGACATTAGACATGCTTTATATGGATTAAATAGCTCTTGCATATTGATATTATGAAAAAATTTACCTTTTCTTGAGGTCGTCTCCCCGAGAGACATCTCTCGCACAAGAGTGGCTAAAGTATTAGTTATGTTTTTAATTACAGCTAGTGTCTTAAGAGACCGTCTCTTTGAGAGACGTATCGTAAATCCAACCCATTAAAGATGTATGTCTACTTACCGTATTCTTAATGCCTATTTGTATTATTCTTAATGCTTACTTACGGTATATTTGATACCTACTTTCAATATCTTAAATATCTACATTATTCTTAATGCATATTTACAATATTTTTAAGGATCATTTACCAATTACAGCCTCTAAGTTTACTTAATTTCAAATACATAGCCGCGAACTTCGTTTTTTACCAACTACAGCCGCCAACTTAACAAACATGACATCCAGACAGCCAAAGCACCCCATTTTAACCCCAACTTTTACCTTTTTTTGTTGTTTTGGCTGTCTCGATGTAATGTTTAGTAAGTATGTGGCTGTAGTTGGTAATAAACAAAGTTCGCGGCTGTTTATTTGAAATTTAGTAAATTTAGAGGTTGTAGTTGGCAAGTGATCCTATTTTTAAAAATATATAATGGTTTCTAAAAAGACCTTTTTACAAGAATTTGTATTTTAATTATCATGGGTAATATTAGTTGCCTTACACACATATAAAGATTGTAACGTGCAACTATTAGTTTAGTACTTTTTGGCATGGATGGATTCGGGATTTGAAGGATGAAGTTGTATAACTTAACTAAATATCTATTTCAATATATGCTTAAAATAAATTTTAAATTTACTTTTATAAAGTGTAAGATAACATTGCTTAAATAGTAAAATAATAAGGTAAAATTTTACTAATCCGTTGAAATATTTCAACGTATTAGTCAGTTTTATGTTCTCATCTACCCGAGATAGTATAAATTAGTAATAGTTAATATTTTTTCTATGTTTCATTCTATAAAAAATTAAATTATACGTTAAAATAAATTGATATGAAAAAACATATCAATGAATTTGACAAAATATAATACAAACAAATAAATTGCATCATAAAACAAAACGCCATAAATTATTATTTCTATTAACTTTAAAAATAGTCTCAACTTGCATATAAAAATATAAATTATGAAAATGACAAATAATGTGAATCGGTGCAATCATGTTCATATGTTAGTCGTATATTATTACAGAAACTAAACATTGAGATAACGAATCTTATAAAATCTTAAGTGACTATATATTGAATGTTTTAACCATCAGCTTAAGTTAGTTCTTATCACATTGACTTCTAGTATACCATGTTAATATACGACTCTTGAATGTATATAGGATATTTTTAGAGTATATTGAGTCATTTTGTCGTCGTCTGTATAAAGATAAACCATTACGCCCTTCGTGGCTGGTGTGCTTGTCAATGTCTGTGGATATTAGTCTTTATTTTGTACCATGTACGTGGATGTGGGGTAGCAAATCATGATTCACGTGTTAGAATACTTGCCATTTCTTTTTTCTTGCAGTGTCTATGTTAAGAGTTTGATGATGTGTGGTGTGTGGTAATTAGTTTTTCACAAAAATATTTATAATGAGGCGCACCGGGCGTACTAGGCGTGACGCGCATCGAGGCACCCAAGGCGTACGTTTCTTATAGTGGACTTTGCCTTACCCAAGGCGTTTTCAGCTGAGCCTAAGCTTGAGGCACACAAAGCGCAAACTGAGGCGCGCTCTACTTTTATTGAATCATCTATTGAACGAGAAACATTGTGGAGTACTACTTTATTTTAGCCTTTCAACTTTCAAGCCATTCAACCATTTGTCTTAAACCAATTATTATCTTTTGTACCCGATTCGATACTTTATTATTCACTTTATATATCTTGAATATGATCTAATAAATATTTTTAAATACCCTTTAATCTTGGTAATTTGTAACATATAGTTATGCATATGAGTAATGATTAAATCCTTAAATTAAATTGAATTGTGGACAATATGATGCCGAAAACCCTAATTCAAGTACACAAAAATTATGCAAAATTATGTAGTTCTCTTGACTACTTTCACACTAATTAAGCCTAGATGTTTTATTAATGAAAATAACGCTTTCTTAAAGTTTTAGTGGATGGTCTACAATGGTGGTTTATGGTTTGGAGAGAAGAAGTGTGCCGTTAAAGAGTTTAGAATTAGGAAAGATACTAATATTTGCTTAATCGAAAACAATTTCTTTCACTTTTTTGTTGGTAAAATTACATATGTTCAACTACATAACAGTATCTTAAGTGGAAGTCATTTAATGATATTGTGGTAATATAATATATTGATTAACGTTTTCATGATATGTCTACTATTGTTATGCAGACATGTGACGTTTTTGAGCGGTAGAGGAGGAGTTTATGCACTTGGCGCTGTCGTTATGAACTATATCGGGGACTATCTAAGCTGTGGCCAATTTCTGGACAAATTTATTGAGGTTTCTTTTCTAAATTATCAGTCATGGATTTTTTTTACATTTATGATTTATATTATTATAAGTGACGCATGATACACATTTCTATGCTGTGATCCTATGTCTTGGGTGCAAGTAATAAGATACCATTTCACCAATGAGACTACATGCTTCCTTAGGCTGGTCTTTTTCATTTGATATGTGTTTAGAGGATTAAGGAACAATCGTCTTTCTTCACTCTACACCATTGATTTCTCTTGAAGTTGCCATTAAGATTGGATCTTCTTCTCACTCTAGAACATAGATTTCTCTACGGTCAGCCCTGAGATTTGTGAGGCCCGGTACGTAACTTCAATTATAGGCCCCTATCTACTAAATATACCATCATAGGCCCCTAACTATTTAACCATTAAAACATTGTTTTTCTAATATTTTTGGATCGCCCTGGTTTTCTCCCATGCTCGACACTTAATCTTTTGTGAACCCTTGGACACCATTCAACATGCTCCATACACACATTTTTCCATGCATCACTAAACAAGCCTTGCACTAAAATTGGCCTAAAAAACACATGTCCAAGCAACCCATAAATAATTTGTTTTACAACAACTTATCTCCGATCCATACAATATCGGGATACACTCATGCTCAAACGCTCCAAGCACATGAGCCAAATTACATGACTCAAGTCACAATTGTGAATAATTGTGGTGGTTTGAAGGTGTAATACAAGCAAAGGGTTTATTGTTCTCCAGAGAATAAAATCAATATTCAATAGTTTACCGCTGTTAGGCAGTCATCTTAATTGTTTATAATTGTAAATATAGATTAGCCAATGGAAAACTTATCCTGTATCAATGGATTTGGATTAATACAGGTAGCACAAGAAAAGGCACTGCCAGTAGGACCTGAAGAAGGGGGTTTGGGAATGTCATACGATCTTCTATGTGGAAGAGCAGGATTCTTATGGGCGGCTTTGTTCATCAAAAGTCACCTGGGAGAAGATGCGTTGTCGAATGACCTGCTTATGCCTGTAGTTGAAGCTATCATAGCAGGTGGCAGAGCAGGCGCTTCTGATAATCCATCCTGTCCATTGATGTACAGATGGCACGGGACAAGATACTTTGGTGCCGCTCATGGCCTTGCTGGGATTTTGCATGTTTTGCTTCATTTCCCACTATCAGAAGATGATGCTGAGGATGTCAAGAAGACTTTGAGGTACATGATGAGTAAAAGATTACCCAATAGTGGAAATTACCCCTCAAGTGATGGGAGCTCTAGGGATAACTTGGTCCAGTGGTCTCATGGTGCAACAGGTGTGGCAATTACCTTGTGCAAGGCCTCACAGGTTTGTAGCTTTTGCATATTTTTTGTTCTGCAATGCTTTAAGTGCTTACTGATGACCAAGTGTAATGATTTCTGTCTATACCAAACCTAAATTATATAGTTATTCTAATGTCCTATGTTACGTGGACATGAGTTCGTGACAGGATGTTATATAATATTCAAGAGAATTCACCCAAAAGGCTAGCCTAGTAGGTGAGAGAGACCACTTTATAAACCCTAAACTCCACATTAGTCCCGATACAACCAATGTGGGATAAAGTCCCATAACCTTGTAATGGCTTCAAATCCATTCCATTAGACAAGAGTAAATATATGTCCAAATATCCGACTCGGCAATTTTATTTCAGCTCATCGCATAAGCTTGTAGAGACTAATAAAGTAGGATATGCATTTAAGGTGTATAATCAGAATTGGTCTTTGTGGGTGTTTGGCATACAACTAATACAGAATAAAGTGTTGATTTGACCAGCTGATTTTAAACTCATTCCTATGAACAACTTGTTCAAAAACAACTTATTCATATCAATAAGTTGTTTCAACTAGCTAGTTTATCGAACATTAGAATTGGCTAGTTTGATCACTCAACCCTCTATTTATATCAAAATCAAAATAAGCTAAATTGCTCAACAAACCGTTTTGCCAAACCCACGTTTTAAACATAATACACGTTGATTTTTTGTTACGAGGCTGTTGCACAATTGCGTTGCGTGTTACATAACAAACGGAGCCTAATGCCTATTGTTGGCCATGGACATGGCAGGTATTCCCCAATGATAGAGAATTCCGCGATGGAGCAATAGAAGCAGGAGAAGTGGTGTGGAAAGGCGGATTGGTGAAGAAGGCGGGACTTGCCGATGGTGTAGCTGGAAATGGCTATGCTTTCCTCTCCCTCTACAAGTTAACAGGAGAAGTGATATATGCAGAAAGAGCAAAAGCATTTGGAAGCTTCTTGTATCATAAAGGAAATGAGTTGGTATCTTCTGGTGAAACAGATCATGCTTATTCCCTCTTCTTAGGACTTGCTGGAGTTGCTTGTTTCTTCTTTGATCTTCTTCACCCTGAAATATCTAAATTTCCAGGCTATGAACTTTGAAATCTAAGGTTCACAACTCTAAATTCAATTCCCTTGGGTTTTGTTTGGCATGTTTATTAATGTTAGTGAAAAGGTTTACTTTACATTTTGTATTTATTTGGCATGTTTAACAACAGTCCTTGTAAGGGGGTAAATGATGCAGCTCTGCTCATTAATGGTTTTGCTTCTCGCAAAATTCGTAGAACTCATTTGTCGTGATTTTTGTGTTTATTTGATGATGCTTTACGACGGATTTAATGATGTCTTGTATCAGATTATGTTATACGTTTAAGTTATCACCAATACCAACAATCAAGCGGACTAATAAAGCATTGAGGGGAGGGGAAAGGGAGGAGAAGTTGGGATGATTTATCCATATCGATGAATTATAGAGGGTGTGCACACTTTATAAGTCATTAGAACCCCTCTTCCTAATGCCATATGGTTTTAGGATGATTTCTCAAGCACGTTGTTTCCCGACTATTTGTTGTCATTCACAATACGACTATTTGGAAGGCGGACATGAAGGGGTTCAAATAGAGGATGAAAGACTATAAATTTTGTTTAAGACTAGTAAATTCTATAAATGAAGCACTCTATATGTTATGTTATTAACTTAAAAGTACCTAGTTACTACTACATCAAAATGTGAGCAAAGGAAGTTTGTCACAACTCTTAGGGTTATTAACCACCCTACAATTCCTCCGAACCTCACCGGGCTGGCCCGACTGTAAATCACCCATCTTCAACATCCCCTTCACAAATGCATCGAAAAACGCCTTCTGATCTCGACTAAATTTAACCACCCATTTCCTTGTTTCCTCAAATGTGTATAATGTTTCATCAGAATTTAAGAATCCTCTTCCAGAAACCAAGTCTTTAAAATACTGATTATCAAACAATGCAGGAGTTGCATCCAAGTTTCCTGTCACATTTTCATCCCCACCAACAGGACACAGCTTATTCAACTCCTTCCTGTAATGTGGCTCGATTGCAGGATCGGGTTTTCCTGAACCGGATTGATTGTAGAGCCGAAACATGATTGAGAAGCATCGACCTTGGCCAATCGAGTGGGACCCAGAAAGGGATACAAGGTCCTCAACCGAGAGGTCGAACTTGGCGAATAGGTCTATCAACGAGCTCGCATTGGCTCTCGGGCTGGGCATGATGTTGTTTGAGTCTTCTTGACTTGCATACAAACTATCCTTTCTTCCTAATCTCACCTCCCAATCTGGCCCGCCACTCTGTTGCAATGAATGACAAAGTACATAAGTTTATAGTTCAACTTGCATACTAAAGACATTTGCTTAATGTTTGTTCCAACAGGGACAAAATGAATGACATGGAATAAAAAAAGTGTGTCGATTGTCCACATCTTTTGTCCCTTTGTTTCAAATTGTTGTTTGTTAGAATATACTCTGTGGCCCTAATGGCTGAGATCTCAGAATATGTCATAATACTTTCGTTTTAGTGATTGTCATGTTTGATTTTTTTGACATTATTCACTATTCACTCTTAAAGATAGTCATGTGGAATCTAATTTAATTCGTCTCAAAGCAAAGATTATTAATAACAATCTTTTACAATTTTTAGTTATACACCTTAAGAGAATTTAAGACTTTAATGTATGTCTTGGCAAACGTGCCCAAATAAAATGGGACAAAGTCATTGAAATGAAGGGAGTATATTCTAACATTATTGATACAATTATATTGACATTTTTCCTCAATCCTCACATGTTAACAATGTACTGTTACTATTAGTAGTAATTTCAAAGGGACGGAAAGAATATGAATTTTTAAACTTTATTAGCCCATAACTTGTTTAATCTTATTAGATTTCATAAAAGTTATTTTCTTTAAAATGAGTGAAATATGTGTGAGATATTTATAATATTGCTATCGTCTAAACTTATTTTTATTAGACTTTGATAGAATTTAGAAAATGAGCATTGACAACCCAAATAAGAAGGAGAAGAAATAGTCCACTCATAAACTCAAAGAAGATTCACTATTAAAACCAAAATAGTAAGAGTTACTCCTTGAGTTTATAAAGTGATGCATACTCTTCTCTTCCTCCAATGTGGGACAATTCACATGTGCGTAACACATAGGCACTTCAACACTCTTCCTCACATGTGAGTGTCCTTAGAATTTTAGTCCGCCAGAAGGGTTACAAACCTATTGGGAATGAACATCCAATTAAACGCCCCTTAACCTGTGGTAATATTAAATGCCCAATAAAAAGACCAACAACAAACCGGGCTTTAAGACCATAATAGAGTTTAAAAAATAGGCCCTAGCAACCCAAAAAAGGAAGAGAAGTAGTCCACTCATAAACCCGTAGAAGGTTAACTACTCCAACCAATTGGTAATAGTAAGAGTTACTCCTTTAGTTTATAAAGTGATGCATACTACTCCAACCAATTGGTAATAGTAATAATTGTGTAAAAAAATAAATGGAGACATCAAGTAGGATTTGATATCTTTTATTTAAATGAGACTAAAGCTTTATAGTTTTTTTATTTTAGATCGTAATGGATATATAAAAATAACTCTTTAAATTATGTTCAGTCTTTAACTATATGTGAAGCTACAACAACAAGTAACATTTGCTATCAATTGTTGATCGAAAATAATCTCTTTATTATCATTAATGCGGATAAGATTACATAAATCTGACTCTAAACTCCGCTTACTTGAGAAATATTTCATTGGCTTGGAATTATGAGAAATTATAAGTGCTTTTTTATTTTCGATCAGCATTTATGGATCAGTCACGATTCAAAGTACAGTATTAATATTAAAGTATAGTGAATTGAGAGAAAAAGGTTACCAAAGCAACAGCATCTCTAGCCGCCATGATAATAATGTCAGCACAAGAAACAATTTGCGGACATATTTTCTCGAGACCATCTTTAATCTCATCAATAACTTCGAATGATCTTAACGAGTTTATATTTGAGAGTGCGAGTTTCTCCCCTAACATTGTTGGTGTGTCATCTAACAATACCGACCCATCACATCCCTAATCAAAATAACACAATGTAATTTATCATTTTTTTCATTAAATTTTAAGTATTATATCTTGCATCAATTTAACTAGCAAAACTTAAGGGCTCAAATACTTGTAACTTGTTCATGCATATAAGAAGAAAAAGAAATTATAGAAACATAAAAGTCTATAGTTCATACAAGATCATCAAAACTGAAAACAAAAGTAAAAATAATAAATAATTACTTCTATAGTCACTTTAAAACTGAAAATAGATATCTTTAGATGAAAATAAAAGAAAATGATCGAGATCTTTTATGTTAAAAAATATAGCAAAAAAAAGTATTAAAAAAGAAAGTATGATAAAGATATAGGGAGAGAGGGAGTATATGTCACGGGAAAGTCCGAGAAATGAGTAGACAAGATGAAAATGTAATGAAATGTGTGGATAAGAATTTAAAACAAAGTATGAGTAGGGACGATCATGGATAAAGTCAAGTCCAAACAAACCAAACCCATACCATGTAATTTTTAGTTATAAAATAGATTGTACATAATTCAAAAATTAAATCCAAATAAACATCAAATAGACTTCGAATGAAATTTAAAATTTAGATTATACGGGTCTTATACGAGAAGATCTAAGTTGAAGTTGTGTCTGTAAATTTTGAACACAAACCCAATCAATTGGGTCTCAAAAAATTAGACCCACACGGCACACCCTAAACTTAAGGGATCATAGTAAAAATATAATGTAGCAAATTCAATAGAACGAACTAAAAAGAGAAACGAGAACCGAGAAATTACTAACATTTACAAAGCAATCATGAAATTGCAATCTCATGACAGATGCGGCACTCCGAGTTTCTCTGATCATAGCTTTCTTCATGATCTCTCTCACCGTGGATTCTGCTTCTGGGCATGTCTTAGAGTAGAATCCAGGCTGAAGCTCAGCTTCTCCGGTAATTATATGCATGAAGATTAGACACAGGATTATGGTGCTCAACATTTTTTTGGGCATCCCACACCTTTACAAATTACAATATTGGTCCAATCAATATTAATACACATAACCAATTTGTCTGATAAAAAAGTGTTATTTTTTATTTAAAAGGTGTTACTTTTGGACATAAAAGTGCTACATACTTTTAAGCAAACGAGTGTTATTTCAAGAAAAAATTCTGAAAAAAAAACTCACAAAAATGTACTACCTTCTATTCAGCTTATTAGTCCCATTTGATTTTTCACACTTGCCGAGATAATATTTTAAGTCGTTGTATCTTTAATTGTTTTTAATTAAAAATTATAAAAGGTAAATATTAATAATCTTTTCTATTAAGACGAATTAAACAAGATCTCACAAGAATGTTTTAACTTATAGATTAAAAATAAAATACAAATTAAGAGTGAGAAATAAATAATGAATAATATTCAATGGGTCTAGTGGGTAGAATAGGGGGAGTCTTTTCACATAAAAAGGTGTTATTTTTAAAAAGTGTTACTCTGTATTTATATTTTTTCTGAAAGTAATATTCTTTTTGCTAAAAAAGAGCATACTTTTTTAAAAAAACAAAAATAACATTTTTTTGTTTTGCGAAAGTAACACTAATTCTGTGAAAAAGTAACACATTTTTACTAAAGAGATTCGTTCTCACGATTCTCATATAAGCTTAGTTCTCATTGGAGCTCAACCCATATAAAATTTATCTTCGATTTAAAAAATAATATTTTTGCCGCCTAATAATCATTTTTTTAATATTTAATTTGAAAAAAAACAGGTATGTAGTACTTTAAAATAAGTATAATATTATCTCTGAATCAGTTTAGATGTCTCATTTCTTTATTTGGCAAAACCATAACAATTGTCCCATTTTCTTTTTTCTCTATCCTTTTTTTTACCTAAATATCCCACTTGTCCAATTCCCAATACCCAACTACCACTTTTACAATTAATTTAATGAATTAAAATACCGAACTACCACCTTTTTAATGGACCTCACTCAACCCTTAAAATTCGTAAAATCTCAAATTGGACATCTAAACTAATTCGAAAGGAGTATGTGAATAACCCAAGAAAAGGGAGAAAAAAATTAACCCAAGAAAAGGGAGAAAAAATGTTTCACATAAAGAAGCGAGATGAAACTATGAAATAAGTTAAGTTAAATGTGTAATTGTGTAAATGAAAAACCGAAAACACAAAGTATTTTTAGCGAACAAAAGTCAAAATTTTCTAATTAATAACCGTAATTTGTAAATCATCACAAAAAACAAAAAAAAATAATATATTAAAATAAACAAAATCAAAAAAGATAAATTAAAGCAACAAATCTTTCATCCTATCACATCCTACCGCATCAGGATAATTTATCAACCATACAAATAACCGTTATTTATTAAAATTTCACAACAAAAGTACATCTTGTGTGTCAACTTTGTTTGATCACTGAGTAATTAAATTATCGGTAGTACACCACTATAACTTTTAGTTCTCTATCTTCTCGAATTTTCCCTGTACTTTTGTCGATGTGACTCTTTTAGGGTTGATGGGTCAAAATCATGAACTGAATAAGGAAGGTACTCCTAAAATTTCATCTGTTTTTCAAATTACTTACTTCTATGATTTTTAGCTTCACATTTGAGTATTTTTGATTTGATCAAAATATTTTTAGAAAAAAATTGATATGAATAATAAAATTTTCACTAATTTTCATACAAACTAATATACTCTTTTTGTTTTCATTAATCTTCTTATCTATTTTTTGTGTAAATGTCAATACAAATTTAGAATTCAAATAATTTAAATTGTGAGTTTTTAAAATTCTAAAAACTTAATAATTAGAAAATATATGTTGAGACAAATCTATTAAGATCGATTGATGAGAAATACAGATACTCCCTCCAATTTAAATTAATTGTCCATTTTTCTTTTTGGTCAATTTACGCTATTTGTCCACTTTTCTTTTTTGACAAAGAATTTTTATCACATAAGTAAAAACCATAATATTCCCACTTAATTATATTATTTAAAATACCCCAACTAACAACTTTATAATTATTATAATCACTTAACATATTCCGACTATTATATTCTTAAATTCTACTTCGTCCAACCCAAAATAGACAATTAATTTGAGTCGGAGAAAATAATAAAATATGAGTTTATGACCGTGAATCATTAATTCACCTTTAATTTTTGAACAAATAACCTACTATAAATAAGAAAAAATAGTAAAACAGAGAAATCAGTAAAAAAAATAGTATTATTCTACCATCTTTTATTTTTTTCATAATTATGCAAATTAAATCAAATTCCATACCATCATATCCAATAAATCCCGCTTATAAGCGAGAATTCAATTAGTATATTTAAAAATCATTCTATATTAAACAGTTCTCACATATACAGCAAAATTAACGGAACAGGGGAGTAAAGTAACAAACAGAGGGGTGAAGATGAAGAATTTTTGTTGAATTACTTCAATATATATTTTTAAAAATTTAAATTAGGCTAGAAAATTCTTAAAAATACGAAATTAATCTTTTAATTTATAATCAAAATGAAATCAACAGAGATAAAATTCAAATCATCGATCACTAACTTTATGATTTTATTTCTAGATACAATTTTATTTTTGAAATTAAAAACTAAATTCAGTAAAGTGATAAAAAATCAAATACAGAAGATTTACAAACCTAAAATTATACTCCAAATCTTAATTAGAGAAGAAGAGAAGATGTAAAAGTACCTGAGAATTGAAGGAATTACGATTCGAGCGAGATGAGAAAAATTTGGGAATTTTTTTTGAATTTTTGGTTTAAAGGGTTTTTATGGATGTGATGGGTTTTTATAGATGTGAAAATGGTCAATTGATATTATGGTGTTTAAATTTAGGGAACATTTTTTTTTTGTTAGCTTACAGTCTACAGATGGAAGTTTATTGGAAATTGAAGTTAAAGCGTCACTTGGGCCACTTTAAAGAGTATAGTTGCTATAATTTGATTAGTGACTATGTATCGTTCAAGCTTATTTTATACTCCCTCTTATTTACTCAAAATGACACATTTCTATTTTGGGCCAATTCACACAAAATTTCCCATTTCTATTTTTACTCTCACCTTTACAATTAATTTAATCAATTAAAATATCCCCACTACCCCACTTTTACTACTCCCAATACCCAATTACTACCTTTACAATTAATTTAATCAATTAAAATACCCCACTATTCCACTCTTAAAAACCGTGCCCAACCCAAATGTGCACTTTTGAGTGAATAGGAGGGAGTATTTCTCCTGAATTAGTTCAGATGTTCTATTTCCTTATTTAGCAAAATCATACCAATGGTTCCATTTTCTTTTTTGTCTATCTCTTTTTACCTAAATACCCTCACTTTTCCAATTCCCAATATTCAACTACCACCTTTACAATTAATTTAATCAATTAAAATACCTAACAACCACCTTTTTAATGGACCTCACTCAACCCTTAAAATTCGTGAAATCTCAAATGGGACATCTAAACTGATTCGGAGGAAGTACTTCTTTCGAATCATTTTAGATGTTCCATTTGAGTTTTCACGGTTATTAAGAATGGTGTGGGGTCCATTAAAAATGTGGTAGCTGGGTATTTTAATTGATTAAATTAATTGTAAAGGTGGTAGTTGGGTATTGGGAGTAGTAAAAGTGGGGGTATTTAGGTAAAAAAAATAGACAAAAAAGGAAATGAGACAATTGATATGGTTTTGCCAAATAAGGAAATGATACAACTAAAAAGATTCGGAGGGAGTATATTGCGACTAATGTGTTGTAATGATATAATCAAGTGGAAATTTGTTTGAATCGTCTAATTGCATATTTTCATAATATTAACTTGTTATATAATTTTTAAATTTGTATAATTCAAGATATAAGTAAACAAAATAACACATTGGAATGCATAAAAAATGAAATGTAGCAAGGATAATGTACTTCTTATGTTTCACTATACTTACTATATTTGACTTTTTACGCAATTTTAATGCGTTATTCTGATTAATTTTGTATTGAACCATACACATCTAACAATTATAAGAAATTAATATTGTGATAGTATGCGATTAGACGATTCAGACAAAATTCCACTTGATTATCTTTTTTCTTTTACATTAGCTGCAATATATAAAATAAGATTGAAGAATGAATAGTGTTAAAAGTCGTTATATAGCGAGTATTTTAGAACGGAAGAAGTACTTCAGATGACATGTAATTCTAAGGGTAAATTGGTAAAAAGAAAAGAGTAGACTTTGAATAGAAATGAGAGGTAAACTTACTAAAAAAATGAGATATTATCTCAGAATTGAAGGAGTATTTTTTTTTTGTTTTTCTCATTTTCACCTATCAAAAATTAGGTGAAATTTAGTAGGCAGGATATCTAAATAAAGGATGAGACAAAAAAAATAAGTGAGGGATAAAAATAAGTTTGTGAATAACTTTAAGAAATGAGAACTATGGCTAAAAAAAGTGTGCAAAATCAGTTGAACAAATTAAATGAAAAATAGTGTAAAATGAGAGGGACTATGGTGTATAAATTCTCATATGAGACGGTTTTATTGTAAGAATATTTCAATTAAACTTATTCAATTTTCACTTACAGTTTTAAAGCGATTAATTACACTCTAAGTGATCAATAATTTATAACCTTAAACTGATCACTAATTGTTATAAAGTGCTTTTCTTATATAATCTTAATAGTGAATTTTAATAACTTTAAAGTGGAAGTGGTGACTCGTAATTTTATAGAAACCAATAATAACCTTAAAATGCAGTTTTAAATTGATAAATTTTAAAATTTTAAAATAATACTTAAAACATTAAAATGATCACTTACAATCTCAAAGTAATCAGATTTATTTTATTGTAAAACGGTGGTACTTCCTCCGTTTTATAATACTTGCAATTGATAGTGATATTTTTCCACACAACCTGTTACATTCAGTAGCAAGTATTATAAAACGGAAAAAGTATATAAAACTTGTTCAATATGATGCTCCTAAGGGAAGAAATGAAGAATTGATTGAGCAGTAAATGTGCAATATTGACTTGACCAAAAAATACAAGCAGTTATGCTACCAGTGGTTGTCTTCCACTTTGGAGTGAGATACTCTACGTAAAAAACTGGTGATTTGTAATATTGACAAATTATATTTATGTGGATGAATTTAATATGTTGGGGCATTTAAAATTTTAAATTTTTTTCATCTTGTTTAGCTTATTATTATTTTTTTGGGTGACTTACAAAATATGATGAATGATTAAGCATTTCTGATTCCGAGTAGGACTCTTCACCAAAAACTTTGACACGCTGATTAAAAAGTTGTGTATAGAGTGTTAAAGTTGTGGATTGTGTAAAAAAAAGAAATAATATAAAGATTAAAAGTGTTGATTTGAGTATATAGGGTTATCTATAAATAAAAATAAGGGCAATTAATAATAAAAGGAACTAAAATAAAAATGGGACAAATTTATTGGACCAGAGTGAGTATTCCGTTACATATTATGATTAATATCAATACAGATATTGCAAGATCTGCTATTGATTTTAATAATAACGTGTAACGGAATACTCTTTCCGTTACAGGAAAAATAAATTTTGAATTAGCATTCAAAACTCTAAAATGGATAATTTGTTTTAATAAACTTTGAAGTAACATAAAAGAATTTCTCAAAAAAAAAAACATAAAAGAAAATAATATATACAAATATGGAGATTGATGTGGCTGGTAATTCGCCTTTTTCTTTAATTGAGAAAAATCAATTAATAGGTAACGACTTTTAGAGTTCAAACAAGGATAGTTTGTTTCATTTTTTTTTTTTCGAATCGAGTGATTTAAGTATTGTGAGACAAATTTTTTAAGCTAGTACCCAACAAAATGTGTTAATGCTACGAACCATGTCAATTTAATTTATATTATTATTTTACTCGGTGTAAATAGGATTTTTTTTCTCAGTCTTATAAAAAAGTTACTATACGATGAAAAAAAAATTATATTTTTATTAGCATATTTCCTTAGGAGTATAATATTTTCTATTTTCTCTAAAAAAAACTAATCTCCATATAGTTGGTAATTTTTTTTTCTGATGGTAATAAATATGACTCTTTATTAAAGTAGTATTCAAAATAATAATTATAATAATTTATATTTTAGTTAGATATTATCTTATATCATATCTTCTATTTTAGTTAAGATATAATCTTATAGAATATCAAATCTTCCATTTCACTTAGGATATTATCCTGCGATCTCATGATCTATTTAGTAAGGATATTTTATTAAACTCCCTTTTTTCATATAAATAGGAATAATATTTGTAGTCATTCCCCTTAATAAATGGAACCTATATCTCCTGCTATGAAATAACATGTGGTTTACCAATAAGCTAAAAGATGTATTCTTGTAAGGAAAAGTCATAAAATGTATTCCATATATTAATTTAAATTTTAAATTTTTAAATATGGAAAAATTACTTAAAATAATCCAAACTATTCATGATTTTTCTATAATAATTCCAGCTATTGATTAACCATGAATAATCCCAACTCTGAGGGGCATTTTTTAAGAGTAAACCCTGCGACCAGATAACTTGCTATAACAAATTTATTTTTTTTTAAAAAAAGATACATTAAAATAAAATGTCGAGAAAATGTTAAAAAAATATTCATAAAAAATTTATGATTTTTTATATTATTTAGAATTTTTTATGTAAATTTTCAAAAATATTTTTTTAATTTTAAATTAATATTTAATTTATTTTTTGGTGAATTACCTACTATAGCAAGTCATCGAGTTACCCAAGTTTACTCTCGAAAAATACCCCTCAAAGTTGGGATTATTCATAGTTAATCAATAGGTGGGATTATTGTAAGAAAATCATAAATAGTTTGGATTATTCTAGGTAATTTTTCCTTTATTAATGAAGGGAAATTTAATTACTCATAACTATTGCTTATTAACTTAAAACATCTTTAAGTATTATTTAACCAAAGCCAATTCGATTGAACCTCGTAAACTCAACCAATTTTTTAAAGTTTAGTAAATTTTTGAGTTTATATCAATATTTTTATAATCAGTTAATTTTTTTTGCCTATTTTCAGAATTTTAGTTAGTATTCCACAAGTACAAATTAAGAAATCTATCTTCAAAAAAATTTAAAAAACTCTTTTTGATTTAGTATAATGTGAAAATTTAATTTTGAAAATTATAATAAAATATACTTCGTATTTTGTAGCTATTTAATAACAATAAATCAAATAATAATTTTATGAATTTTTAGATCAAATCTGCATTGTTTAAAATTTTAATTATGTAGTATTCCTCTATTCTAAAATAATTGTAACGTTCGACATTTTATGAAGTTCAATACACTAATTGAATCCCAAGAATCTCTAGTATGTATATTAAAAATTATAAAAATTTGATATAAATGATCTTAAATTAAGACGAATAAACAATATCTCATTTGGTTATAATATAACTTATTTATAATTTTGCTGTTAAATGGCAAATGTCAATCTTATTTTAGTTAGCCTAAATATTAGAAGTATTTGAAATTTTGAGTTCAACTATGACAACTTTTTTTCACGACTTAGCCTTTAGTAAAAAATAGTACACCCTCCGTTTTTTTTTTGTTTGTCCATTTTTAGTTTTTCCACTTGTGAAGAGAGATTCTTAAATTTGATTTTTGAAGTATATATTAAAGATAAAATATATTTATGTAAGATCTTATGAGATTCGTATCGATGCAAAATTTTTTAATGTATAATTTTTAAATTTTTTTATGATTCGGATTTAAAGATATTAAGATTTAAAATTCATTTTAAAAAGCGTAATAAAAATAAAGTGGACAAAAAAATTACTCCCTCAAATTCAAAAACAAATGTCCCATTTGTTTTTGGATACTATTCACGTATCACTCTTAACTTGTATTTTACTCTTAATCTATAAGTTAAAATATAGTCATGCTGTGAGATCTTGTTTAATTCGTCTCAATACAAGGATTATTAATATCAACTTTTTATAATTTTTGATTAGTTAAAATATTACCTCGGCAAGTGTGAAAAAGTAAATGAAACAATAGTTGTGAATTAGATGGTGTAGTACAAATTTAAGGTGTTCATTCGGGTCATCGGGTTTATTTCGGGTCAGGTGTTTCGGGTCGGTTCAAAATCGGGTTTTGTGTTCACATTGGTTTTTACATAATTATAGTCCATTTTTAAGTCGAGTTAAATCTAATTCGGTTATATAGTCTGGTATCTATCGAATTATCGGATTTGTTTTGAATACCTCTAAGTAGCCCACTAGCTCTCCAGTTCCATCATGGTGATGGGATAGATTAAGATAAGAATCTGCATTGTTGTCAAAAATTAACAGGATTCTGTTGGAAAACAGGGGGCCATTTCCAGTGGCGGACCCAGGAATTTCAAACTGGGGGTACAAAACACGAACGTCATACAGTGACGGACCCAGGAATTCCAAACGAGGTCTTGCCATCGAATCTCACCTAGCCCTCTCCTCCCATCAACCTACCCCATATTAAAAATAAAAATAAAAATAAAAATACTTGCGCTGGGCAGTCATGTGACACTTGAAGGAATGAACCCTAATCAACTCAAAGTCTCTAGCATCACAAACGATGGACGAAAATTTTTTCAAATATTCTGACCAACTCATAGTGGCGGACCTAGGATTTTAATGATAGGGTTGCCTAATTTTATCTTCTATAATCCCGCGCCGCGGAATTTTTTTTATAGCTATCATATTGTTCCATTTTTTACCGACACTTTGATTAAAATTGCAAGATTTTTTTTTATTAAATATCACAAACAAAAAGAGACAAAGGGAGTTCAATAAATTTTCAACATGACTTTTAAGAATTTACTAGAATAAATTACAAAATACTATCTTTGTTTCTTTTTCTTTCTCACAATTGAAGTTATAAGAATTTACTAGCATTTAAGATATGAAAGATATAAGCTTCAAACAAATATATATATACAGAGGATGACGGATGTATATGTTTATTGTATTTTTACAATTTTAAATGGAGTTTTTTGAGCAAAAATGACTCCCATAAATTTGATAACAAAATAGTCTATAAAAAAGTTGATTAAATATTAGCTTTAAACAAATATACATACAATTACTCAAACAAACATAAAATCAACACATTATGAAAAGCAAATTTTTTTTTTAAAACAATGCAAAAATAAAAATTATAAGTTAGGGAAATCAATCAATGTTTAAGTTAGATATTTAATTGGAAAAATTACCCAGAATAATACGACCTTTCATTCATTTTCCACGAATAATACGACCTTTCAATTAACCACTAATAATACGACCTTTCACAAAAATTTACCAGTGGTATACGAAATTACCATTTACCGGTTGGAAATAAATTTTGACCAAACAACATTTAATAAGTCATGAAAGAACCCAGTAACACCATTCTCACTTTCTTCTCTCTCCTCTCTTTCTTCTCAAAACATCAAGAACCCAGTAACATTATTCTCACTCACGCCATTGAAGAGCTCTCCCTCAAACAACCTGGAATTTCAAGTGAAAACACCTAGTGATGCAAGATTCTTCTATAATGGTTAGTTTATTCTTCCCAATTTGTTAATTTTTCATCTGATTTTGAAAATACCCGAAAATTAGGGTTCCTGAAATTCGAAAATAGATTATTCTCTTTTATGATTAATTGTTGTTTTTTACTCGAAATTCTTTGTAATATTGTGTTTTTTGATTGTTTTTAGGGCAATTTTGATTTTATTACATTGAAGTTTTGGTATGGTGGGTCATTCAAAAAAAAAGGGGTGGGTTTTGAGTATTTGAGTGGTATGTGCAAAACCATTTCAGTAGACCCAGATAAGATGTCATATTTTGAGTTAGTAGGAATTGTAAAAGAGGATGTTGGGGTAAAATATGACTTTTCTCTTTGGTATCATTTACCTAATGCTAATAGTTTTGCGGATGGGTTAAAGAAGGTCATTGATGATGCTAGTGCTGTGGAATTGTCTAAGTTAGCTGTTGAAAATAGAGCCTTACCTGTATATGTAGTTAATGGTAAAGATGATGGGTTGTTGATGACACAAGAAGCACTAAGTGTTAGTAAAAGTAGTAAAGTATGGTCAACTATTGGGAATAGGAAAAAGTTGACCCCTAAAAGAGCATCTAAGACCAAAGAATCTGATGGTCCCCACATTATCACTACAAAAACAAACAACCCTCCAAGTGACATTTATGTGGATGTTGAAAATCAGTATACACCCCTTCAAACCAAAAACCTTTCTTCAAAATTAGATCTAGTTGGTGATGAGCTAGAGTTTGACAAACTTGAAGATGAATTTGCTGAAGATGAGCTGGATAATGTTATTAGTGCTAAGTTAAGTGAAGAAGATGTATCTGAGGAGGATGATTCACTAGATCTTGATTATGAGCTCTCACATGATGAGGAAGATGAACTTGAAATTTCAGAGGAGCTTGTGCTAAGTGAAGATTTGTCATTCGAAGAACCAGAGGAAGTGGGTGATTCTGTTTTGAAATTAGGTGAGTGTAGTAACACCGAGGTTTTTTCTGAGTACGAAGGTAGTGATGATGAAGCTGATGATGTTACTGGAGTTCATGGTAGGACCGATTTTCGTAGATTCAAATGGGTTGTTGGTCAAGTCTTTAGCACCCCACTTGAATTTAAGGAAGTAGTGAGAAAATATGCGGTTCATCAAGGAAGAAATGTCAAGTTTTGTTTGAGTGATAAGTCTAAGTTGAATAAGCTTGGTGTAAGGTGTATTGAAGGATGTCCGTTTAGGCTCTACGCTAGTTGGGATAAAAAACAAGCTTCCTTTATTGTGAAGAAAGTTGTAGGTGAACATACTTGCCAAAGAAACATGGACTCCAATCGTCAATTTAGGTCTTCTTGGTGTGCAGATCAGTTACTTGATTTATTCAAGGCAAGACCACACATTCCTTCCGCAGAGATAGTTGATATTGTTAGGAAAGAGTTTCGAATTATCATTAGTAGGGGGTTTGCGTACAAGATAAAGTATGCTGCACATAGGAGATTACATGGTTCGATGAAACAACATTATCTTAAGCTCATGAGCTATGTTGGGGTTTTAGAACAATGTAACCCTAATAGCCACTTTAGCGTTGTTACTGATTCAAGCACAAATCCACCAACATTTCAGAGGATCTTTGTTTGCTTAGATCAATGCTCATGAAAAGGAGGGCTAATAAAAGGGAAGAGGCATTGGGTAAGTGGACGGGTTTGTTATGTCCAAAGATTCAAAAAATGTTAGACAGAGAGAAGGAAGAAGCCGCTAAGTGCACTGTCATCCCATCAACATCAACGCGTTTTCAAGTATCTCATTATATGGATGTTTTAGAGGTTGACATTGAAAAAAAGACTTGCACATGTAGGAAATGGGATTTACGAGGGATTCCATGTTGTCATGGAGTTGCATCGATTTATTACTTGCGTAAGGAGGTTGAAACATATGTTGATCTGTGCTACACTAAAGATGCTTACTTGAGAGCTTATGAAGGAAACATCAATCCTTGTATTGGCGAGAGGCATTGGCCTAAAATTGACAAACCGATCGATCCTCCTCCAATCAAGATTGGTCCTGGGAGACCACGAAAAAACCGAATCAAGGGTCCGCATGAAGATCCTAAAAAGCCGGGAAAGCTCTCACGACACGGCATTACAATGACATGTTCCATTTGCAAAAAGGTTGGGCATAACAAGAGAAAGTGTTCCGAAAAGGGTAAAGCAATTGAGCAACCACCTCTAGCGAAGAGAAGTAGAGGAAGACCAAAAAAGGTTGTTGACGTTGCAACCACTACAACCGTTTCATCCCATCACGACATGTCTGCACAACCAAGTTCTTTGGGTAAAGGCAACCGGACCATTAGAACCGGAAAAGGCAGTAGAGGAGGTAAGAGTAGTACAAGTGGAAGGAGTGGTGTCACTACTACTACTAGGGGAAAGTCAAAGAACCCGAATGAAATATTATCAACTCAAGCATCGACGACAAACATTTGATGTTGCATTATGTATCACTTTTGTGTTTTGGAACTAATTTTAGTACTTTTGAATGTGTAATTTGGAAGTAAGTTAAGTACTTTTGAATGTGTATTTAGGAACTAAATGTAGTACTTTTGTAAGGAATGCTTAGCTTAACATATATTTCGGCTACTACTATTACTTTTGTAAGGAATGCTTGGAAGTAAGTAAATTTAGTACTTACTATTACTTTTGTAAGGAATGCTTGGAACTAAATGTACTACTACTATTTTAAATGATCATACATTTCGGCTAATACATTTCCATTACATTTCCGCTAATTAATTTCCGCTAAAACAAGCAAAAACTTTTCCATTACATTTCCGCTAATACATTTCGGCTATTACGTTTCGACTATTTCTTATACTTAGCTTAACATAAATAAGAACAATCCAAATAAAACCCATGATGCAATAAGCACAAAACTTAATGCTTTTTGTGCATTTACATGTTTAACAACCTTTAACTTCAACATTGCTTCACTTTTTTTCAACTTTGCATTCTTGGCCTTCAATTTCTTTATTTTCTCAATCAACATAGCCTTCTCTTCTTCCAAACAAGAAGAAATTCCACTTGAATACTCTACATCTTTCTCCCACTTAAAAAATTTACAATCTTGTGCCTACAAATTGAATTAAATCATGAACCCTAATTAATAAATAAATTTAAAATTAACATAAATTAAATTAAAATTACTCACTAATATATACTTACAGGCCAAAATGCACAACCATAAAATCTCTCACCAACTCTTACTCCTTTTTTTACAACTTGTAATTTAGCATGAACACCATGACTACATAAAGGAATTCCATTTGCAATTGAAGTTCTAGATTGAGATGATGATGATGAAGGGGAAAACATATTAAGAGAAGGGGAAGATTAGTGGAAGTAATTAAAAAAATTAAGCATAACAATGGAGGAAGTGAGGAAGCTTAACAATGGAGGTGAATGGGTGAGGAAGAATCTTGAAGCAGCAAAATAAGGGAGAAGGGACTAACGGTTATATTCTGACCGGTTGAATAGGTTAGAAACAGGTAGGGTATACTACTGGTAAATTTTTGTGAAAGGTCGTATTATTAGTGGTTAATTGAAAGGTCGTATTATTCGTGGAAAATGAATGAAAGGTCGTATTATTCTGGGTAATTTTTCCTATTTAATTTAATCATGATAAAAGTTTAGTCAATATAAGAACATTAACATTAATTACTTGAAATGAAAATAGTCATGAAAATAGATATTTAATTTAATCATGATAAAAGTTTAGTCAATATAAGAACATTAACATTAATTACTTGAAATGAACATTAACAATGGCTGCCCAAGCTCTAAAAACTCCAATCAGCACCTCCACGATTTCGAGCACTCCAAAACTTCGACACGACCCACTACGCAGCCCTTTAAATCTGGACAAAAACCGCTAGACACACTTCTCCAACTCCAAAGGGTCGCAGCCCACCATAATTTCGAATCCCATCAACACCAAGCCAGATCTGGATACTCCTCCTTCTTCAAAAGGACACTCCAGCAACTCCTTAAAGAACAGCAGGGAGCCTTCCCATCCCAACAAACCAGAAACGTACTTCACCAGCCAATCGAAATCGTCACCAGAAAAGCCCCATTTTAAAGAACGAAAACGCCAGAGAACTATCAAAAACCCCAAAAACAGTAGCACCGCCATTACCCAGATGTGACGAAGACCCTAAGTTTTCTTAATTTTTTTAAATTTTTTTTTTTAATTTTTTTTTCTGATTTTTTTTTTCAAAGTGGGGGTACAGCTGTACCCCCTTGTCTCAAGGTGGGTCCGCCTCTGGCCATTTCTGCCTCATTGACTAACTAATAAGCAAAAGGCCAGATATTTTTGTTAATGATGTTAGGACTTAGGAGTACTTCCAATGCTTCAACCATGCATTTGAGCAGTGAGCATGTTTCCTTACAAAAATTTTTAATCAATCATCGACAATAGTAGCTGAAGATTTTGTCATTATAATTCAGGCGATCTTGGGAGAGACTGTCTTAGAATAAGACGGCTCAATGTTCCAGTCCATCGCGCTCCTTATATGCTTTCTTTCCTTCTTTTCATTTTTTAGGCATTTTTCAATTTTAATTTTAAAGGTATCAATTTTGACCTTGAAGATATCAATTTCAATTTAGGTAGAAATTGATCAGTTTAATGCCACAATTGATCACTTATAGGTTCAAATTGAAATTTTTACTTTAATTGATATGTTTAAGTACTACTTTACATTGAAATTGATATCTTTAAGGTTAAAATTGATACCTTTAAGGTCAAATTAAAAATGCCCAAAAAATGAAATAAACAAAAAAAAATAGAATTTTGGAGGGAAATAGGCGCGCTCGTGTAGCATACGCGCCTGTAATAGGCTAGCCTAATTATGGTCTTAGAATAGGACGGTCTTACGCAAGTTTTTGTGTTATAATTTAGGTAAAATTAACATTTATTTTGGTTAAATGGGCTATACATTTAGTAGGGGTAGTCCAATATTTACCAGCCCAGCCCACAAATTAAACCCTGCTAACGACTGCCTCCATTTCTTATTCAATTGATGCAACCGCAAAACCTCCTTCCGCCATTTTCATTTATTCATTTTCTCTCTCCTCCATTGAAGAACGTTCAGAGCAATCCATGGGAGGAAGAGGAAGAAGCCGTACTCAGAGAAAGCATTTTAAGCAAAGCCGTGATAATGTCTGGAAACATGGCTCTAATTCAGATGCTTCTTCTGCTGTCGACGCCGATAACTCCGCTGAAATTCAAACCACCAAAAAAGATAGCTGGGAGCCTTTGAAAACTCAGAACGCTGCTTTTGAAGATTATTACAAGGTAGTATAATTTGTGCTAGTTTTTTTTAGAGTGAAGAAAGATTTATGTTTTAAAATGAAATTGAATTTGATAGGAGCAAGAGATTGTGGCGCCGGAAGAATGGGATACCTTTATTGAATTTCTACGGAAACAGTTGCCTGCTGCTTTTCGAATCAATTCCAGGTACGTGTATATGATTTATTCTTCCTTTGCTTTCGTGTTTGGTGATTTAGGGTTAATTGAAGGTGTATATTTGCTTTATTGTTGCATTTATAATACTTCTATATGATCTTATTTTTATGCCTCTCTCTTTTCAATTTTATTTGCGAATTGCTTGATTATTATGTTTATGTCTTGGAAACTGGTGAAGTTTGTTAAGGCAGCTGGATAAACTACTTTGATGATGTTTATTGAAGTATTTGATTTGATCATAAACGGACTGCGTGCTGTTGAGTTTGAACTTTTTTTTATTGTTATGAATTATGATTATATTTATGATTCGAATAGTAATTTTGGTTAGAGAAGTAGGTTAGCTGTATCAGTGAGTCAAATTTTCCGGTGAGGGACTTCAGGGAAGATTTAGTTTTCGTTAGTTTCTAGAATTTCAATTTATTGGTCAATGCAGTCAAGATACAATATCGATTATGTTTCATTTATTTAAAATTGATAGCTCTTTGTGCAAGACTATCAAGGTGGTAGGCGGTGGTGTTCTCACCACAGCATTCCTCGTGGTCGACTACAAGTTTTAACTTCAATGGTATTTCCAATGAACCCATGCTTATCTACTGTTTATTTTCCTATGACCCTACTTATTCACTGTGTATGCCAATATTTGAAAAAATGGTCCAGTAACCTGAGAAGAAACTGTTGGCGTGTGCCTTTGTCAAGCCTATCAGAATTTGGAAAGCCATGTAGTTGTAGCAATGATATTAGATGAATCATGGTGGAGAAGGTTGATAAATCTAGGTGTTTGCTGAGCAGCCCACGATGTTCAAGCATAGAGTATAGACAATCTTACGTGCTTGTCAATTTATAGGGTTTAGACTTAATTATTGGTATGGGGAGGGGGAGGGAAATGAATATGATGCTGATTGTTTGGCAGAACAAACATTGTTAGACTCTGATCACAACAGCAGTGTAATGGGTAATCACCCTTGACAGGGGTAGGCAGAGAGTTGTATTGATGAGTCAGCTGAGTTTTGAAAGAGGTGATTGCTTGCTTTATCATTTGCTTAGCCTCATAACTTGGAGTTTTTGTTAATGGAGTGAAACTCAAAAAGACATCTTTTTAGTCTAATATGACTTCTTTTTGCTTCTTGTTATCGTTGAGGAAGGTGGCGGTTAATATCTGTATATGATAAATTGGAGGAATATAGAATATGGAATTACTAATCCATAGTAGTTGGAGATGAGAAAAATCATTGACAAGGGTTCTTGGCACGTGCACTGGCAATGTGCTCCCCAAATACCCCCAAATGAGATGGAAAACCAAATGTAGAAGCTCAGCAATGCAAAGTGGTGACTTGGCCGACTCTACCGTATGAGCGGCGTGCACCACGTGCAAGTCTTCTTATACTCCCTCCTATTCACTCAAGTTGTCCCATTTGTTTTTGGGCACTATTTACTTATCACTCTTAATTTGTATTTTACTCTTAATCTATAAGTTAAAACATAGTCATGTGGGATCTTGTTTGATTCGTCTCAATATAAAGATTATTAATATCAACTTTTTATAAATTTCAATTAACAATAATTTGAGATATTAAGGGTTAAAATATTGTCTCGGCAAGTGTGAAAAACTAAATGGGGCAACTTGAGTAAATAGGAGGGAATAATATTTTTATCTAGAAGATTAACACGTGCAAGTCTTCTTATAATATTTTTACCTAGAAGATTAACACGTGCAAGTCTTCATATAAACTATGTCAATGCTTTTTTCTCAATTAATGGCGATGATTTCCTTGGCAATGACTAGTCTTTTTCTTATTGATTTGGGAACTGACTTTCTGGTTTATGGATATCATTTGATATTTTTTTATGTTTTTTCATTGATTATCATTGAATCTAGGTAACTAAGTAATGATATTCTTAATTTGTGGTATTTTCTTTGTTAATTAGATGAATTGAGCAAATTAATACTTTGTTTGATTGAAATAAAGTAGTGGTTTATCACTGTGACTTAAAAAAAATGGACATGCACGTTTGTTCTTAAAAAACTTATAGTTTAGTTTTCACTTCGGTCCCCTAAAAGCTCATAGACCGCCTTTGTGGTGACCCAAAGTTGGGGAAACAAGTAATATGGGCAGGTCACCAAAATAAAACAAGGAAACAAACATGTGGCATGCCTGTTTGAAACTGTTTTAGGTTTGTGACTTCTGAGAAATTAATTTTTAATTTTTAAAGTCTGTTTTGTGAGTCCATCTCTCATCTCCAACTATTTTGCAATCCTTTTTTCTTCCCCATTACGGGGTGTGTTAAAACTTAAAATCTTTCTCTTGCAATTTAGAATTTTTTAGTAGGATTCATTTGTCATTTTATATTGATTTACTTTTACCAACCCATAACAAAATTCCCGTTGATGAATTTTGCAGTAGCCAGTTCTGTTTGGACATTCGTTCACAATTGGAAGATGACTTTGTAAAATCTCTTCAGTCTGAGGTACTGTGTCATCCTTCCTTTTTTTTGCAAGCTTAGTGATTTTAGTATAACACAATTCTTTATGTATAAAAATACCTATATGATCATAGAATTGAATATCTTTGCCGTTTTGCTTCTTAGTTTACAGGGGATGAAACAGAAGCTCTTCGGCCATTGCCTTGGTATCCTGAGAATTTAGCATGGCATTCAAACTTTTCTCGTAAACAGTTGAGGAAAACCCAGACACTAGAGAGGTAAGCTTATATTTCTTTTTTATTTGACAAGGTCAGTTTTACCTCCATCTTTGGTTTTGTAGTTGTATATGTCCCATTTTTGTCCACTTACCATCATTGGTTATCTGATGTTGTTTGATACGATCATAATTCTTTTCGAATCAGACCATTCATCAGTTTGTGCTTCACATAAAAAATGCAATCTAGGAGGAGATGAGATTTGAATTTGACCATTGCCATTTCTATATTTAACAAAAATCTAAAGATGGTATATGAGATGCAATCTGCAAATGATGAAGTAATTTTCTGCTCTTAGATTTGTCAAAAAGAACTGTTTTAGGGTTTAAATCTAAATGAAGATACCTAGTTTTTTTTTAATTTTTTTTTTTAATTTTTTAGTTTGATGTCTGAGAATCCTATTTTATATAGGTTCGTTATTTGAGTAGCAATTTATGCGGATTAATTTACGGTTATATGTGAATAGGGCTATGGATGATTCAGTTTCCATTGAACATTTTAATATTGGTGTTTAGTATGTATGCTTGATTACTGTAGCTATTTTATTTTTTTCCTTGTTAGTTGTTATAATAATTGTTATGATGTGTTTTCAGGTTCCATGAGTTTCTTAAGCTAGCTCATGAAATAGGAAACATAACACGGCAAGAGGCTGTCAGCATGGTTAGTTATATTGCATATCTGAAAGTATTTGTCACTCTCATTTGTATACTAAAGCTCCTGCAATTTATAAATTGAATCATGTTCAATCTATTTTAAAATGCAATGTTCCTTATGCAAATTGTAGAAAACAATCATGGTATTGCTTTTATTATAACTATAAAGGTACACTTCATCTAATGTTATCAATGTTATTATCTGAGATATTGATGGTCAAAGCCTTATCCTTGAAACTTTTGGGTGTTTTCATTTTAAAAGCAGATCGAGTTTTGTTTTTCGAAACAGAGGGTGTTTATCATATCAAGTAATTTATATGCTGATTTTGATGTCATTTGTCGCTACTTTAACAGGTGCCTCCCCTTTTCCTGGATGTGCATCCAGACCATTTTGTTCTTGACAGTAAGTTTTCTGTTTTCTGTTTCAATAATAGTGGTCCAAATCTAACACATGGTGATGTACTGATGCTGTAAAGAATCTTTTTATCCGTGTGGAAAATATAATCCTTGGTCTTTGATCCACCATATCGCTTATTTTCTGAACTATACCCTTTTTATTCTTTCTTCATGTTCAATTTACTCTGCTGGTTTTGATGGATGCCATTGTCGTTTCTTAGTGTGTGCAGCGCCAGGTTCCAAAACATTTCAGCTACTCGAGATTATACACCGTGCAAACGAGCCAGGATCCTTACCAAGCGGAATGGTTTTTGACTATTCTGTTCCATGCTTCTGAATCATTGAGTATGCATTTGGCCCCACAACTACATTTGTATGTCTAATCATGATTTTTGATGTGTAGGTTGTTGCAAATGATGTTGATATTCAAAGAAGCAATCTTCTCATTCACCAAACAAAAAGGATGTGCACTGCCAATTTGATGGTTACTAATCATGAAGCACAAGATTTCCCTGGATGCCGTCTCAGCAAATTTCTGCATAAGTGTTCTGATTTATCTGCAAAAGGGCTGATATTAGATCAGCTTCTCTTTGATCGTGTTCTTTGTGATGTACCTTGCAGTGGTGATGGTACACTCCGGAAGGCTCCTGACATTTGGAGAAAATGGTAACATTAATTTCAATCATTCTTATGAAATCCTAGCAAGTTACTTCATACTGTTGCTCAGCTCGGGTTCTTCCCTTCATTGTGCCTTATGCACAACTTTTGCAGGAATGCAGGAATGGGCAATGGCCTTCATGGTCTGCAGCTTAAGATAGCTATGCGAGGTACGTTTTAACCTTCTTTGTTTATATTTTGCTATATTGATCTAAACGATTATGCAATTGTATTCTATAATAATTCACTGCTATAACATAAATATACGACTACAATTTATGAAATAATTTTCTCTGTTTTGTCACATAATTCACTCACTTAACTACTAAATCCTGATTGGATTTAATAATCCTCAACAGGGGTTCACTCGCAACTCTATACAACTTGATTTGCGACTTGAATCGATCTAAAAGACAAAGTAGAATATAGAAAGAAGAAATCAAGAAGAATCTTTTGCGAAATAGAACCTTTCAAGTCTAACGCTTTTTAAAACTTTAGGGGTCCTCAATTCAAAGGTAATTGAACCACAATGATACAACTATGTCACTGGATCTCGCTGACTTGCCTTCAAAATGACTGGTTCAACATATAAATTACAATTGGCTTTCCCTTTTATTTTTGACCTAACCCAACCTAATTACATTTAACCCACCTCCCCAACTACTCTCCCCTCTCTACCATCACCGTGTTATGGACTGGATAAGCCATGAGATGTAATTACTAAAGATTAAACAGAAAATGTAAAGAGAATGTAACAATTTGAATGTAAAATGAAAATGTATATGGAAGATTGAATGTAATAAATGAACAATTACAAAAGATAGAATAGAATTGCAAGCTTTCGAGAGGCTTGTTCTCTCCCAATGAGTATAATACTCCACTTAAATCTATCACTTGAATAAATGACTAATTCCCCTTCCTTCCCCTCTATTTATACTAACATACCCTTATTTGCATAGCAATATTAACATACTGTCCCTAGATACAGTCTTTGATTATTTAAATTTACCTACACTTTTGTAGGTATAGCTTTGCTTAAGGTAGGGGGAAGAATGGTTTACTCCACATGTTCGATGAACCCAGTGGAAAACGAGGCTGTGGTTGCAGAGGTAAATCACATTTCATAAATGTTCAACATGGTCTTTCTTATTCCGCTATAATTAAGCCTTCCTAACTTTGTTGTTCAATGTAATCATCTTTAAAAATGTAGACATTTTCAAGGTTACCCTAACCCATGTACTATTTGGGTATGTAGAGATAGCCCAATACAACCAGGATTGACTATGGAATTTGGACTTGGTGCGAATGCATTAACCCAGCTCCAAAGATTCGTAGATTCTTTCCACAATCCAGATTGGATCCATGTTCCGTTTCCATTGATCTATGAATCGCGGATCCATGGGGTGGAACCGTGGATTTATTAACCGGATCCATGGATCCCCGTATCCAAATATCCGTGAACCAGATCCTAATTCCTAAGATCCCTTGACCAAATCCGTCGATCCATAAACCAGATTTGTGGATTCATGTACCATATCCAAAACTAGATTGTGGATCCTTGGACTGGATCCGTCAAACCTATCTATAGATCCATGGAGCATATCCAAAAAGGTACATGGGTCGGATTATAGATCCATGGATCGAGTTTCGATGATCTATGGATCTGGATCTGTTGATCCATGAATCAAAACCATGGACTTGGATCCATATATAGTAGAGAATTTTTTTCTGCTTTAAATGCTATTATGCAATGGAGAAATTTCAAGAACAGGACTTTGACTGTACATGCAATTTTGGGTTAACAGGGGAGTGTATATAGATAACGCCTCTATAGGAGGCTCATTTTTGACAGATTGGATTCACCAACTGTAGTAAAAGCAAATTGCAAGTCAAGTACAAAAATTTGAAGATGAGGATTCCTGTTTCATAAAATCAGTCTATTCTTGAGCAAATTGGATCACCAATTTTGCGGAGTCTATCATTTCTCTGAACATTGGAAATTCTAATTTTTCTTGAGCAAATTCTAATTTGAAGATGACTATGAACTTTGAGCTTGGGCTTCTTTGCTGTCTCAGCAATTCCTGCATTATTTGTATAAATTTCTCCTCATTCTTATATAGCTGTTGGCATAAATTTAGGCTGTGACCCATGATAATAATACTGAAAATTTGGTAAAGTTATGTAGGATATCAAATTGAGATATTTGGTTGGGTTGTGAGGGGAAGAAGAGTTTCAATATCTTACTCTGAAACATTTCCTGAATCAATATAACCACTCAGGAAATCATCATTTGACAACAGTGGAACATGTCCTAGACCAGCAGTTGTCTTTGTTAACAAATAGAGTGTAGGGTCAGCAATGTTGCTCTAGTTCTGTGCTTTGATATTTTTTCTATCCTACTTTGACACGGGAAGTCATTGTTGGAAGAAGCACCCAATTGGCAAGTTTTATAATTTGAATGAAGAGACATGTGGCTTTCTCTAGCAGCCAGTCTCCATGATTTATCTGTAAAGGAAGCTTGCTAGAAGTTTTAAATTCCTGCTCTCCCAGGGCGCTATGGTCTTGTTTTACTTTTGCATACATTCCCTGATTAAGTCTACTCTGATGACTATTGTACATTTAATCCCTTTGTCGCATTTGTCTACAATGTTTCAATTCAGATCCTGCGAAGGTGTGGGGACTCGATTGAGCTTCTTGATGTCTCAAGTCACCTTCCTCAATTAGTCCGTCGTCCCGGTCTTAAGAAATGGAAGGTAAGCCAGTTAAAATATAAATCTCGTGATTGTAGTTCATGCTAAACGTATAAAGACATTGTTAAATTCGATTTGCAGGTCCGAGACAAAGGTGTTTGGCTATCCTCATACAAGGATGTTCCTGAACATCGTAGACCTGGTATCCTTTCCAGCATGTTTCCATCTGGGAAAAATATCGTTAGTTCATCTGAAAAAAATGATGGACATGGAGTTGCAGAAGGAGAGGACGGTGAGGGTAATATGGATGCTGAATGTATTGCGGAGCCAGCGATGAATGACGATGCTTCACTTCCTGAAATTAATGATGATGAAGTCTCTAGTTTTCCACTGGAACGCTGTATGAGGATTGTGCCTCACGATCAGAACACTGGAGCCTTTTTTATTGCCGTCTTCCTAAAGCGTTCTCCATTTCCAGGTAAATCTGAATAATCTGACTTGCTATCTCATTCGGAATGCTGTATCGCTTCTTTTCTGGGGGTTAACTTGACTATATACTATGGTACCAAAACATGAAGTGCATGGCTATAAGTAGCCAAAGCTGCTTCTTTTTCCATGTCAGACTTGAGACTTTGCTGAATTTTGTGATTTGAGACTAAATAATTAATTATGGTTATCTGATATTGTTCCAGTTATAGAGAGAACCGGAGGTGCAAATGGTCAAATGCTTCATAGAAAGGAAGATCTTTCTAAAGCGGCAAAGGAAAATGCAAGCAATTTAGACGAAGGTGAAGCCATTTCAGCAGGCGATACAGAAACAGATGCTGGTTCTTTGGACAATGAGACCAGCAAAACGCTGGAAGATGAAGGTTCGGAGGATCAACAAGGAACTGGCAGTGAATTAGCTGTTTCAGAAAAGGTAGGGGTAAAGAGGAAGCTACAGAACCAAGGAAAATGGAAAGGCATTGACCCTGTGATTTTATTCAACGACGAAGCTGTAATCAGCAGCATTAAAGCATTCTACGGAATAAATGACTCTTTCCCCTTGCATGGTCATCTTGTCTCAAGAAACAGTGATACTAACAGTGTGAAGAGGATCTACTATATATCTAAATCCATTAAAGATGTGCTGGAATTGAATCTTCTTGTTGGGCAGCAACTTAAGATAGCTTCTGTTGGCATAAAAATGTTTGTAAGTATCTTTTTCTTGCTTTCCTGCTCATAGTTCAAATGTTAAATCATAATTATTTCCGAAAGTGGAGAGATTATTTATATATTTTGCTATATCCTGAAATGTATGCAGCGGCAGAATGAACTGTCTGTGTATGAAAGGGTTGGAGGGATATAAGATGATTCACTAGTAGTCTGTATTCTGTAATCCCAATTGATTCTAAACTTCCTTTCTTTCGTTCTAAACTTCTTAAATGTTCTTAGTGACATCTTAATGTTCTTTTTGAATTAATGTTTCAATTCTGATAAAAAGTCTGTATTCTGTATGCTACCTTTTGAATTAATGTTTCACTAGTAGTCTGTATTCTGTATGCTACCTTTTGAATTAATGTTCTTCAGCTCAGCAGATTGTAAGTGAGTTGAAACCTAGGGAGCACTAATGATTCATTCTGATAAAAAGTCGGAGACTCTGCCTTTTTTTTTATGCTATGTTTTCTGCTTTTACTTCTTGATTGTAATTTATACATTAAGATATGGCATTAGTTGCCCGTTAAAAAGTTGAAATGTTTGTTATCTTCGAAGACGTACTCAATCTGTATTTATCTGTTATAAATCTCAGGAACGACAGACGTCTAAGGATGGCACATCCACGTCATGTAGATTTCGTATATCATCTGAAGGATTGCCTTTGCTGCTCCCATACTTAACCAAGCAAGTACTCCTTGCACCCCTTCTTGATTTCAAGCACCTCTTACAATACAAATCAATCAAATTTGGCGATTTGGTTGATAGCGATTTAAAAGAGAAGACATCAGCGATAGAATTGGGATGCTGTGTTGTAGTTTTAAAAGAAGGTTTGTCGGTTCTACACTCATCTCATTTCCTTAAATCAATCCGTTGTGTAGATAAGTACTCATCTCTTTGTTCCTGTCATTGCTTGCAGCTCACACATTGTCGTCTGTTCCTATCCAAGTTGATTCATCCACAATAGCAATTGGGTGTTGGAAGGGGAGATCTAATTTAAATGTGATGGTCACATCGCTCGACTGTACAGATCTGCTTGAAAGACTTGAGAAGCGCATGGAAGCTCTTTCCGCTCAGACTTCTGAAGTCCAAAATGATGGGGCGAACGTAACTTCCAACTTGAATGACAACGACGTAAACGAAGAAGGCAAAAATGATGTCGAGATGAAGGAAGAAACAACGGTTGACATGGTCGCATCATAGGTGACAGATATCTTCGCATTTTCATTCTTCCCATATCGCCCTTTTTATTGTTCGTTAGAGACGAGGGAATTACAATTTTGTGATGTTGTATTGTAATATGCATACAGAATTAGTTCTACATTGCTAGATTTTATAATGTTATTATTTCAAACTTGGTAGCCAATATAATCAGGTATTGGAGACATAGGAGTTCATGAGCGAGGTGATACCAAAGACTTGAGATCTTGTTGTGTGGATCTCTGCTTTGCTTGTTATGTCGGAAAAAAATTCCTCGTCGTAATGATATAGTTCTAGTATGGAAGAGAAATACTTCTATAGTTTTCATTAGTGATCTAATCATTGTTGCAATTATTGTTGATTAAGTGATCTTAAATAGCATATACTTCATCCGGATTTAATATTTACTACAATTTTTGTAGTAACTACAAATCATCAAC
This sequence comes from Amaranthus palmeri, assembly GCA_019776075.1. Classification (NCBI taxonomy): domain Eukaryota; kingdom Viridiplantae; phylum Streptophyta; class Magnoliopsida; order Caryophyllales; family Amaranthaceae; genus Amaranthus; species Amaranthus palmeri. The sequence goes on from JAAKBH010000008.1 coordinate 370,544, forward strand.
CGATCTTATTTAATATCTATTTCATCATGTATAGTGTAAAACATAGTCAAGTGAAATTTTGTTTGATTCGTCTTAATGCATATTTTTATAATATTAATTTTCAAAAAAATTTTATCATATGAAATCAAAGATATTAAAGATTAAAATCGAACATTGGATAGTGTGGAAAATAGAATTGTAGTAACTAAAAAACACGAGGAAGTAAACGCAGTTCATTACGATCTTGTTTTATTCGTTTTAATGCATATTTTCATATTACTCCTATTAACTTTTTAAAATTTTTTATCATATGAAATTAAAAATATATTAACGATTAAAATTTTACAATGACTAGTATGAAAAATAAAAATACTTGTAATTTCCATGTGTTTTGATTAATTTTTATTATTCAACAAAATAGTGTTCTCACCTTCTATCTTATCCTTACACCCATTCTAAAGATTCTATCTTAATTATGGTGAATAAAGTATTTTCTATGGGAACGAAGGGAGAGGCAGTAGAAGATCAACTCTAGTGGCCTGTTACCTATATTAGAGTAGTATTTAGTATTTCCTCCGCTCAAAATTACTTGCAACACTTCTCTTTCGGATATTTTACCATACTTGTAACATTTTTCTTTTTGACTAAAAATAACTGTATAGTTTCTATTTTACCCTTTACTCTCACTCTAGACATAATACATTATCAACTTTATACCTACTTCCACAGTTTAAAATTACTTGCAATATTTGCTTTTTTTACATATTCCAATTCACTAATTCAATTCGTAACATTTCTAATTATGTATAATAAAAAATTATAAAAATTTGATATTAATAGTCATTGCAATGAGACGAATCAAACAAGATCTCACGAGATTATATTTTAGCCTATAGATTCAAAACTAATCACAAATTAAGAGTGATGAATGAATAGTGTCATTTTTGCTAATGTTGCAACTAATATGGAACGAAGGAAGTATTATTATTGGGAATATTATAGACATTATGCACTTGACAGTAATACTCCCTCCGAACCAGTTTAGTTGTTCCATTTGCTTGGACACGGTTATTAAGGGTGGTGTGAGATCCATTAAAAAGGTGATAATTGGGGTAGTTAATTGATTAAATTAAATGTAAGAGTAGGGGTAGTTTGGTCTTTACTTGTGTGAACATTGGATATTTAGATTAAAAAAGATTTAAAAATAAAAGAAAATGAGACAATTGATATAAATTTGTCAAATAAAAAATAAAACAACTAAATTGATTTCAGATGGATGGAGTATTTCTTAATAATTGAGGCGAATAAATAAGAAGGGAGGAAGTAGTATTATGTCGACATTGTTGCCATTTGTAGTAATAATAGTACAGATTCTGTAACACTACCAATATTGTGATGCTAGCTGTGCAATTCTGCCAAAGCAAAAATAAGTACAAGTTTCATGATTTCTACTAGAGTTCCATCAATTTATTGCAAAACTACTACAACGTCATACTCTTTCATTTGTTTTTATTTTAGTTGGACCATTGGGTTTATATTTAAGGACTGTTAAATCAGTATGGTAATAGTAGGAATGATGTATGATTGATCGTGATTGAGGTAGAAATAAAAAAAATTACTTCATCCGTTCCATTTTACTTGCAACACTTACCTTTATTGGAAATTTCATACTTGCAACATTACTATTTTTGGCAAAAATAATCTACTTATTTTATCCTCACTTTATTCCTACCTCACTATCACCATCAATCATACATCATCCCATTAATTATTTAATATACCCACAAGTCACAACCACTATCTACTTATAATAAAACATTTTTTATTTTTACTCCACATATCACCGTCAATCATAAATCATCCTTATTTTTACCATATTGATTTGATGACCCTTAAAAACTGTGTCAAACCCAATGGTGCAACTAAAATGGAACGGAGGTAGTATTATAAATAGATAGTGGTTGTGACTTGTGGGTATATTAAATAATTAATGGGATGATGTATGATTGATGGTGATATGTGGTAGGAATAAAGTGAGGATAAAATAAGTAGATTATTTTTGTCAAAAATAGTAATGTTGCAAGTAATATGAAATTTCCAAAAACGGTAAGTGTTGCAAGTAAAATGGAACGGATGAAGTATGTTTTTTTTTTTTTACTCCCTCTTATTCAACCTAAATGTCCATTTAGTTTTTTCACACTTGTCGAGACAACATTTTAGCCCTTAATATGTCAAATTATTCTTAATTAAAAATTATAAAAATTGGTATTAATAATTCTTGTATTGAGACGAATCAAACAAGATCCCCCATAACTATGTTTTAACTTATAGATTAAGACTAAAATACAAATTAAGAGTGATGAGTTAATAGTGCTAAAAACGAAATGGAACATTTAGGCTGAATAGAAGGTAGTATTAAAAGTGTTTGAGTTTTTTCACCCAAATAACTCAAAATAAATGAAATACATTTAATTTCTAATTATAGTTGCAAAATAAGTGAGGTAACCCAATAGTTTACACTTAATTTTTAATTTTAATTGTCAAGTTAATTTGTACCATTTACTAGTCACTTTATTTTAATTTCACCTACAACTTTATACATTTAATCTTTTTCTCTTAATTTTTACAGCTTTGAATACATCAACTACAAAATTAATATTTGTACCTTTTTTAAAGAGCTGCCATATAAATGAAACAGAGAGCGTAAATTACCTTTTTTTTACCTTTACATAATAAATCAATTCTATACTGGAGTAGAGTACTAAATAATCAGATATACTATACTCCATATATTAAGTTTCGCTTACCAATCTGATAATTTAACGGATCAAGTAAAAGTTGATTTGTTTTTAACAATTTCCCTTTAACTCTCTCCTATTCACCCAAGTTGTCTCTTTTTTTTTTTATGAGCAATTCATTCAAGTTGTCCCATAATCTTTTTTGTCTATCTTTTTCTACCTAAATACTTGCACTTTTTTAATTCTCAATACCCAACTACTACCTTTACTGTTAGAGTATATAACATATTCTGGGGCCTCAACCATCAGCTTAAGCTTTTGGTTGAGTTGATTCCTTGATATGGTATCAGAGCCAGGGTGACAAGAGGTCACAGGTTCGAATCTCAACCACCTCTCATTTAAGTGGAATATTTAGCGCCATGTATGAGGAGAGCATGTGCTGTATCCACACTTTTAGCCTAAAAGGGCTCTCGTGTGAGCGAGCGTGTTAGAGTATATAACATATTCTGGGCCCCAACCATCAGCTTAAGCTTTTGGTTGAGTTGGTTCCTTGATATTTACAATTAATTTAATCAATTAAAATACCTCAATACCACCTTTTTGGTGGACCCCATCTCACTCTTAATATCCGTGTCCAACTCAAATACGACAACTTGGGTGAATAGGAGGGAGTAGTATATAACTTCTGCCTTCTTGAAGTAGTATATTTCATGTGAACAGATTAAAAAAACACCCACCAACCAACTAAAGTAGGATAATATCATGGAAGGTGATGCTAATGATGAGTGGCTTATACCCTCGTTTTTCAAGTTCATACTTGATCAACCCCGACTTGATCTCCAACAATTGGTAATTTTTTATACTCTTTTTTTTTTTTTTGAATTACGCGGTAGTCATTATGTTGATTTCGGGTTAATAGTTGCGGGTTGGTCGTATCTACGTTGAGTTTTACGTAATTGTAAATTCATTTTAAAATTGTGTAAATCGAGTTTAATTATAAGGTCGAGTAAAAATCGGATCATCGGGTTAGTTTTAAATACCTCTACACGATAGGCTGAGGAGAAAGAGAAGAATTATGTGAAAATCAATCCGGAAGGACCAGAACCTTTCATTTTAAATTCTTCTGGATTTTAATAGTTCTACGGTTTCTGTAACAACTAATGTTAATCAACTAATCTTTTTTTTTAGTATATATTTCTCCATGTCAAGTGAGTTCTTGTCTGATTCGTTTTAGTGCATATTTTTAATATATTAACTTTATAAAATTTTTTATCATATGAAAATAAAGATATTTAAGATAATCGTGCGTTGATAGTGTGAAAAACAGAAGTATAACAATTATTAAAAACCAGAAGTATTTGCTTTCATGATTTTTTTTTGTAAGTAGTACATTTTGTTCTCTACATGTTATATTGATAAATTATTATAATTATAATTTTTATTTATAAAGTTAATATATCACGCTCATGTGGTAGGATGTGATAGGGTGAGAATTTTGTTATTTAATTTATCTTTTTGATTTTTTTTTGTTTTAATATTATTCTTTTTGTCTTATGTAATAATTTACAAATTACAGTTATTGATTAGAAATTTTTGCATAAGTAATAATTATTTAATTTCAGGAACTTCCAGAACTATTTATGAACGCCTATGGAAATGATCTTTCAGACACCATATCACTAATTTTACCACCCAATAAAGTGTGGAAATTTGAGTTGGTAAGACAAAACAACAAGGCTTATTTACAAAATGATTGGCCTAAATTTGTGGAGTTTTACTCATTGTCTCATGGCCACATTTTAGTGTTCAAGTATCAAGGGAATTCTTGTTTCAATGTGGTCATATTTGATTTGGGTGCTAGTGAGATTGATTATCCATGTCATCATGAAACGAGCCGCTGACGAGATTATAGGGTTGTATAATATGATTATCATTTTAAATTTGGGAAAAACCCCGTTCATATCTCTGTATGAATTATTTTTTATTATAGGATAGGCTGATGAAAGTGAAGAATTAGGTGAGAATCGAATTTAAGATCTTATTGGAGAAAACGGTATTTGCTTCAATTGAAATATAACTACTCTCTACCAACTTAACAATGTTGTCAATTGTTGTTAATGGGGCTTTCTATATGCTTTATAGTAGATGAGACCTTTAGTATGATTTCAATAATAAAATTTTGTGTATTAGTCTAATTAATGTTGCTTTATTAATGTAGTAGATATTGTATGTTTACCTACATCTTTATCTTCGCTACTTAGTTCGTTCTTTTGAAATTGTTACAATTGGTAACATATTGCAAAAGGGAAATATCAGTACTAGTAACAATTTCAAGAAAATAGGATATAGTTTACGTTATTGGTTTTAATGCCTCCTATATAATGCTCATCAAGTAAGAATGTTGTAGCTTTATAATGCAAATTTTCATCTTTTCACGCTCTGTTCATGTAATTTAGTCGAAGATATCAATAATCTAAAAAAGCTTTTGTGTTATTCATGGAGATTATGTAAATTTTCCGACAAAACCAGTCGCCAATTCTTCAGATGTTCATATATTTGAAGTTGTCGAACAAATCGCTTCGTTAGGAGTGAAGACTTACAAGTCCTTGTAAGCAATAAAATCTATTCATATACAATTTAATTACTAGTCTACCATGTTTTTCGGTTTAAGAAAAGTAGGATCAAAACGAACATTAAATAACCTTCGCCCCAACAAACGACTAGACAACAAAGACAGCATGAGAAACATAAAACATAGGCCACGACCATTGTCCCATAGGCGGGCAGCTTCATACCTCACTAACGCCGCTTTGCTTTGTTACTTCTTGTTCTATTTTCTTCACAACTTCAAGAAACCGACGTCTTGATGTAGGCAGCCGTGATAATGTCAAGCAAAGTCCTTGCAATCTGACCAAAAAAAGATCAATCAGAAACAACATCGGGAAAGTGACAGTGTTTGAAATCAAACAGCGGTTAACAGTTCCCGATTTAAAATCCTACCTTCTACTAATACCCTCCATTTGACCCCTTTTAATCTCGTCCGAGGGAGGAATGCCACCATTCTGCCATAACTCAACTTTCTCGAGCTGACTGGAATATAGACAGTGTTTGTAAAAATATAGTTCTTCTGCTTCCGTCAGATTCATATGCCTGATTTGCTCTTTCATCACACACATTGGTTCATAGAGCCAATCGAAAATCCTTCCCTCGGGTCTATTCACTTGTGTTATTTCAATATTATCACCTTTAAAGAGACGAGGAAATACAACATGATAACAAATTACATAAAAATGATAAATTTGGGCTTGTACAGAAAACCCATACAAGAGAAGAGTTGACTGCATACAAACTCGATGAGGTTCCATCCTAAAACCAATTGGTGATACGAGGAGTAGCCCATCAAGCTTATATATCAGTCAACGTCTCTTCAATTTTTCGATGTGAAATCAACAAAACTAGACTATCCAACAAATGAATACGATAGAAGGTTAAGCAAGTTTCGCTTACGCATTATAAATCCAGACGAACCACTCTTGATGGATCTAAGGAAGCACTCAAGAAAGGCATAAGCCGGTATCCCAATATTAACAATTTTGTTCTTTGAGTGCTTCCAGCTACCCAAATCCTCAAGTCCAAAGGCTCCTTCATGAAAAAGCTCCACACCTATGTCCTCGTAAGCTTTGAAAAGACTATCCCATATCTACAAAGCATCATGATACACCGCATAGAAATAAGAACACCACGGGAGGACAAAACTAAGTTTGAGTAAAAAAAGGGTAAGACTGAGCAAGTGTAGAGGTGTCCAAAACAGACCAGTTGACCCGATATTTACCTAACCTTGTAACCGAACCTGATTTGACCCGACTTTAAAATGGATTTACAATTATGTGAAAACTAACGTGGGCAAAATACTGATTTTGAACCGATTCAAAACACGTGACACGAAATCAACCCGATAACCTGAATGAACACATAACCAAGTGGTATCAACTATCAAGATCAATAGATACAATACTTACCACTTTAGCCTGAAGTGAGTTTGCTTTGTTAGAAATCAAAGGTTCATCTGCGTCAGGATGTTTTCGGAGATCCTTCAATGGCAACTGTTCTGGAGCCGGTTCAACTCGATCACGATATCTTGGTCTGGCTGCCCAAGTACAGAAATTTTTTCATATGATTGCCTACATAAGTTGATCAAGTATGCAACTCATGCTATATAACACAAGTATCATAATTTTAGCAATAACGCATAGAATTGTTCTGCATTTTGAGAAATGGTTTTATGTTTAGTGTGGTAATTGTGAATTTTGAGTCTATAATTGGTGAAATCAGATAAAGTTGCAATCTTTGATTGTAAATTGTTCTGCATTTTATCATTGAGCATGATTGCGGGCATTTCTCCTTCCTTCTCTCGAAGGGGTACGAGTATGATACATCCCCCGGACTCTGACTTTGTGCGGGACACTGGGATGCTGACCATGACCATACATCAGCTAACCCATGAACCATATAATCCAAAACTATCTTTAATACACCGTGATTATGAACCATCTTTCTCCTATCTTTTCTCCACAATCTTTTATGTTATAAACCTAGATATGGCAAAAATGAGAAATATCGTTTGTAAACTATGTACTCGTTTGTATATTCATGTGTACTCATTTGGGTCTAGAGCCAGTACCTGGGAAAGCAGGAACCTTCTCTAAGGTATAGTAAATCATTTGTGTACTCATCATATATGGATGCAGAAGCAATTACATAGAGCAATCCTCTTTTTGTCGAATTCTCCTAAAATTCACAGAAGAAAAGAGCAAATTTTACCGATATCATAGTTTCAAAAATCAACTAAAAAGCAAGCAAATTGAAAACATCGTAGTTACTTCCTGAAGAATAAGATACCTCGTATGTGACAACCGCAGCATAAAATCCAAAAGCTAAACTCGAAAGGATACCGAGCAGCAAGGCAAAAAGGACGACAACTGGCCATAAGAGAATCCAAAGGCCAGCAAAAGGAACACAAACAGTTTCTAAGAAAGGCCCCTCCCTTCCTATGAGATCTTGTATTAAGCGATGCCACCCTTTGAACAGCAGTATAGGAGTTTTACAGATTGTTATGAGTGCAATGATTGGAATGTCGACAACGATACCAAGTATGGCTGACACGATACATCCAGGTAACACTGCAACCCTAAAAAACGAGAAGGTCAATCAAATAAAAAACACAGCATCTAGTTAAAAATTTAAAGGCTAAGCAATATTTCCTGCATTTTTGAACACGAGACCCATCGAGTCCTTGGTCACTTGGTGATCTTGAGGATCATATAAAAACATATACACACAAAACAGAGATAGGGATGTTTGGCAAACGACTAATAGCTGATTACAATGGCTGATTTGACCAGCTGATTTTGAACATATCGCTATGAACAACTAATTTACCAAACACTGGCATTGGATGGTTTGACTACCCAACCTTCTATCTGTATCAAAATAAGTTAAATTATTCAATAAGCTATTTTAACAAACACCTGGATCAATCCAAAAATGTTTTTTAAAAAATATGCAACCTTTTGCCCTACTATTAAGACATGTAAACAAAGTAATAACATGCATAATAAAGATGGTGTATACTTGAGTTCAATAAGTTCCTCTCCTTTGGAGTCAAGCATCTCATCCATGACAGAAAAATAAGAATGAAATGAAAAATCAGCGAAATCGCGAACAATTGTACAAGCTCCCCATAAGTTGTTCCATGTTCCATCCTACAAACTCAAATACAAATAAATAATTATTCATCACGTAGTTAATATAATGCGCTTATACACAATGTATGAGCTTCAAAACATTACCGTGAAGACTCTAAACAACTTAATAGCAAGCGACTCTTGTTCCGCGCTGATGGCTTTGAACGTTTCCATGACAGGCCACACGTAACCATAACCGATTCCCATTATTGCACTTCCTACGACACCAACCACTGTCCAAATTGCTATCGGTATTGGAACCAACAATATCAGCAGACATTTCATGTATGGGCCAAATTTCTTTGTTCTGTTAAACAAATACCTCGTTAAGCAAAAACACTACAGCTTCTTAAATCAATTATAATGAACTAGGAGAAAGGAGATGTTTGGTACTAGAGTAAGCATTAGTTTCATTCATGAACCAGGCTCCTTGTTCTAGCTTTTATACCCTTAAAATATTAAGGCTTTTCTTGTTCCATCTAACTACATACTTGCTCCATCCTTAACTAGTAGTAGAACACGTTTGAGTAAGTTTCAAGTATATCAAATCGAGTTATGACACTAAATTATCCATTTTACTAGGACGTAACGTTTCCATGGATCACCATACTAATAAGTAATACTAATATAGAATTCTTGGAGGATGCGAGCTAGCTCAGCTTGGTCTAGAGGTTGTAGGGAGTTACATCATTATCATCATCATTCCAATGAGTCCGCCCAAAGCAGGGTATAGGGAGGGTGGGAAAGAAGGCAGACCAATACCCTCATCACGAGGAGGCGGCTATCGAAGAGAGCCCCTCAATTCGAGTATTGCCTGGCAAATAAAGTCCATGCAAGGGAGTCACTTTGGGATCAATTCTCGTCTACACCACCACCACACTTGGAGCTTTCTATACACCAAAGTCCAAAACAAATAAAACCTTCCTTAGTTTTAGTTAAGAATATCTTTAAGGACACACTTCGATATAAATAAGGAAGAAAATGTAACATTGACAAAGATTCTCTACAATCATATCATTTATTTGCAATAGCCATAGTAAAAAGTGAGCTATAATTTAACTTTGGACAAAAAAAAATGTTTTAGACTACAGAATAAAAGCTCCGGCAAATACACTCCAAGCATTATTGGGTACAAAGCAATGTGGCAATCATCCGCGTCACATGATTCGTTAGGCGCCTCGTGAATCCTAAATAAAAAAAAGCGAATTATGGTCGGTTTTAGTCCATTTCTGAGCCATTTTGAGCGAATTGTGAATTCAAAAGACAACTAACAAGCGGATTATGTTTCACGACACCCGTCCTAAAAAAAGCGAACTATGGGGATTGTATTAGCATGGTCATCAAAAGTCATAATGAACAAGTAGGGAGATTTGTTAGCCAACATTCTAAGCATAATTGAGAAGCTACAATAATTGAAGCAAAATCAGCCCCTTTTAGCCATCAAAAGGCTGCACAATGTAATGCTCCCAATGTGACCTTGGAGAGTGATAGCTTAAACCTTATCAACAAGCTCAAGGCAAAAACTTAGGATAACTCCTACACCCTCTCATTTTACATTACTTTTCATGTTAATTTATCTCACCCATTTGGCACCCTTTTCTTTTTTGTCGACGGTCTGACTCTCATTCTTTTAATCTCATCTACAAACTTATACCCTCTTTCCATCTTAACTACTCATTTGTATCCCAACTTGTTTTTTTTTTCTCATCCTCCAACTCAATTTCACTTTCCACTAAATTTCACCTATAAAGCGCAAAATGAGAGAGACAGAGGGAACATTTCATTGGAAACAAGCAGCTCAAGCTATTTTTCCATTTATCATTATCCAACTAACATTCCTATTATATCATAATCTCATTCACACACTCAATCTATCTTGTCATTTTATCCACACCTTTTTTCGTCTATTATTTTTGTTAGAAAATAACCCGCGCATTTCTCACAGGGAAGAATTAGAGAGAGGTTGACTAACATATAAACTTAATAAACTACTCGTCCTATTATCAATTAATTTTAGATTAAAATCTCATCGGATTTATATTCAGTCAAGACTTTTTCCGGTTTTTTATCCTATTCTCCTACCAAAATCACATATAATAAAATAAGAAACAAATGATATTCATCTAATCCACACATACCACATTACCACTTACAAAAATTTAATTGCCGAAAATTTAAATAACCTAAAATTAACACATAAAGTAATCATCAAGCTTAAAAAAAAGAGTAAAATTAGATGATGTAAGATTACTTAATCAAGCAATAAATACTCCAGAAAATATGAAGAGGCCATAAACCAAGCACAACTCCAGTGTCACCAAATGCAATTATAAGAAATACAAAGGGACTTATTATAGCACCTGCAACAAAATTAAATTACATAAATAAATAAATAAATAAAATAACACCCATTATAATTTGATTTGGGGTAGACCGGAGAATCCCTACAGACAAATGAAATCGAACCCAAGAACCATTATGTTCTTGATCATTAGGCTAACTCAGGATTCTTCGGTACCCGTTATTATATTATTAAAATAAACCCAATTTTTAGAAAATAGAACTGGAATTTAAGGATTATTTTTGTGAAATAACCTTTGGCAACTCCAAGAACAAAGAGGAAGGCAAAAACAGGGATAAAGACAATAAAGTAGGCGATCAAAACGCATATGTTATTTGGGGTTTGCATTTCTAAAATTTTAAGTAATCTTAATCAATCAAAGAAAATATGAGTATTATATGGGTAATTGATTTGAAGTTCTGGGATTTTGATAAACAGTGGTTAGATGAATTGACCCAAGTTTTATCTTGGTTCATGTCTTTATCAATCTTTTAACATTTTTATTTCACAAATTCTTACTCGAAACCGTGTTTTGTAGAAACGGTTCTCAAAAGCCAAGTTTAATTCTAAATATATATTATTGTAGCTCTAAATATAGATTTGGACTGGACTTTTGAGAGTCGTCTTCACAAAAGACGACAAGTGAGCACCTTTACATTACATTTTAACTATCTCTTACACAATTCATTATTTATCTTCATTTATTATTATTATTATCTACATTTTTCTTAAAAAACACTATTTTTTTATTTGATGCAATCTATACGGGACGGAAGGAGTATGTCATAATAATTCATTCTTTTTTTTCATTTATTACTATTATCCATCTTTTTCTTAAAAAAAATAACTATTCTTCTATTTGATGGAATTTATACCTTGACTGAGGGAGTATGTCATAATCCAATGCGAGTATTTTAAAATGTGAAAACATATTGTTTGATTATGATTTATGAACCTCGTGTCAAATCAATTGTTAATACATTTTTTTTTTGTTTTATTTTAATCTAAAATATTGAATTTTCTTTTGTTGACTTTAATGCTAGTGTTTTTTCATCTCAGCCCCACTATGTTTGGTTCTATCATCAAGTGTTTTTTTGTTGAACTTTCTCTCTTCTCCTTTGCCCAAAACCCTCGTACGGTCAGATGGATTGAGTTTCAATTTAATAAATTTAATATAAATATTGTACTACTAATATTTAAATCATTATCTTATGAATAATTAAATAATAGTATTTTTTTTCAAGGGTGTATGCTTTCATTAATTTAATGGGACAATTGAAAAGTATTTTGCTAAAACTAGTTTTATGTTATTTATCTTCCTATGTTGTCTTGCCATGTTATCCTCTGTTGTTTTTTATGGCCATACAATATGCATAGGCCTTTGTAGGCAATATGTGACAAATAATTTTGAATTAGTATTATTATCATACTTTTATATTACAATTGCACCGTAAAAGTGTGCATCTTGGACCCCAATATAAAAATTATGAATTCTAGCTAATATATAAAGAAGCACAAATTTTAGTAGATATTTGTATTCATGCATGATTGTGAACTTTATATTGTATGAACTTTGTGTCCAGAAATGATGCTCATAAATACAGCTATTTATTGTAAAATTTATTTATGTTAATACCAATCAAATTAAATCATACAATTATATAAAAGAGTTACTAAATGACAAATATGTCATGTTTATAACACTCTTGCTGAATGACAAAGTATTATTGGTGTTGTGCTTATGTGGCATCAAATTTACAATTAGAATTTAAAATCTACATAAAATTAAACAAAGATAATTATTCCATATTAAAGATCATCTGTGACAACTAAGTCCATATAACAAGTATTAGTAAAGTTTTTATGTCAAGTGGTATAACACTATGTATCTATATTATTTTAGGTATATTTTTAAAAAAAATATTGTATGTTAATGAGTTATGAATTACTCTTGAAATTTTAATTGTAAAAATTTAAATAAAATATTAAAGCTAAAGCTTTTTTACATGCAATATTTAAAATATTTGTGCATTGCACCAGTTTTAATACTAGTTTAATATATTTACGGTCCGTTTGGTTAGTGGTAATAAATGGTGGTGATGAGAATGATTTATAGTGTAAAATGTCATTTCATGATGATGAAACTTTGATCACAAAAAAGTTTTTTGTTTACAAAATTACATTATGACCCAATACCACCTCCTCCAATGCATTAACTTTGAGATTTAAGTTTGACAATAAACAATACATGCATCATAGACTCCAAAACAAACCGAATAAGAACTCTACTAGCCCCTATCCTATCCTACGGGCTTTAAAACTGTTATCTACACTATGGAATCTAAAACATCTACACTATTTACCTTATGGGATTTAAAGTCTCTCTACCCTACCCTACCCTATCCTATGAGCTTTAAAGTCTCCCCACTATATAGGATCTAAAGCCCTTACCATATAGGCTCGAAAGCTCCTCTATCTTACCCTGAGGACCGTAAAACAACTATCCTATCATATCTTGAGCTCTAAAAACGCTACTTCACCATATTCGACCCTTTAGGCTCTATCCAACCCTATAGACTCTAAAGCCCAGTAGCCCCAAAACACCATTAAGCTTCTACCCATCTAGCTCCAAACGATCCTTAAGCCCCTACCTTAACAAACCTAAAATCCCATGCTCATATAGCCCAACCTTCAAATATACAAAAGTATAAGATTGTAGTAGGCTTGCCTTTCTTTCCCCTACCAATATGGGAGGTGAAACATGCAAAATTATACTTAAATTCTTCCATTTCAAGATTTATCAATATACAATATTAACATCCTCTCCACCGGCTTGCCCATGCATAAGAATCCCACCCTAGACCAGGATTCATCTATATGCAAACTATAATCCTCACATAAAAGACATTAACAACAAGACTTTAAGGTGCAAAATTTAAATTATTAACGAGCTGATTATTCCTATCTAAAATAGACTATTAATTTATTAACCAATGCCCATACATAGTTTTGTTGCTTATGATCTTACCAGCACTTCCATAGTTCCATTGAATTATTTTCGCAAATTAAGTATCAAACGCTTCTTTAGATGGACGTCAATAGCACACTTCTATTAATAACGCATTTGTAAACACAAAAATTTTCAAATGAAACAGTCTCATAATAACAATAACACAACATATATTTAACGTCTTAAAATGATGACTCATAATTTTAAAGTGGTCGTGTGGGCCCAAGCCAATACAAACCGCAAGGGGTTTATCTGACATTTCTGATTACTCCCTCATAAACCCTAAGCTGAACCCTAGATCAGCAACGAAGAACTCATCAAAGCTTCAATTTTCCCAAATCAATTAAATTTGTCAGTTCTTATGCAATCATCGACAACAATTATTTCAAATTTTCAATCCTTTCAATTCTCATGGAAATCATCTTTCCCCCCAATTTTACCACTGCAAATTATCCCCAATTCCAAAACCCTATTTTCAAACACCACATTTAGTACTTGTTCTCTCTTCACCTCCATTAAAACCTCCCAGAACTCAAATTTTCAACAACCGTTTATAGAAAAAGACCAGTATTTGCTAAAAACAGATCTTCCTGTTGTAGTTAAGAAAAGTGGTAAGGATTTCAAGTACTTCTGGAATGGAAATTCCCTTGAATTAATTTGTGTTGATAGTGAAGATACTCTATCAATTGTTCAAGGTTTTGAAGTGGGCATAAGAAAGTTTCTTAGAATAGTGAGAGATTTTTTCATTCCAAAGCAAGTTACTGAGAATTACATTGAATATGTCAAGTGGAAGTTTTTGCATAGAGTTTTTAGTTCTTCCCTTCAAGTTCTTGCAACTCAGGTACTTCTTTTGAACTGCTGAGTTTTATTTTTTTTTTATAGTTTTGCTGTATTTGTTGGTAAGTAAAATGGTGTCAAGTATTGGGTTCGTGATAAAGAGAATTTGATGCAAATTAGAGTCTGGCATCTCTACCAGAAAAATAATTGATATGTTCATATAATGTATGAATTGCGTATGCTGAGATACTTAACTTAATAATTCTATGAAATTAGGCCATGTTTCGAGCTATTGGAGTTGGGCATGCCCAATCACTCTCATCAGCTGCAGCTATGAACTGGGTTTTGAAGGATGGACTTGGTCGATTGATTCGATGCATTTATACAGCTTGTGTCGGTTCAGCTTTCGACACGAATTTGAAGGTATATAGAGTTCTATGTATTTATCTCCATTTGTTAAACTGAATCTTTGTAATTTATGGTTGCACTGTTTAAGTGTTGTAACTACTTGATGCCCGGATTAGAAAAGGGTGAGAGGGGTTGGTGTGTGTGTGTGTGTGCGTGCCGGGGGGGGGGGGGGGTTCTAAATTGGCAGGCATAAAACTGAAACCAATATATGAATAGGAAAAGAGTGGAGTTCTTAAATAGTACTATTCCTTATCATTTTTTTTGTATGTTATTTATTTGTGGATTAAATATTTATGACTTCCTTGTTGAAGAGAGTTAGGTTTGCGACTTCAGTTATGTTCAGCTTAAGCATTGGAATCGAGTTGATGACCCCTGTCTTTCCACATTGCTTCCTGATGCTTGCTTCTGTGGCCAACATTGCTAAACAAATAAGCTTGGCGTGCTACCTGGCAACTGGTGTAAGGTTTCATTCTCAGCATATACTTCTGTTATTTCCGTATTTCGTTTGTTATCTTTTTCTGCAATTAGAAGTTAGAACTGCTCCATAATCAAGGACGAATCACTTGAACAAGGGCCTAAGGGTAGATGAATGTAAAGGGTCCTCTCCTCTACAAACACTAGCATGAATTTGACTATTCGAGTATGACATTTGTTTATCACGGGTTTTCACTGTGTTTTCTCTTAGAATTCTCACAAGATTTACACTGAAATGTCTCATCATTCTTGCTTTACTCACAAAATCAACCAAACCAGTACAATTAGCATTGCTTAAAGAGTTCTCCATTAATCGAATATGCTTCATTATTTGCGCAAAGATCACATATTTATGCGTCATATAATTACAACACTTCTATAATTGAAGATATAAATTTTGAGCAGTTTTATTATATTATACTTGTCATCCATGCAATTCGGCTCAGGATATACTTTTGAGCTGGATGAACTCCAAACCTTCAATCTTATGTATAGGTTTTACTGCAATATGAAGGCTTATATTCTAAATTATCTTCTCCTATTGGTCTCCTTGAAGTTCATGTGAATATAGTGTGTTGATATTTTCTCTGATGTGGGCTTACGCTGATTTTTAGCTTAAAATACAGAGGCACATAAAAAAAAATCAACCTTTGAGAAGCTCCTCTCATCTTGACTAACAAAATAGGGAAGCGTTGTAACACGTGTTGTGACTTGTGAGATTTTTAAGACCTACATCAATCCAAATTCCACCATCTTCTAAAGACTGAAATTGATGTAGCATTTTCACTTGCAATATTAAAAAAACTATTAAAATTTTTTTGCAATATTTTCCAATTTTGAATACTAAAAGTTTATTATAAAGGCTTTTTAAATCTATGTAAGTATAGCTGACTGGTTACTGAGGCAAACTTATTTTGCTCATCTTAACATGTGTAATCTGAAATGACACTTTTATAAGTTAGTAAGCTGGTTTTCTATACAAAACTATACAACTCATTTGATTTATTTTGTGGTGGCACTTCCATAAATCAGCTTTACTAACTATACCTTAACTATAAAATCAGCTCTAATAGATTTAACATGAAGGCCTAAAGGTGATTAAATGAGTCAAAGCTCAACTCCTCAGTTAAACCAAAAACATTTAACTTGTACAAAACTATAAACCTTTTTTTAAGTCCAAAACCCTGTACGCCAAAATAAACTCCTAATGATGCCTTTGTAAAATTAATAAAATCCATATATTGAATAATTGACTTATAATCTTGGACTTGGATGACCATGATGCATGCGCAAAATATGCATCATCTACAACTTCCTCTTTACAAGTACGATAGATCCGGCAATGGCAGGAAAAATGATGCTTAAGACTCTTGAGAAGATCCTCCCGATAGGTGAAACATGAAATTTATACGTGTTAGATTTTTCCGTGAGCTTTTACCTTCCGTTAGCGGTTTCACTGACGTCAGTGTTCCTGGGTGCCAACTGCTAAGAGCAGTCTCAAGGTCTTGTGCTTCGGTTATTGTTGAGCTGTTTCAATTTTAGTTCTATGATTGGATCAGCCTCCTAAGAAGTCTTTTCGATGAGTTTCTAGCAACAATGAATGCCTTGATCCTGCAATTATATATGCTTTTTATGATAATATTCTACGTTATGTAATTTTATTCAATCTATTACCAGACTGCTGTTCATCGAAGCTTTGCATTAGCTGACAACATGGGTGAGGTTTCTGCAAAAGCGCAGGTTGGTTGTTTTCATTTGAGTAATATTTTGTCATTAATTTTTCTAAAATATATGCTGTTATGTTTTGTGCATTCAGATCCAAACTGTGTGCTTTGATAATTTGGGTCTTTTGTTGGCTGCATCATTAAATGTTATGTTCAAGAATAATGAAAGGTTTGATCTTTATATCTTATTTTAATTTCCATACATCAAAAGTAACTATTATTACCACTTGTTTAACTTTTAGTTTTCTTTGTTTGTCCATGCGACCATGCCTGTTATCTTTAGCCTTCTCCTTTTCACCTTCAATAATTTCTTGTAATTCAGTATTCAGTAATGATGTTAAATAGTTTTATATGAAGTATTACTTACCAAACTTTTTCGATGCTAATTGAGATTGCAAGCAGGTTTACCATTTGTGGTATACCCTATATTCTCGGCAATTGACCTATGTGGAATTTACCAATCACTCAAGCACGTTCATCTGCAGACATTAACCAAGGTTGGTTTTGAGCACTTTCTAAATAAATTCACAACTTTGCATGAATACCACTCTTGATTAGTGAATCTTTTTTCGAATTTTCGGACACTGTAACCTTGATTTGTGCCTGTGAAGCAGGCTTTTTAGCTGGTTAAGGAGTGAGTAATGGGAGAGAGGAAAAAATGTACTCAGTAATTCAGAATCTTTTTAATAGGATGCTTGTTTTTCTTTGAAGTACCACAAAAGTAGCAATACTCAGGGCCGTTCCTAACCCTAGGCAAGTTAGGCATTTGCCTTGTGTTTAAGAGTTAGAGAGGGCCCTAATATCTCAAAATTATGGATGATGAAGTTCCCACTTGAAAATTTACAGTTTATGATTAATTCTTTTATCAATTAAGAAGTATATGACACATCTACATTTCGCATGATAATTATAGTATATAGGGTCCGTCTGTTATTTTTCCGAACGCCCGTTAAAGTTCAGAATTGACCCTCTATAGATAAGACCCATTTCTTTTAGCCCATAAAACACCAGGAACTGCTCTGGCAATACTCATGCATAGATTGTGCTAACAAATAAAGGAGTCGCTCTTGTTTACCTTTCAAATTTATCTATAACAGTCAAATAAATAACTTACTATATTTTTTCAGGATAGGCTTGAGCTCATTCTCAACAAATGGATTCAGTGTGGTTATGTACTGTCACCCGCTGAAGTGAGCAAGCTGGAAGGAGTTAATCTTTGGGAAAATATCGGTGAGTTCCATCTATGAAAGTTTTGTGCATTTCTAATTAATTGATGACCCTGGAGGATAATATGAATTCCTTTATTTATGTGCAAAATCAGGCAGTAAGAAAGGAAAATGGCCAATCCGAATCGGTTGCTTGGACCCCAAAAGACAGATACCGCTCTTGACAATTTTGACCATAAATTCTCTGAGTAGAGAGGATTTTTACTTTATTTGCTTAGAAGCCTGTCATGGAACGAGATCGCAAAACGTGAGTGCATTCATCGTATCTTTGCCTTCACTTTATCCAATTTCTTTTTTCTTTCACTTCTCATTATTTGCGACTCATCTTCAGCAAGGAATTCTCATTTCTCTTCGAGAAGGTGCAAGTACAGAGGATATATTTTTGGGTCTGCTGCAGGTAATCTTTGAACGCTCTTCTTTACCCGACTAATTGCTGGCTGTTGCTGATCTAAAAGTTCTAGGCGTATTGAAGATTATGAACGAATTATGTTTCTCATTTTCTGTAGTTGCTATGACAGGCTTGCTATATTCGCGAAACTCTTGATTCAAATAGTGGAGAGTGGGGAGACATCTTAGAGGGCTGCCGTATCTCACATTCGCATGCAATGAAGTGGTTTAACTTGATTCAAGACAGCAAGAGGCGTGCGCAGGTAGACCTGACCGCATTGCAAGAACGGATGTTGAGCTTAGGTTGGGTTACGAAGAACATTTTGTTAGGCACACAAGAACAAGTCCGATACACTTTTGAAGGCGAAGCTAATTCATTGTGATTACTGCATGACCCAGCTGAATACAATGTTGTTGGAGGACTAACACAAAAAGCAAGTTGTTATCATCATCATACCCAATATCCCGCTTTCGAGCGGGTCTGGGTGAGGGAATGTGACAGATAATCCATACTTGTACTCTCTTCACAGGAGTAGAGGAATGCTGTCAATTTTGCCTCCAAACAAGCGGTAATTGTGACTATGTAAAAGCAAGCGCATGTGCAATAATCTTCATATCATTGTACTAGGGATGGGCATGGTTTTTCATACTCTACCTCGACCATGTTGGACCCGACCCTATTTCAAAGGTTCGGGTCGAATAATTCGGAACTCTACGGGTTCGAGTCTAGAGTTGGGTTTAGAATGAAAAATAGTTTGTAATTGGGTATAAATTTTCAGAGGCGAATTCGACTAGACTTAAATTATATATTAAATTTTATTTATTTTTTTAGTTAGTATCTAGCAAAAATCTTGTGAAAATTGCCTTGAAGCATTTGATTCATAACCATTGTTAATTTATTAGTTGGTTAATAATGTTATGTACTTGTTGAGACGTTTGTATATTATAAATATACTACCTTTAAAAAGTTCTAATTTCAAGATGAAGAATCACTAGAAATAAATTGTGTAATTTATTTATTTATCATATATTTTTGTATGATTGTTTTCTTTTCAAATAAATTTAAAATTTTTTTGAGCGCTAGTGTTTTAAGACTCTAGATCTTTAGACCCCAAGGTTTTGAGCTAATAATGTATGTTAAATATAAAGATCTAATAAAACAACCTTCTATTAATTTATAAGAGTGGACTTACGTGAGTTAAACCTTTTTGAGGACCTGACTAGGGATAGGAGTAGTTGGAGGCGTCATATTCAGGTTTTAGACTTCGGCTTTTTCTCTTAGAGTCGTTTGAGGAGTCCATGCTTTCGTGTCTACTATAGTCTCTTGTGTGTCTTGCTTAGTTTTTTTTGTCTTTAAGTTTTATTTTGTTTTATATGTGTATTGAATCTATTATGTGTTCTTTTTCACATGACGTGGCAGGTACGCATCTCTATCTTTCTCTATCCTTCTGGAGCCGGGGAACTCCTTTCTTTGGTCGTGCTCTCCTTTACGAGTATTAGTTACCGCCGTCCTTCCCTTCCCAGACCTTGCCCATAGTTTTCTATGAGCGGGACATACTGGGTAGGATGATGATGATGATGATAATTGAGTAAATTTACTTCTCTATATATTACATGTTTGATATATTTGGACGTGACTTAAGGAGTAATTCGTGAATGGTACCCGAAAAATGCTAGTCCACTAATAAACATGCGAGCCAAGAGTACGAGACACGTTAGGCTGATCTTATGAAGCAAACATAAAACTTTTGAACTAGTACTAAACCATTGTTATAATTTATTTTCAAAACCACCATTTAATACCACCTACTAAACGGACCGTAATAGTCTAATTGAGACTTTCTTTCCCAAACTCGTCACGTGTGACACGTGACATTTTAAAATCCTTAATATGGAATTATGTCTTAATAAACCTGGAGATTCTACCATTCCATTTCCCTCTTCAACCTTCCAGCAGGTGCAATTTTGTCCAAAGTTCTCTACTTTTCCTTTCTTTAATGGCGGGAGCTGAACAATCTTCACATACATAAATAAACGATCAAAAACCAAATTTCCACAATCATCTTCAAGATCTTCAAGATGCTCTTCAATGGTTTCATTCTGCGAAGACTAAATTCTATATTACGACCATGGCTAACACATGAACCACAATTACAAATCAAAATAGGGTTTTTTCAATCTCTAATTGTTGCCAAAAACCTAATTTTCGACATTTCAGCTTTAGACAATCTGATTGATGATGATGTAGAGTTGAAATTCTTGTTTAAAAGTGTAAAAATTGATGAGGTCATTGTTCGAGTTTGTCATTGGTCTTCTCCTGCTTTTAGTGTCGAAATTAATGGAGTTAATGTCACTCTGTTTCTTGAGTGCGTGTTTTTTTTCTCTTCTCTTGTTTGTTCGATTGAATTCTTTGTGATTTGTTTCCTACAATTATTTATTATTTTCATTTGATTTATTTAGGAAACGACTTGTTAAACGAGTAGAAGAATCTGTTGATGATTACTTGCACAAGAAAAAGAAGAAGATTCTTGCTGAAATTGATCCTCATGTAAGCTTTTATCTTCTATTTTTTTTGTTTGGGGTTTATTGGGAACAAATGATTGTTTAATACATTCTTTGAAATGGACACTGCTTGTTTGGAACATTTTATGTAATCATTGTTTAATGTTATCCAAAAGTTCTGATGAGGTAAAACTTGTTGCTCAATTATTTCTATTATAAAATTTATTTTGCTGCAACTATTAGAACGCACGAAATGTTTCTTCGGAGGAACGTATACTGCTTAGTTAGGTAATTCATATAGAATGAAAAAAGCTAGTGAAATAATTTTACTCCTTTTGTCCCTCAATTTGCACCACTTTTCAATTTAATTTGTCCCACAAATTTTTCACCCTTTCTTTTTTGTCAATAGTCCCACTCTTTTTGTTGCATGGTAATCGTAAGCATATATGTTATGATAGAGCATTGGGTGTACAAGCCGGTTATCTATGAAACTTCTGTTGAATCCTAATCCAAGTAGGACCAAGACTGGGATGATACTTCAAAGTGGCCTTTTTGGAGGAAATATATAAGCTTTTTGATATTTTGAGATGGATATAGGAGGTTGGATTGATGATGTCTTGTGAAAGAAAATAAAAAAGGGAAATTATCATTGGTGCCCCTGAGGTTTGGGCTATTATCAATGGTGTATAAACTTTTTTCTTTTTTCCAATGGCACCCCTGAGGTTTAATGGTAATTACAACCGTGACCTTTTTAAGTATTTCCGTTAAAATTCCGTTAACTTTTCGAAAATTAACCTAACTATGGATTTTTAATGGAAAAAAGTTAGGGGTACCATTGATAATAACCCATACCTCAGGGGTACCATTGATAATTTCCCATAAAAAAGTTAAAAAGTTAACGGATTTTTAACGGAAAAAAGTTAAAAAGGTCACGGTTGTTATTACCACTAAACCTCAGGGGTGCCATTGGAAATAAAAAAAAAGTTTATACACCATTGATAAAAGCCCAAACCTCAGGGGCACCAATGATAATTTCCCAAAATTAAGAAAGATCTTGAGAAAATCGGCTATGATCAAACCAATTAGGGATAGGGTATTTTGAGTTTGGAATATGACTAAGATTCAAAGATCAAATCTTTATGAAATTTTATGTGTGAGGGACATGGAAGAGGTTTTAGAGGAGTTTGGGTTTGTCAAAGGTATGATGTATGGTGATTGTGATGATTATGATATTGAATAGACGTAATAGCGTGGGATGATATGATGATGAGATTGAAACAACACTTAAATCAATTTTGATACAAATACATTACAAATTCGAACTCAAGAACTTCAAGAATACAATTAAGCTTGCTTAGGGTTGGATTAGCATTAACGACTTTTCGCTCTCCGATCCTCCAAGCGAGCAAAAAAAGCTAAAAGCTCAAAGTTTTTGATCATGAATTCACTATACATTTTCACTCATTGAGAATGATTAATTGTAATACATCTTGAAACTAAAATTATAAAAGAAAAGGAAATAACTAATTGACAGTTCAAATTTAACTTTCTAAGCTAACAACTAAGATTGCATATTTCTGGCCTATAACAAAACCTTACAAATTTGTACTTAGTTTCTTAGTCCAACTCGACTTTTGGTCTGATTAGGATTCTTCAATATAACCATGAGCAGGCTTGTAATTATTGGGACTGCATCTGCATCATCTATTCTCTCTGCTCCTTTTTCTCCTCCCAACTTTCAAGTAGTGTTTTGTATAATTTAGCCGATTTTTGAAGTAGCTTTTTGTATGATAGATTCATTTTTCTTTCGTTAGTTTAGGGAGTCGTGGGGTCAAATTTTCAAGAATGGATCCCAAGATTTCAACTTTCTCCTCTACATGTTAATGGATCTTGGGCATGCTCATAAGCTCTTCTTTAAGCCACTCTTACTAAGGAAGGCCTTAGGTTGGTTCTTGGCGTGTTGGATGTGAGTGAGGGTGATTTTCTTGTTGTTGCGGGTGAAGGAGTAGGTGTTCTTGTAACCATCATGCATTACCCTCGGATCAAACAACCATGGTCTACCCAAAATGACATGACAAGCATCCATGAGCAACACATCACTCCAAATCTCATCCACGTACTTCTTACCAATGCTTAATGACAAAAGGGCTTGATCTGTAATAATAATATCTTTTCTTTGGTCGAGCTATTGAATTGTGTATGGTTTTGAATGAAATATTGTTGGAAGGTTGAGCTTTGTGACCAAGGTTTGGAGGCCACGTTGGTACAAGTTCCACCGTCATTGATCGTCAATCAAACTTTTTCTTTGATCATGCATCGAGTATGGAGTATGGCTTCCCTCTCCAAATCTTCCTCTTGAGCTATTGTAGTATTTCTCACCATTAAACAATCTCCTTCATCAAGCATCTTTGAAACATACGGTTTGTCATCCACCATTTCTTCTTCTTCAAATGTAGTATTATTGAAGATTTTATATTCGGTTATAGTGATGGCTTTCTTGTTTAGGCATTCTCGAAGGAAATATGTTTGACATAAAGCATCAGTTTGGCTTTTATTTTTGAGAGAGGGTTGGTTTAGGGGTGGTTTGTGAGGTTGGTTTTGCCCATTGGGGCATATAGTTTCATGCATAGGTGTGAGTTGTGACTAGATTTGGCACTAGGCGTTGTCTTTTACTATAGTTCAACTTTGTGGGCTAGGTTAATACAGTTTTTGAGGGTTGCATATGGATGTAACTCTACAACCTTTGAAATCTTTTAGTCTCGTCCACTAAGAAAACATACCAAAGTTTGGGGTTCGTCCTCTGCTACTCAACTCAACACTTACATCACATATGATTCAATTTCGATAAATTTTTTTTCAGTTGTTCCAAGTGATGGAAATTCAAGAAGCTGTCTTGCACATATTTTTGCAGCTTTATTGCAACAATCTTTAGCCTTTTCTCCTTCATGGTTTGTTGATAGTCAAAGCCATTCTAGAAAATCGTTTGCGTTTAACTTTCCTTCTAACTCTCGATTGCCCACTTTGATGTCATTTTCAAAGTGGACTTACGACCCGTTTGGTTAGTGGTACTAAATGGTGATAATGAGAATGATTTATAGTGTAAAATTTCATCAAAAGTTCCATGTCATTTCCATGGTAATGAAACTTTGATCACAAAAAAATTTTTTGTTTACAAATTTCCATTACCACGTAATACCACCTCTCCCAATGGTAATGCATTAGAATAAATTTTATGAAGAAAATAAGATGATTGAAGTTGGACAAACATGACCTCAAGGTAGCCAAGAGATATTTCAACCAAAATTACACTAGTTTTTCATTCCCATTACCATCGGTTATTACCACCTACCAAACGGGCCGTAAGGATTTATTGTTTTCGTCCCTTTGATCAAGAGGTGTAGGGATCGCTTCTCAACTTTAGCCATCAAGAATTTTTAATTTTCTTCCTCATGTACTCTATGACAACGTCTGTATCTTGTCTTTTCTTTTGTCTTTTCTCTTTAAGCTCGAGGATTTCTTCTTAGAGCCTTTGATTTTTTTGCGGAGTCTTAGGCATCCATTTTAAGGTAAGGTGACGCTTAAGAAACTAGGGTATAAGCCAACTCTAACAGCACTATTCTATAAAAATTCATTTGATTTTTAATTTGAGATGGACTAAGATTGGGATGATAAGCAAGGGAAATTATGCTTAATTGAATTTTTTCGGTCATTGATAATGCAAGGATTTTGATTTTAGTCCCTTGACTTGTAAGATGGCTATATTTTTTTCTCTTCCATACATGTCTCCAATATGAGGAAATTTAGTTGCACACTCAATATGGGGTCTCAACCTTGCAACCTTTAATGTGAATTGACCTTAGTGGTATTTTGGCCAATTGGTGTCTCTAATCCACTTATACTGGTTCTATGTTGCTTATATGACCAGAACAAGCCTTTTTAGTTTTGTAACCTTTTGATTTTAAGGGAATGGTGTTATGCTAATTTATTTTGCCTCGAGTTTTTATAGCTAAATTGGGTATGAGTTCTCCTGCTTTTGGTTGCTAATTGATATGGAGTTGAAGTTCTACATCTGTTTGCTGAAATAGTTTACGGAAAATTGCAGGGGAGCACATTGCATGACACTATTGAGAAGATGATAATGACTGCTTCTTCAAAAAGCCAGCTTAAAGATTCCACAATGAATTTGTTATTGATGCATTGCTCTTTTTGTCTGACAGATGCAAGAATACGAGTGGAATATTCTGTTTCAGATGACAACTTTTCATGGTTATGTTATTCAAGAGAGCTTAAGGCACACTCTTCACATAAAGAACTGGGGTGTCTTTTGGGTGGGTTTATTGGTTTAGTTTTTGTTCCTTTGAGAGAAGCTGATTTTAATCTGGAAGCCTCTAAGCTGGAAATAGGAGTTGAAAAGAAAGATCATTGTAGTTGTATCCTTACTTGTGTAAATCCTTCTTTTGGTATTATTTTGAAAGATCTTAGCCTTCTGAGCTCTTCTATCACTGTTTCGGAAATGGACCTTTCATTATCTCCCTCACAAGTTGAAATGATGGGTGCATTTAGCAACCTACTTAATACAGAATGTAGACAATTTAGGAGTGGAAGATTATTATGGAGAATAGCCAGACGGAAAATTCGCAATTCTTTCCTGCCCACTAAATGTATGTTTTATAGCATTGTGCTGATAGCAATATACTGGCTACGCCTCGTCAAGGAATATCACTGTTTCCTGATATTAGTTGGATACTCTGAACACGGACTAAAGATGGCAAATGATGGTAAATTTCCAAAATTAGCAGAGCAACAAAGGAAGACAATTTCTCAAGTACTGGAGAAAGAACTTCCAGCAGAAGCCATAGCTAGTGCAAGGCGGGTTGCTCGTCATAGAGCAACATTGATAGAACCTTATGCTGAAGATATTTCAGTGCCACATATTGACAGTGATCCAACAAACTTCTGGTGGATAATATTGCCACTAGTTTGCATATGGAAGGCAACAATAAAACTTTTTCATATTGTTGTGACTGTGTTTCGTCTGCATAAGATGTCACTCAAATTTGGTCAACTTAGAAAGACTACTGAAGTTGTTGATCCCAGTTGTTGCATCTATCTCAGCCTAGGAAAAATATCAGCTGCAATTTCTTCTATAGATACTAGCTTTCCTCTGGTTCGTACAAATTCAAACTTGAGGAGAAGAACCACACACACTGATGCATTTTCGTTGTTTTTAATGGTAAAAGGGTTTCACTATATTTCCGAAGAGGGCATATCTGAGCAGTATACTTACTTCTCTATAGGATGTGTTGAAGTTACCTCTGCACATAATTTTCTTGATTTTGAAAATCAAGCTAGGCCTGAAACTTTTGGTGGTGCTCTTAAAAAACATTTGAAAGAAAGGTTAGATGGTCCAGAAACCATTGTTTCGGGGGAACCTGCTCTAATGTGTTTCCGTTCAAGAGAAGGGGAGACTGGTCATGAAAGAGTACCCATTTTAGATCAAATGCCTGGCGAGATTGAACGGATATGGAGAAGAATGCAACAGAAATTTCAGGGAAGCAAGGGCAACTATGATGGTAGTCCATGGGTTCTTTGCATTATTCAAAAATTTCTAGTATATCCTAGCCTTAAAAGCCCGGATGTGGGATTCTCAAATTGCAGTTTTATGGCAGGAAGGCTAAATATTGCATCAGGATACTCAACAATATTATCTATTGCCAAACTGAGGGAGCAGGTGCAGCATGCTTTCTATCAGTCTGGCTCTCACAGTGTTGTGGTTCCGTTGCATTCTTCGAAGACCTTTAAAGAATCACAGGAGAACAATGCTTTAATGGGTATTCATTCCTCTTCTTTTTGTGAGTTAGCCGAAGATCACGAATGTAGTAGTTTGAATTTCGCTATGAAGACAATGAAAATGAGTATTCTGAAGTTGCTTCCTGAAAAAAATGTTAAAATGAGAGCCCTCATTGCTGGTCCTCATTTCAAGATATCTGTGAGAAATGAGGAGCTTCCAAGTAACAAATTGGAGCCAAGTGGCAAATATGGTGAAAATGGGATTAATCTTTTAATTGATGTCAACAACATTGAGTTTGCTATTTGGCCAACTGCAAAGTTTGTGGTTGTACCATGCAAGGAAGATCAGAGCCCAGATAATTTTGAGTCGGAATTCTTCAAGTTAGAGGAATTTCTGGTTGAGGGATATCCGGATGCATTAAAGAATAAATATGCTTCAAAAGGACAAGTTACACACTTTTATTATATACAATTATGTGGCTTGAAATTATACTTTGAGGATTTGGGGTATAATCATTTGATGCAAATGCTATTATTGAAGCCGATGACTGTTAACCTCTCATCATCAAGGTTTGGAATTTCTGCTGCTCTTTCAACTTTTTCTATGCATTGAAATGTACGTATGTTCATTGTTTCTACACCCTCAATGTCACTGTTATATAGATAGTGAATGGAGCATTTGATATCATTTTTGGTAAAGGCTGACATGTAGAAAATTAGCAATGCTGTTTTAAAGGTTTCTTTAAGTGAAATTGAGATTTCATCGAAAGGCTAATCTGAGATAAGCAGTATACACCAATCCTTACGATGATGCAGTAACGGGAGTGATGCGGTTATTTTAACGCCTAAATATCGGTCGAATCATAGGATATTCCGTGATATGGCTCAAAACACGGTTTTTTCACACCTTTTATAACGCGAGATTGATTGGTTTGTTTGTTTTGAAACCCTTTTTAACACGGTGCTGTGATGCGATGTGGCCTTGTTTTTATTATGCATTACATTATGTAATGGCCATTGTGTGACATGTTTGAGAGTTGACGCAACGTTAAATCCCGATATATAACAACAAATGGATTTTCACAGTCAAAAAACACCGCATTGACCATTACCTAATGTTTGACGTCCTATATATCACTGTTACAACGTTATTTGTCAAGAAGTTTTTAAGGAAAAGTTTATTTGAACATCTCCCTAAATTTTAGAAAAATTCTTCTGACATCTTCCTGTTAAAATTTCATTAATACTATTAACTCTAATTATTACATATTAAATTATTGTTATTTATCATTTTAGTCATTAAACGAAATAAGTAACTACTAAAATTAATTATATACTAAAAGCACCTCATGCAGTGCAATTATAATAGTTATGGGTGTATTGTTGTATAATAAGATTATTTCAATAAAAAAAATACAGTTATAAGCTCAAAACTCTCTTATGTAATTTTTTTATAAATTCACACCAGTTTATTGCAATTTGCAAGCGCTTTCCGCGATACCGCGACCTCGATCTTTTTTCCTTGGTGACTAGAATTTTGATTTCTCTAGAGCATAGAAAGTATGAATGCATAGTAAACCATTTGAACAATTTTCAAATCAATCTAAAATATTGTCAACTTTTGTTGCTCTCATCTCCAAGTGACTGAAAGGAACTAAGGATTTTTTTCAATAGCTATTAAATATTTGTATTCTGGAGTCATCAATCTGAACAGTTTGTAAAAATTCTTTATTGCTGCTAGCTCCTCTTTGATTAACAATCAATACATTTGTGCATTCTTGAATATATTGGGTTACAATTTTATATCCAAGATTTCTTGTGTGATACTCAGTCATTAGTTTGTTATTCTGTCACTGCAGCATGTAATGGGAGAAAATAAAAATTAAGAATTCTGCAGGGAAATTATAGTTTGGGATGCTTGTTTTGATGATGTCATAAAGAAGAGACTTAAAAGTTAAAAGTATCAAAGTTTTTGTTATCCTTTCTGGTTAACTCATTTCAAAATGATCTCAGCCTCTTAGGTTTATATGTTTTCCACTAATGTTTGGCATTTTGTTGGATACATCAGACTTTATATTCTTGTATGTGTTTTTCAGTTCGACAGTTTATCTTTTGCACTTGGAATTCGCAACAGATGGGTCTTTTGCTAAGAACTGAGATGGTAATTGGCTGCTAATGAAATGGAAGATTGTTTGGAGTTCACTGAAAATACAGAAAATAAATGCTGCGTCTCAACTATTTAGAGGCTTAAAATCTCTCCTAAGAAAGCTAAAAAGCTAAAAACAACTGTCGATAATCTGATTTTTTTTGTCTCTCTATCCCCCTATCTTTAAAGTTGTCATTCCTTTCTCCTTGCACACTGTCTGCATTGTTCTGCTAGCCATTGTTCTTACAAACTCTGATGCAGGTCTTATTATATCCTCTTATAGTTAGTTCCTAGCATCTGTGTATTCTAATTTGCACACCCCCTGTGAACCATGATGTGGAAATTTTAAATGGATATATGATACATAGTTCACCGTTACACCTTTTGTTCTTTTGTTTTTAAAACAATACTGGGTAACTGATCATGTTTCTATATAGTTGTTCATGTCTCATTTACCAAAAATGTGTATTCCAATTATTGCTGGGGAAGATCACATGTTTTTGTTCACTTTTGTTGCCTAATATGCATATGCTGATACTCCCTTTGTCCTCGTAAAATCTCTTCATTAACTTCTAATATGTGAGAGCTTTTTTAAGTCAATGGGCCCAACTCAATGTGACAGAGGGTGTATTTCTAATGCTGAAGTCCTTATTGCTGTTGTATCTTTTTCCTTTCATCTACCAAAATGCCTATCTAGTCTTTTTCATGTCAAAAATATGTGTCATTTCAAATATATATCAGAGTGTGCTTTTCAAGATTAATATGTTCTCCACTTGCAAACTCTGTTATCACATTTTCATAATCAGTGCACAGTTTTTTAAACAATAATGGGTAGTAAAGAGTATGTTCCTATCTCTGTCTCCTGATCCTCTAACAATATTTATTCCAATTTGTTCTGAGGTGGATCACATATTGTTTCTCTCTCATTTTGCCTTTATTGTTTGGATAATTACTATTCCACTAATGATCCTATTGCTATTATATTGTTTCCTCATCATTTGCTGAAATACTTATCTAGCCTTTCTGTTTCTGTATAATGCTTTATGTGCCAAGTTTTTCTTTATGAATTTTTAATAATGTGTATATTTTAGGGATTGCATTTACTCGTTTGCGAGATCTGGTATTGCATATGCATTATCTGTACGAGGTGCCATATCGGGAGTTAACGGTTCTTTCTATGTGGACGAGTTTTCCGTGATTTTACAGGTACGCCTTTGTTAGTTACCTTGTTCTGGACATGAGTGTTGTGGATATGATTATCTCTTTGGTTTTTTTTCTTTTATTAGAACTCTTATACTAAAGATTTTCTTCTATAGTTTTGTTATCTTTCTTTTGTGTTTCATATGTCATCCACGGGTATAAAAAAGAAAAAAGTTTTTTCACCAAGTTGTGGGTTATGATCTGGAGCCATTTTCAATTTTTATGGCAGATTGTTAAAGGCCTATTTTTTCCTTCATTGACTCCTGCTTCTGGCTTACGGGAAGTCCCGAATCATCTGGTAATACCTGAAAACCAGTCTCTGCAGACAGGATCAATAAATGAGGAAATGTTTATTGGAGTGAACAAGGAGGATACTTTAAACTTTGAGAGTGTTATAAGCTTTGTTAGAGCCAGTTTTGAACTTGCACCATTTGATATTATCCTTCATAAATCCCGAAATGGAATTGATTCTAGAGTGTTTTCAATACTCTTTGATGCTTATAATATTCAAAACCCGAGCTTGGCAGAACTGCCTGATAGTGGAATTTGGCTTTCAATTCAGAAGGCATGTGTGGATGTCTCTATTGGTGAAGCTAAAGCTGAGGCAAATGTAAATTTTCATGAAGTTCGAGCTCTTATGTTTAGAAACAAAAATAAGATTAGAATTGCAGATACATTTGAAGAGGAGAATGCAGTTATACATTCGATTGATTGCATTTGTGAAGCCTCCCTTTCTTGTTGTACATTTGGTTTGTTGTTGGATTTCCTGAATGATATAAGAGTGCAGATTGGCACTGATAGTGAAACATCTAACATCAATCCCGAAAGCACACTCAGTTTCCCTTCCTTGATGATTGATAATCTAAATTCAAATCAAATTGAAGATGAAGGTTCAAATTCTAATATACCAGCTGTAGCATCGAGATATATGCTGCTAATAAACCTCACTGGTTATGAAATTTTCATAGGGACATGCTCAATAAAGAATGAAGTCTCTTGGGCTCGCCCGGCAGAAAAGCTCAACTTATCATTGTCTGTTGGAGAGGATTTTCAGAGTATTACTTTTCAGATCCAGGTGTGAATCTTGTATATATTTTATTTCAATCTTGATTGAAGATCCACTTTTTTATTTTTATTGCCTCTGCATCATCAGCACTCACCCCTTTCGGAACTTGCTCTATATATGACGTGTATAATGACTCAAAAAAGTTAAAATTTGTTTTCATTTTTCTGGATGTGTTTATCTTTTAAATGCTTTGTGTTTAATTGTTGAATTTTTAATGGGAATGACATTTAAGATTGCTTTACAGGGTGGTCGTATTCTAATTGAAACCAACATACTTCCCGAGTTTGCACATTGTCTAACTACATATTTTCAATTTTTTGGGAGTCTTCTTATTATGCATCTCCCTCATCAAAATGCCATGGATACCGCTGAAGGGGGTTTGAACGTGTTGGGAGAAGAGCGCATAGAAGAATTTTCTCAAACAAAAACTCCTCAGGCTTCTTCAAATAAACTCGAACTCTTGGAAGCTGTTAATATAAATGTGTCACAAGTGTCACTTTTACTCTTTATGATTGATGCCTCTCGTATGTCAATTCCTCTTTATTACTCTTGTTCACCTTGCATTGTTCTTTCTTTTTTGTTGTTGGTAAAAAAAAGAGAAGGGGAATATCAGAAACTTATAGATATTTTGATGCTTATATTCAGGAGTGATCAAGGGAATTGTAGGAAGGGTTGACTTGAACTTAAACTTATGGTTGGAGGACAGAAAAAAGAAATTCTTTTTTAACCTTTCCCATCTGGATATCTTTACTCAGATCTTAAAAGAAGGTGTAGGGAACTCGGAAGTAAAAATTCAAATGCCACATTTTTCTTCAGTAGGATCGAGCCATGATTCATTGCAGTTGAATCGCCAAGATTCTTGTAGGCCGTTTTTGTATGGAGAGGAGACATCTGTGTTGTCTAAAGATGCACATTGTTCGAGTTCGCTTGCTTCTGCTATAGACCCTGTTGCTAATATCTCTGGATCAGCGGTTGCCCAATCGTGTGAACGAGAGGAAAGTTATATCTTGGAGCGATTTTCTATTTCTGTATCTGCTGAGAAAGTTATCTCAGGAGATAACAGTGACACATGCTGTCCAACTCAGGGATGGTTTGGGAATGGTTCTGTTTCAGGTTTAAATCTGACAATTTCTCTATCTGAGATACAGGTGAAATGCTTATCTTTTTCCCTGGACCTATTAAAAGTTGACGCCTTTGATAAAATAACAAATTGCAATCAATTTCTGGATTTCCCCTTAGTACTATTACCTTCAAACATTGCTGATGTATAATTCATATTCATGTCTGACTTGATTTACTGTGCAGATGGTTCTTGCTACTGCTGAATCCTTTTCTAAGGTTTCTAAGAATGTTGCTGCTAATGATGGGGAAGAAAGGGGTAACACGTCTTTATACCAGAAATCTGAAAACGATTTTGAGACGGCACTACCTGATGGTAAATACAAGTGGTATACCTTTCTTTGGAATTAAGGCTTTGTATTGTTGGAAAAAGTTTTTTTGTTTGCAGTTTAGCTGATA
Organism: Amaranthus palmeri; assembly: GCA_019776075.1. Taxonomy (NCBI): domain Eukaryota; kingdom Viridiplantae; phylum Streptophyta; class Magnoliopsida; order Caryophyllales; family Amaranthaceae; genus Amaranthus; species Amaranthus palmeri. The sequence goes on from JAAKBH010000008.1 coordinate 403,574, forward strand.
TGATGGCTTTTCAGAGATACTGAAACTGAGTTTGCCGTTGCTTTCTCTTTAGGTGCTATTGTTGCTATTAAAGATGTCCATCAACACATGTATGTGACTGTTGAAAGAGTGGAAAACAAATATAAAATAGGTGGTACATTTCATTATTCACTTGCCGGAAAAAGGGCTCTTTTCAGGGTAAGGATGTTACTAATCTAGTTCTGATTTATGAATTCGTCTCCTTTAAATGTCTGGCTTGATTTCATGTTCTGGTTTAAAGTTTGATTTCTTAATCCTCAAAAGTGAATGGATTCCTCTTGTGTTTGAATTGGATTTTGATGTTTGAAAATACTTTTAAGACCTTGGAGTAGGTTCTGAAGTACTCTCTGCTAGTAGGATGCGGAAATTCTTGTGTATCTGAAGATTTTTTCTGGCTTGCAACGCACATAGTTTTGCGTTGATAATGGAAAATATTTTACTCCTGAGATTAATGTGTCAGATATTTGTTTAATGTTGGAAATCACTAAGTTTGAAGATGAGGGAGGGATTCATTATGGGGATTTTTAAAAGAGCTGACATGCTCAAAGATGAATTGGAAGGTGCTAGTGAAGATTTTCTGGACCATACAGCTTGAGACAAATATTGAGGGGGAAATGGACAAATAGATTTGTTCATGATGCAATGTTGTGGAGCTTAATGTGTGCAAGTTGTTCTATGGAATGTTTTATCAGATTCAATGATTACTCTGAAAAATAATCTCAGTGTAGAATTGAAGCTCACCTTTCTGCTGGGAGCTTAATAGCCATACAATCGCTTGAATGGAAAATATTTGTTTTTTGAAATTAGTTTCAGGATTATTGATAAGTTTAAACTAACTTCTTGTTTTTACTTAAGTTTGTCTGATTTTCTGAATTGAACTATGTCTACTGCTGAAAAAAACAATTCCTGATAGATTATAACATTTCCTCTTCTTATGCGTATGGTTTTTGGCTATGCAAACCAAGAACATAATGGATATCCTAGTTCAGAAATCAGAAAGTTCTGGGCAAACAAAACTTAGGCTGATAAATTATGTGGTTTGGGCATTTGATGATTGGATGCACGTAAAGAACTTCATTGATCAGATTCTCTTCATCCTGTCACATCTGGGAATGAACCTATCAAAATAACATATATTATTGCACTGATGTGGATTTTGTTGTATTCTCACAGAATGCTCTAATAATGTCAGACAATTGTTAAAAATACTTTGGCGGTCCAGCCTTTAGTCACACTGACAATGAAGAAAGTACAGTTAGGTGTAGTAAGAAAGCCGGGGGTTTAATGAATGAAGATTCTATAATAAGTAACTTTATTAGTTAGGGTAGAGTTTGTTATGGTTATATTGTCATCAAAGTACATCTGTTATATTCTGTTAAATAGTTTTGTGCCTATATATACCTGGATTGTAATTAGGAAAGGTATTGAATAAGAGGAATATATATGTGAAAGTATTGTAGCACTGGAAACCTGCTTTTCTATTTTCTTTCCTTTCTTTTCTTTTTCTTTTTTCTTCTTAAATTGGTCCACTCATTTTACAGAAGCGTAAGAGAAGTCTATCACACCTTTCTCTTTCTAGGTGTGTTGAACATGAAGAGTGATCTTATTGAGTGTACAAAGATGATGTGACTGAAAAGATGCTTGATGCACAAATATATCAGATTTTGTTACAACTTACGAGTAATTAAGTTACGAATCAAGAAAACTGAGTAGCATAGTGTGAAATGCGGTAACTATTGCGATCGTGGTAATGGAACGGTGATGTGGTGACGGGACGGGAGTATTGCAGTTATCGTAACACGTAAATGTTGGTTGAAATCTTAAGATATCCCGTGATACGACCCAAAACACGGTTTTTTTTACACCTTTACAACATGAAAAAATCGGTTTGTTGTTTTTGAAAACCTTTACAACGCGGCCGTTGATATGATGCAGCTTTGTTTTTACACTTTGCCGAGTAGGCACAATATATCAAACACTTTTTATATTGAAATACCTATGGAAGCATAAATATAACATTTTTTCTTTTTCTTTTTCTCAATTCATTTACAGGTTAAATGGAGGAAGAGAGGATTGTGGAAATTTTCATCGCCTTGGTTCTCCTTGATGTCACTTTACGCTAAGACTGATTCAGGGGTACCATTACGTCTGAATTATTTGGGATCATCTGGTTTTGTTGAGATCTCCAGCGATGATGATGGTGCATGTGCACTTTGGAAAATTGCTCCCTGTAAGCATGAGGATTATGAGGATGATGTTGGTCTAAACCCATTGAATTACCTGTGCAAAAGCACTTTTTATCTTGTCAATAAGAAGAATAATTGTGGTGCTGCTTTTGTTGATGGTGCTTTGGAATTTGTAAAAAAGCCTGGAAATCCTTTCAAGTTCAAAATTCTCCATGATCTTACTGTGGGATCTGACCAACAGTGGTCTGATGTCCATCAACCTGAAACTCACAATCGTGTGCTCTTGGATGATCATGAAATATATGAAGAAGCTGGAATGGTCCCTTGCATAAATTTGACAATTGAAAAAGCTTCCTTGATTATTGTGCATGAACTGTCTGGTCCAAAACATAAATTGCCTCTGCTTCAGGGATCTGTGGATGGTACCAAACTCTTTATTCAGATTCTCCCACAGAAAACCAGGGTGATGAGCATATCAACTGCTATGCTGTACTACTTTGATGTGCATAGATTCCTTTGGTGAGTTATTCTTCAGAAATATAGCTTACTATTTTCTCCATCAATCATGCACTACATAAATACATTCTGCAAATGTCAGGAGAGAATTCGTTCAGCCAATTGAAATGTGTGCTTACTGGCGATCAACATCCCTTTCGTTGGCTTCAGAAAATCGTGGGACGGATAGTCACCTTTATTTCAGAATGCAGGAGGTAAGGAGATGAATATACCCAATGTGGCTTAAGCTAGTAGTCAAAAACTTATTCCTAATACTTCTTTTTGGGGTTTTCTTGCTTCTACAGCTGGATTTATCATTAACAGAACGCTTGTTGGACATACTACTGTATGTAATTGGAAAACTGGATTTGGCTGGCCCATTTTCTGTCAATAATTCTTCTGTAGTGGCCAACTGTTGCAAGGTTCTATCCCTCTCAAGCTCTCAAGATAAATATGACAAATTATGCATGCATTGTATATGTTTTCATTAGCTGAATGGTGTTCACAGGTAGAAAATCAATTTGACCTGGACCTTCTTTGCCGTTTCAATGGTAACCAATCTGCAAGAGTGGGCAGAAGGCGTTCAGCTGTCTTTTTGAGGTGTCTGCATGTCTGATTTTTTGCCCTTTATCATTCTTGTTTCGGTTTATAAAAGTTTTGTGCTAAGAAAGCTACAATAATTATTTTCTCTTTTCAATTTGAGTTTATAGAATGTTGCATCGGGCTTTAAATTTAAGTCTTGAAATTTTTGCAAGTTTTACTTGTGTCATTATTCGAAGGGGCTGGGGGGCTGGCAGTGTGGGGGAATATCTTGGAGAAATACTTGCGTTAGCGTATGTTGAGATTCTTTTCAAGTACAAATCTTGAAAGATTATTTCTGTAACAATTGTTTTTTTTTTGTTTTACGAGGATGGAAGTTGCAGATGATGTTTGTAATGTATTTATGAAAACTCATTTGCCCTTTCTTATATGTGAAGTTGCATATGATATTTGCAAAAAAGTCAATCAAAAACAACATTTTTTTATATATCTTAAGCTGAGGTTGCATACACCTAACCTTAAACCCACCTTGTCATCAGTTTGTTTGTGTATTGCCCATTAAGCTCCCTTTCTAAAGCCCCATCCTCTTTGACTCACACGATTCTGTCTGCAGGATTTTGTTCCTTTTGGTATGTTATTAGTAGATATGTTGTATCTTCTCTCTTCTTGGTCTTTGTTGTTTCATGTAATTTTCTTTTCTTTCCTCTATCATGGGTTGCTTTCGGTTGACCCTAATTGGATAATTTGTTATTTATGGTAGTTTGATTCCTGTTTGGTGCAATGAAAAAAAAAGGCCTCTAATGGACTGTAGTTATTATTATTCTATTATTGTCAGTTTTATGTTAAATTGATTCTGTAATTTTTCCACATACCTAAGCACATCATTTGTGACCTGCTCCCTCCAATTGCTTTGTTTGGTGACAATTTGATTTTCATACAAGGCACCTAGAGGAGCCTCCAGGAGCATCTTATGCAACAATTGTGCTTGAAAATCCTGGAATATCTTCAACTTCTTCAGTTCATGTACCTCTTTCCAGATCACAGATCTTTGCTTGGAGAACACGCATTGTATCACTAGAAGGTAATCTCTGTTTTGTGTGTTGTCTGTTGTGAGATGGATGTATCTGCCTATTATGAAGATGTAATGATGATGATTGCCTTTCGTTGTCCTTGCAAAGTATATGCGTAAATCCTAGCCAATTTTCCTGAGTCGCTTGAACATAATCAACAGTTTTTTATGGTTATTGTAAAATGAATGGCATCTTTCTTCTGTGGAAGCAATTCTCTGTTTTATTTTGCTACGTAAAGCTTAAGCTTCATCAAATCAAGAAGTTGGCTTAAATTCTTCGAGACAAATTAATAACCTGTGATAAAAAAAAAAAAACTATAGTGAGACCTTAAAACTTAAAAGTAAATGTTGCCAGCTCCCTGTTTCCTTTGGTGTTAACTTGTTGACTGTTGAGAATAGATCTGGATTAGTACAAGACTTTTCACATATCATTGCCAAAATGGCCGAGAAACAATACTTTAGCTTGTTATCTTGGGAATGTTTTTTCTCCAGCATGTAAATATAGTACTGTTTATCTCTTAAAATTATGGTATGCATTTAAAATTGACAGGCACTGTCACTTTGTGTTTGCTCACGATTCGCATGATAAAATTTATCTGAACCTCTAACGTATTTTAATCATAACAATAGTTCATTACCACATTGCCATTATTGTGTTTGCATACATAATGTGAGAGTGAGGGTCAAATTTTGCGGTGGGAGTTGGCTGGACTCGTGATTCCACAAACTATAAAATCTGAACAACCGAATCATGATGTTGAGATCCTTGACTAAAACTCTTAATCTGGAATCCTAGTATCGAATTTGATTTTTCCCCCTCCTCTTGCCTCCTGTCTTTGATGGTGAACTAAAATAATGTGAATTTTTTAATTCTGTAAACAACCTAATATAAAATTTCTCCCTTTTCATACCTCATCAGACCATATCCAAAGTATTCCAACAATAACAGATGAACATGACAGAGACCTTAAAAATTCAAACAAGATCACCTTTGAGTCTGTGCAGTAACACAACCTTAGTTGGATTTAGAGTTGAGGTTCTGATCATTTATCGAGACTGAAACGGAACTGATCAAGCATATTCTCCAATCAGGCCATTATTTGTGGATACAATAAATTACTTTTAGTAACACTGTTAAGATCATTTCATGTATGGAGCTATATATCAAAAAAGGTTTACCTAGTGAGCACGCAAGATGGGGCTAGTTTCAATGTTTGATGATGATACTGTTTAATCTTCAGGTGGTTTTCAAGTATAGCTAGTTTTATCTGAATTTTCTTTCTTTTTGATCTTCACAGATTCACAAACCTGTCCTGGGCCGTTTATTGTTGTCGACATTTCAAAGAACGCTGAGGTATAGAACTGTACGGCAGAGGTTTATTCTTCAATTATATTTGAAGACTGAAGTTGCAATTTTGACGTAAATCTACCCTGAATCAACATGTTTATGATTGGACCTACAATTTTCAGGAAGGTTTATTGCTTAATGTCTCCCCATTACTTAGAGTCCATAACAATACTGGATATCTAGTGGAGTTGCGTATTCAGAGACCTGAATCAATGGAAGATGAATCTGCATCAGTAGTGCTAAGAGAGGGGGACACTGTTGATGACTGCATGGCAGCATTTGATGCGATAAGGTTGTCTGGTGGGACAAAGAAGGCACTTCTATCATTTGGTGTTGGTATGCTTTAGCCAATTCATTTCATGATTTCTGTTGCTTGTCATAATTTCTTCTTTTAATTTGATCTATTGCTCTTCACATTTCTCCTGTTTCTAAATGCATACTCTTTTAAATGAGGTGTTTTACCTACTTGATTAGAATTGCTGTTTTTGTTTGATAGACTACATGATGTAAATAGCATGGTTTGAAGTAGTTAATGTAAATAACTAATGGCTTAAACAGGCTTTTCAAGATGACATTATATCTGATGTGCCAGCTTTGTGGATAATTAGTTTCGAAAAAAGCCATCGGTGATGGATGTGTCTAAAACATAGAAAGTTATGAATCAAATACCATTTGCCAAAAACTGAAGATTCACTTATCTCTATTTTGAGTAACAGCCCCTTTAGTAACTCGAATTACCTAGATCCAATTAATGAGAATAGTAAAAAAAACACCAGTGTGTAGGGATACTAAGTAAATATTATAAAATTTAAAAAGAGTAAATACCATAAAGCTCTAGTTTGTTATTATGACCAGTACAATGTTCTGTTGGTCTTTATAGGCTTAGTTGAACTACATGAATCCTTGAAGTGATACAGCTTTGGTAATTAATAATAAACACCTACATTTTTATGGTGATTATCCTATTTATTTGGTGGGATGCATTAGGCTTAGGGAGATAATATGACAAATGAAACATTGGCAAGCATCAAGCTGGAAGTAATTTAACTACAAACCTAGCTTTTTGCATTTTCTGTGGAAAACTTTACTGGATACAAGTCTTGATGAAAATACTCCTCATATATGCCAGCTTTCCAGTGAGAAGAACCAAGCTGTAATTTACTTTTTGGCTGAAGTATTCTTTTGTAACAAAATTTACTTCATCTATTTGATGCAGGTAACTTTGTTTTCTCATTTCGACCTAAGATAAAGGATCAAAATGATGCTTCAAAAAATTGCTCAGTAGAATGGTCTGAAAACCTTAGAGGGGGAAAGGCTGTGCGTCTATCAGGTGTCATTGATAAATTAAATTACCAAGTTCGCAAAGCTCTCTCATCTGAGTCTTGGAAGTATTCCTTTAGCACTGCTGCTTGTTCAGTGAGATCGGGAGATTCTGCTGTGAATCAAATGCATTTCTTGGTCCAGAGCACTTCAAGAGATGTACCTATCGTGCAGCCTGATGATCATCGTAAAAGTAAGAATTCATCAATTGCATTGCAGGAGCAGAAGGAAATTTTTCTTCTTCCAACCGTGCGAGTATCTAATTTACTGGATTCGGATATTGATGTACTATTAACTGAAACAGGTAATATGAGAAATCATAGAATTTTGTGGGTCATATGTATATGTATGTATAGTTATTTAACTTGACCTGCTGACTTGGTGCAGAAATCTCTACAATTGATGGCTTAAAGAATATCAACCACGCTACTGTCCAATGTGGGTCATCTGTTGATCTATATGCTAATCCTGCTGTAATTTTCTTCAACGTTACATTAGTGATGTTTAGTTCTAGAAGTAAGCCTGTGAACTGCAGTCAATGGCTCAAAAAGTTGAGTAAGAAGAAGGATGGAATTCAGTTTTTGGATATTGATTTAGAATTTTGTGGTGGGATGTACTTTGCTTGCTTGAGATTAGCTCGTGGTGACAGGGGCATGCTAGAGGTAATATTTTTTATGGAAGTTTGTTGCAAAGCTAGCATGTGATATTAACTTCTATATTTAATTGTTAACTTAAAAAACATTATCTTGATTTCTTTGTGGTCAGATAAACAGCTGAAAAATGTTTGTGATGCAGGCCATTGTTTTTACTCGATACACATTGAGAAATGACACTGATTTTTCTCTGTTCTGTGTTGCAACACATCTGAAACCTCTGCCTAGGTGCTTGCTGTACCTGAAGTGATAAACAATTAAGTTGTTTTGATAATGTTGTTTTTCCTTTACTGAAAACTCGTATCTTATTTTATGCAGAAATGAAGCTGGAAGTCATAGCATCAATTCTCCTCCACATACTGGGACACTTTTGCCTCCAAACTCAACTAGATCTTGGTTCATGAAGTAAGATGTTCTGTCTTTTTTTCTCATGTAACAAATAACTAATAAACTTTTCGTTCCTGGAGTTCTGACTAGTGCAATCTTCTTCTCTCTCCTTCCCTCACCCCAAGAAGAAATGGAAAGTTGATAAGACATATAGGAAGAAGAAAGAACTGAAATATATGCTGTATTTCTGTTTGTCAGATCTAGTAAGCTGTCTATGACATTGTTGGATGAAGAATCACCCAAGTCTATTTTGGATTTGGATGCCTTATCAGGTCTTGCAGAGATGCAATTTATTAAACTTCAAGAACCTGGAATCAAGTATTTGATGAAGTTTGGAATCTCTTTGGGGCCATTAGTGATTAAAACAAATGTGCCAGCACAAATGGTCTCTATTGTCCCTCGGTTTGTTATATACAATGAATCAGATGAACAAATTTTTGTCCGACAACGTTTCTTAGAGGTTTGTTCATGATTTTTTTTTCAGATTTTCTAATATGCATTTTCCATTTCCGTAACTAGATGGAATTTTGTCCCATTAACTCATTTCATTTTACTGCATTTGAAGGATGACTCCGGAGATACAGTTAGAATCAGCAGTAAACAAAAAATCGCGTTGTTTTTCAGGGTTGGATCCCATGATAAGCGAGATATTAATGTGCTGAATAAACTTCTGCAAAAGCACAAGGTATTGGATGATGATGCATCATTTTTGGTGCAATTTAGTCCAAATGAAACTATATGGGGATGGTCTGGTCCAGTTTGCGTGGCTGCACTTGGATGTTTTTTCTTAAAATTCAAGAGAAATGTTATATCTCCTGTGCGTGAGTTGGATCTTGCAACAAGAGAAGATGACATTGTTTGGGAATATGCAGCTGTTCATGTGGTTGAGGAAGGTTCTACCTTTGTGTTGCATTTCCATCGACCACCGGACACCGCTTTGCCTTATCGAATTGAAAATCATCTTCTTGATGCTTCGATTACCTATTATCAAAAGGTTTTTTTCCATCGTACTGAATAGTATATAGGGTTCTGTCAACTTTGTAAAGGACTATAGAGGTAACCTTTGCTGTACTCTTCCCTGATTGTTTTCATTTCCCAGGATACATTTCAACCAGAAACTCTCGCATCCGGAGCCAGTGTAAGCTATGTTTGGGATGATGTGACTCGACCACACAAACTCATGGTCAAAATTAATGGTAATTCCCACCCTCTTCAAATGTAGTTAGAACTAGAATCTAGTAATGGAAACTTCAGTTGCTTAGCATAATATGTAAGATGGGTGGTGGTGTGGACTGGAACAAACCTTAAAGCCTCTTGTTCAAAGCAAGATATCTTCCTGTTGTGATGCAAGTTGCAACGTATCCTATGTATTTATGTGGAAAAGTCCCTTAAAAAAGTTTCTATATCTCTTTAGTACGGTGTTGGTATTTTTGTTGTTTAGTAAGGCTGTGTCTTCATGGGAACAAAAAGAAGTTTAGTCTTTGATATCTAGAAAAAATTATGTGATTTGGAAATCATGACATTTCTCACCTGGCCTGCTTTCTTAGGTGCTCATATGCTACGTGAAATCAACTTAGATAAACTGCGTCCATGGAAATCCTTTTTTCGAGTTCGGAAACAGAGAGATCTGGCATCTCAATTACCGCTAGATACCAGAGTTTCTGTCAGAAAGGGAGAAAATGTTGTTCGAACAAATGATAGTTATGTAGGGAATGTAGGGTACGAAGTATATGTTGACGGTCCTACTCGTGTTTTGCGAATTTGTCACTCACCTGGAAGACGCAAAGCAGATAGCAAGTATCAGTCATGCAACAAGGTTCAGATGAGAATCTCGTATTTTGCCATTCGCTTACTTGAACCTTGTAAGCAGGTAAGTGAAAGAATGGAAAAAAAAAAATGCATAGTATCAATAGTTAATTTAACATCTTGTTATGAATGCTTGTTCTAAGATATGATATCCCTTAGCATGTTTTATAAAGATAGTGTGCTACTGTGTGGTTCTTCAACAAGCGCACCGCTACTTTGTTCTTTGTTTGCATCTTGCATGTCTCTTATTTTGTAATTGAATTTTAGGATCTGCTCGAGGATGCTGATCCCTATGATATGTCAGCTTATACACCATTTCTTATTGGGAGAGTAGAAAACATTACTATTGATTCCATCTTCATTGATCAACAGAATTATAATCAAATTAGGGTACAGGTGAGTTCTTATCCTTCCTTTTCTGATTTTGCAATAATTTTTTGTTTAGATCCCTTATTGACTGGTTCCTGGAACCGTGATGGATCTAAAAGATGAATTGTGGATCACACTTTTTACCGAGTAATTTGTGGCACTCTATTATCTCTATGTTGCAGTCAATTAATGTGGATGAAAAATGGGTTGGAGCTCCCTTTGCTGCTATGCTCAGGAGACATCTGACATCCAACAATGTCTCAGATGACTCTGTTCTCTTTGTTGTCTTTGTCTTATTTCCTAGTACCACAAATGTACGGGATGTCAGATACTCCTCTATCATTTTGCAGGTAAGAATCGTTATCCTTGTTTGCATGCTATGCTATTGCTCTCATGAGTGTTACTATTGTTGGAATCTGACATGTAAGATGTAACAGAACTTATTCTCTCTACATGTGTATCAGCTCTAAGTTTATGAACATATGCAATTAATTTATTGATCAAATTGTTTTTTTGGAAACAGCCAATTGATCTGAACCTTGACGAGGAGACGTTAATGAAAATTGTTCCTTTTTGGAGAACATCTCTCAGTTCAAATATCCAGAGTCAGCAATACTACTTCGATCATTTCGAGATCCACCCTGTTAAAGTTAGTATTTTGGTCTTCTCTTATTAATTAATCCCAACAATACCAGCTATTTGTATGTGAAACTTAACTTGCATATTGTATTTTTATTAAGATCACAGCAAGCTTTCTCCCAGAGGATTCATACTCAAGTTATAGCTCTGGACAAGAGGCACTGAGGTCTCTGTTGCATAGTGTCATCAAGGTAAATAGAGTACCAGTTTTCTCCTTGGGCTTATTGTTTTATTGTACAAGGTTTATGTGTATTCTTATTTTTTCATGTTATCTTTTATTGGTATTGTGACTCTAGATTCCTGCCATTAAGAATCTAGAAGTAGAACTCAACGGTATATTGGTCACTCATGCTTTAGTAACAACTCGTGAACTGCTTTTGAGATGTGCTAGGCACTATTCTTGGTTAGTTTTCTGTTCTACTTCCTTTTCTTGCTTCTCTTTTCCCTATATCATTGCTTACTCTTGTTTTATTCTGGCTCATAGGTACGGCATGCGGGCTATCTATATTGCAAAGGGAAGTTCTTTGCTCCCACCAGCTTTTGCATCTGTCTTTGATGATTTGTCATCCTCCTCTTTGGATGTTTTCTTTGATCCTTCAAGCAGAGTTCGAGGTCTTACCCTTGGTAATACGTTTTGATCCTTTCCCTCAATATCCTAATCTGTAGATACTCTCCTTAGGTATAGCTAGATGCAAAAGGATGGCAATAAATAATTGATTGGAGGAGGATCAACTTCCTTTTCACTTGTAAAATCCCTTAAATTTTTTTACGTGTTTTGGCAGGAGTTTCGAGATGCCTTCCTTTGTCATTTCTGAACCATACCGTTATCTAGTGTGCTTCAAATATGGGATCACAATCATCTCTATTAACTGTTATGCTTATTAGTATATCTATCTCATAGAACAAAGTAGCGATATATTTGTTGCTCTTGGCTTATGAAACTTCTTATTGGCCAACCATCTGAGACCAGGATTAAAATCTGAAACATTTTTTTTATGCACTCTTACAATGCAAGTGCCTCATTTCATTGTACACATACTTTGGAAAGGGGAGAATTAAGTTGGGGTTAAGCGTGGAGAGTAAAGTGTAGGCACTTTGATAATTCTACGCAAAACGTAGTGTGAATGTGTTATAGAACAAACGAGAGAACTCACCCAAAAGACTAGCCTAGTAGGTGAGAGAGCCCATTTACTCAATAAACCCCACATTAGTTGCCCATACAACTAATGTGGGATAACCCGTAACCTTCTAATGGCCTCAATTCTATTCCATTACAGAATGTATTCCATTACAGCATGTGTGACAAAAATTGAAAAAGAGGAACGGATGAACTGTTAGTTTATTTTTAGCAGTCAGAAATGGGATATGTAATTAGAGTGCGGAGGCTTACAGCCAGTAATATTCTGAATTTAACCATTCACTGCTAGAGCGGCCTTAGCCCTTGCTGCTTGCTCCTGAATCCCTCGCCCATGATTTTTTTTCTAATCTATTAGCTTCTGTGATAGGTACATTTAAGTTAATCAGAAAGTGTATCGAAGACAAAGGCTTTTCTGGAACGAAACGATATTTTGGTGATCTGAACAAAACTGTAAGTGTTATATTCCGTATTTCGTTTTGGTGCTGTCTAAGTGTCTATGCTCTTGCTCATAATTTTTATCTTTTTTTTTTGCAGTTAAAAAATGCTGGATCCAATATACTTTTCGCTGCAGTGACTGAAGTTTCAGATTCTGTACTCAAGGGTGCGGAAAGTAGTGGTTTCAGCGGCATGGTAATAACAGCTTTTGCAGTGTCACTTGAATTTGTCTTTTGTTTGTTAAGATAATATAGAACAAGGGAATGCCGCTTGACATGTTCTCATTGTGCATATAGATGACAGGATTTCATCATGGAATACTAAGGTTAGCGATGGAGCCATCATTACTGGGTACAGCTTTCCTGGAAGGTGGCCCTGATAGAAGAATTAGGCTTGATCGAAGTCCTGGAATTGATGAGGTAAATCTCAATTTGCAGAATTATGATAAAAATAATTGTCCGAGGCCTCCTAAATTAAGTTAATGTCTGTCATTTTGGCTCATTGTACATCCATGTTACTCAGTTACATGTTTAAGTTTCAGACTTAGCAACTTTCTGAATCTTTGTCCATAATTTTGATCCAAATTTGAGTGTGAAGGTGTCATACTAATGTTGGAGTGTCGAGAATTCGATACAGGTTTTTAAGGTTAAACAAAGATTCCAAGTAAGATAGTTACAAATTTTTAATTTTGAGGTTAAACAAAGAGCCCAAGAAAAATATTTGCACTTGTTTATAAGTCATCATCAGAAGAGTAGGATTGACGAATACCTTTAAATTTGTATTTATTCTAGTTCGTCATTGACTTGCTAATGCAGGTTGCATTTCTTCTAGACCAAAGCTTTTTTGCCATAGTTTCTTGACTGGATCTTTCTATGCAGTTATATGTTGAAGGATATCTGCAAGCTATGCTGGATACGATATATAAGCAAGAATATTTGAGGGTTAGAGTGATAGATGATCAGGTAATGCTGTTTGTGTTGTATCCGCGGCATTTATTTTTTTGAAATTGTTGGCAGCTTATCAAACAGGAACAATTAAGTGGAATTTTTTTTGGTGCAATATAGTTAGTCCACACATCTTGAATTTGCTTGTGCAGTTTACTGGTTGGTCACTGCAGTTTGACTTTCTAAACATGTAGATTTTTTATCAGTGATCCTGAAATATTTGCATTTTGTTATAGAACAAACGAGAGAACTCACCCAAAAGATTAGCCTAGTAGGTGAGAGAGTCCATTTACTCTATAAACCCACATTAGTTGCCCATACAGACGATGTGAAACAAAGTCCCATAACCTTGTAATGGCCTCAAATCTTTTCCATTACATTCAAACGCCCATAAGATCCAATGTTCTCGTTGCTCGCGGCAAACCAGGCCACCACTCCGAGTCGTCTCCGATACCAACAAAAAAGAAATCTCACCCAAAAAACTAGCGTAGTTGGTGAGAGAGCCCATTTACTCTGCAAAACACCACATTAGTTGCCCATACAACCTATGTGGGACAAAGTCCCATAACCTTGTAGCGACCTCAAATCCATTCCATTACACATCTACGGATAGAGTATTTGTTGGGATTTTGTGATTTCATCATTAATTCTTTGTTGTCAATTGTCACCTTGTTTTGTCTGGGTGCTTGTTTGAAAGCACGGCTAGTTGTAATTTGTAAAGGACTACAGAAAATATGGTATGCAGTCTTTTTGTAAAATACCATGTAGAGAGTTCTGTTGGAATTTTGTTATTTCATCATTCAGTTCTTAAGTTCAGCTTAAGAAACAATAAACTTCTCTAATATAGTTAGGTGTGGCATGCTGATTAGCTTTTTCTTCTGACGCCATAGTATTCTGAGATAATTGCACAATTTTGGCAGGTTATTCTTAAAAATCTACCTCCAAATAGCTCACTTATTGATGAGATCATGGATAGGGTGAAAGACTTTCTTGTTAGCAAAGCTTTGTTGAAAGGAGACCTTTCAACCAGTTCTCGCCCTCTCAGACACCTTCGAAGAGAGAACGTAAGTGTATCTCTTTACCAAAGTATTTCTTATTTAAAGTTGGAAATTGATATTCCTAGTCTTTAGAGTTCTATATGAGAAACTAAAGGGAGATATTGAGCCTTAATACATTGATTGGCGCATTCTGATTTTGTCATGAATAACCAACATCATTCTATTTTATAAAATATTAGCCTTACGGCCGTTTGGTTATGGGTAGTATTAAAGTGTTAGTAGTAATGAAAATTTAGTGTGATTTTGATAGGATTTCACTTCACAAGATTTATAATAATGCTTGGTTCACTCCCATCATCTTTTTTTCTTCACAAATTCATTCTCATCCATTACCACTTGAAGAAATTATAATTGATGGTAATGAAAAATTATGAATAAAAACTTTTGTTTTAAGATGAGAGATTTACTACCACGGAAATGAAATGGTAAATTTCATGAAAATTTACACTTGATCTAATTCTCATAACCACTATATATAACTAAGTACCAAACAGCCGTAAGAGCTACTTATATCATAACAAGTGGCGGATATAGCAAGATGTCAAAGATGTCAATTAACATCACATGAATTTGCATGAATCGGTAGAACTATTATTTTTAACACTTTAAATCAAAGGTTTGATTCCCACTCCTAGCTGCATAACATTTTTAAATTTCTTTTATCTACTTCTTTTGCTTTTAAAAAAATATAAGTTTTGGGGGGTTTCAAATTTACATTAAATTTTGCATTTTTAAAATTAATTTGGTACAAATTAAGAACTAGTTGGGCTTCCATTAAATTTTGCATTTTTAAAATTAATTTAGTACGAGTTTTTTGTTAGAAAACTATTCTTTTTTTTTTCTGAAAATGACTCCTAGTAGCATAACTTAATATGAAATTTGGTTCACCTTTGGAAGTTTGTTTTTCAATTAAGCATCTTTATGAAAACTTTGGTTTCAATATGCACAATATAACAGGAAGTTTTATTTAAATTATCGACATCATTTTCTTTATGGATATGCCCTTGATCTAACCCTTAAGAATAATGTAAATATTACATGATAATTGATTCATGGAACTTGAATGCCATTTCTAATTTGTTCTTTGAATTTTTGTTTTACTTGGTATGGAAAACTTTATGATTATGCAGGAATGGAGGATTGGGCCAACTGTTCTAACCCTGTGTGAGCATCTCTTTGTGAGTTTTGCGATTCGCACTCTGAGAAAGCAAACAGATAGCACTGTGGGAAAACTCAAGCTGAAAGAAAAGTGGGTTCGTAAGAGCGGAGATGATGGATCGAGCAGTAGCTCTGATGGTTCCATCTCCAAAAAAGCTAAAGGGAGGTTTTCATGGGGTTTTGGCAAGTTTTTCTTGTCAGCAATGGTGGCTTATGTTGATGGAAGATTGTGTCGTTGTATACCAAATCCTGTTGTTAGAAGGATTGTCAGTGGTTTTTTACTCAGTTTCCTTGACAACAATAACCCTAAATGATTTGTATAACTCACATTTGGGGTTTTGTTTGATTCTTTTTGTTCCATTTTTGCTATAGGAATACTTTTTCTTGTGTAAATATCTCTGCTTAGTTTTCCTTGAGTAGTTTGTAAATGAGTAAAATACTTTTAGCCCTCTTGCTATACTTTTCTTACGATTGTGGTAATGATCATAAATTCATAATGTCGCAAACGCAGTGCTTTCTATTGTTACGAGTCATTTTGCGGACATTGCAAGATGAATTGTTAACTTGAAAATACTTTTTTATCGGGGTAATTCAAGTTTTCTAAAATATATAATAGTAAAATTAAACTTGGAGTATATAATATGTATATGCCTTTAAGAACTCAATGCACTTTAAAATAGATTGTGTTTGGTTGACAAAAAGCAAAATGGTGTGCCGTGTACATGTGTTAGAACTTAGAAGTAGAAGTTGATCTTTCTATATTACTTTATCTGTCTGTTTGAATTTGACTTTTGGCACTATTCACTCATCACTCTTAATTTGTACTTTACTCTTAATCTATAAGTTAAAACATAGTCATGTGGAATCTTGTTTGATTCGTCTCAATACAAGGATTATTAATATTAAATTTTTATAATTTTTGATTAAGAATAATTAGAGATATTAAGTGTTAAAATATTGCCTCAGCATGTGTGAAAAGTCAAATGGGACTAGTAAACTGGACCGGAGGGAGTAAGTAGGAATGATGTATGACTGATGGTGATATGTAGAGTAGAAATAAAAAAAAATTATTATAAATAGATAGTGGTTGTGACTTGTGGGTATATTAAAATAATTAATGGGATGATGTATGATTGATGGTGATATGTGGTAGCCGGTAGGAATAAAATGAGGATAAAATAAGTAGATTATTTTTGCCAAAAATAGTAATGTTTCAAGTAATATGAAACTTTCAAAAACGGTAAGTGTTGCAAGTAAAATGGAACGGAGGAAGCATATGTTTTGAATTTTTTTATTATATTACATATGATATGATTATATTAACAAATTAATAATTGAGTAGCGTGAATAAGTATATTATTGCCCAATTTTAGAGACATGGGAGTTTAATATAAACACAATAATATAATTAAATTTTTGCATGGTTTGAAGACGTGGCAACCAAGTTAATTAGTTGGAAATGTCAATTTCAGTCTATATATTTATAAAAAAAAATATCTCCGGAAAAATAATGAGAATCCAACACTTAGGTTGAAGCTCCAAGACCCAAGTGCATATCCGATTAACAGCTGACTCAAGATCCTCATAAGTCATGTCACTTGTTCCACTCAAATCATCCCTCCATTTCACTATCAAATTTTCATTTGACATTTCATTAATTAACACTAATTTATGTAATTCCTATGTTACACAATATATTTGCTATTGAGTGTGATATTTTTCCACAAAAGATAGCAAGTATTATGAAACGGAGAAAATAGTAATTTATTCGTAATTTATAAATGAAGAATAATTTGCGAAATTTCAACTTTAAAGTTTAGCACTTTTGCGAAATACAACTTCAATGTTTATTTTTTACAAATTACAATTACTAGAGCATTAAAGTTTGCAGGTTCAAGCCAAAGTATAGAATTCCGGCCATTTTGGTGGTCGGATTTTAGGTTAAGTGGTTGGAAATATATGCTTTTGGCCTGAACTAGTAAATTATGATACTTTAGTGGCTGTAATTCGCAAAAAATAAACATTAAGGTTGTAATTCACAAAAGTGATAAAAATTAGTGCTGTAATTCGCAAATTATTAATATAGACAAAAATGTTATTAACTCATCTCAATATTAATATCACTTTATATATTTTATAATTTTAATTATATATATAATTAGAAACGGAAACTTATTAGTTAAAAGATGAGAGTAATTAAAATCACGATACAAAGTACTAAATTTACAAAGATTGTAGTTGACTGACTGTCAAGGAACCAACTCAAACAAAATTTAAGACGGTGATTGAGGCTCTCTGGATATATTATATTATATACTTTAACACACCCTCTCACATAAAAGCCCTTTAGGCTAAAAATGTAATTGCAACACAAGCCCTCCTCTAATGCGAAATATTTCACTTTAAATGAGAGGTGGTTGATATATGAAATTATGACCTCTTGTCAAGAAAAACTAACTCAACCAAAAGTTTAAGATGATGATTAAAACTCCATAATATATTATATACTCTAATATTAACTACTCATCGAACAATAATGTTTTGACAAAAGTAACATTTTAACTTTATTTAACCACCAACTACTTAAACTACTACACGAAAATAAACCTATTTAGCAATCTAGGAGAAACAAGGGAATAAATATTTGTGTTACATAGAAGCTTTTTTACGAAAAATTGGAGAAATATAATAAAATATCTTAAAACAAACAAGACACCGCCAAATGCTAAAGAATATGTCAATATTCGAAAACAAACAAGATCCTCCTAATCTTATAAAACTATGAAGTATATCCATATTATTAATTTTTTAAGTATATTTTTCTGTTTATGATTTATCTTACTCTTTAACGTTAGCCTTTTGTTTTGATAAAAATTCAAGAAAGTGAAAGAGAAATAAAGGAGAAAAGGGTGAAAGGGAAAGGAGTAAAGAAAATATATGAGGAGAAAATAATAAGAAAAGTTATTTTTAGTTGTTTAAGATGGAGAAAAATGGGAGTAAAAGAAAAAAATTAATTTTCTTTTTAAAACTTTTCACATTTAGAGTAATATAGTAGTTAATAAAAGTAAGAACTGATAACTTTAAAAGGTACTCTTGTTAACCTCAACAAAGAGCACGTATGCTAAAAAAATTCGTTTTAGTTGGGCTATTCAACTAATACATAAAATACGTCTCACGAAAAGACTATTTCATACAAGCATTTTTGTGTAACTTAAATCCCGCCTTCTAAATCCTCTCCTTCAAAATTACTATCCAAATAAAGAAAATTATATCTCTCTAAATTTCTCTTGTTCCTATCTTTTCAACTTTTCCATCCGAACAAAGTATTAGTATCAAAAGTTCAATCACAAGCTAAATTAAATTAATTATATGTTTGAAAATAATGATTTTATTTGCAAATATGGATTTAACTTAACTTTAGTTTTGACAAATAACAAGAATTTAAATTCGGATTAGACTCAAATCCACCAATGTTAAAAAAGTAGCAATTAAAATGAGGATTTGAGAACGACACCTCAATCCTTGTCATTCTGAAAATTTTCATTATCATTTCATAATTGAAATCAACAATTTAAAATAAAATTCTTGTTCCCAAACGCATGAGTTATATATGTTGCAAAATAGACAGAAAGTATACAATTTTTTAATCCAACCAAAATGAAAATAGTGTGGGGGACTCAATTGATGTGCTTCCTGAATATTTGCAAAACCAGCAACATATCTATCTCCATCAAAAAGACCCAAAAGAGTTTGCACACCCCCTGATTGGTGACCTCATCACCCACGGTTGCAAATAAAACCATTGGCACCTCCTTACTATATATATATATATAACATACTACATCTCCATCAAAAACACCCAAAAGAGATTGCAAATTCAAATAGACATATCTTCAAAAATCACCCAAATTATATCTCTTCTCTAAACATTTGTTAATAATTTTTATTTTTATTTTTATTTTTATTGTTTTATTAAAGGGTAGACAGAGAGAAAGAGGTCTAGGTTTGAATCTTGCTAGTGAAAAGTAATACTTATTCCAACTGAGACACACCAGATTCTTCTACTAGTAATATAGAAAGCTATTAGAGGTTAGAATGTCTAGTAAGGAGCAAATGGAGAACATTAAGTTCTATGAATCAGAGGAGAAAAAGGATGCTAATGAAGCTGAAAGGAAGCCAGCCGTATCGACCCACCTGTATCTGAAATCATCGAGATCGCTCGATAAAGACGTCGTTCTTGGAAGAATTCAGAAGCGTAAGTGCATGAACAAGGTCAAGAATACCTTTCATTCTTTGCTCAGCTTGAATGCTTCAACTTCAACTGGATCCTTAACTCAGGATCCCATGTGGGTTGACCTTGGAGATCTCTTTTCATGCCCATGAATCCCATCAAATTCAGCAGCTGATTTCAAGGCTTCACAGGAGTAAATTAATCATAGAACTGTCTATAATCTAGCTAGAATAGCAGGAAAAAAAAAAGAAAAATTTGCCATTTCTGATGTGTTTTTACTCTCTATTATAATATTGAATGTACTTTATAATATGTATTGGCAATAAACAGTGTTGCCCTTTCAGAGTTCAAACCATCAATATGTTGTCTGTTTTCCTGTTCTTCTATACTAAATCTGTCAATCTGACTGCAGTGGTTACAAGTTCGGAGGGTTGAAATTTGGAAAACGAGACAGACCGGTGACACATAATTTCACTAGTTAGTTCGCCTTTTGAATTCGTGATTCGCTCAAAATGGTTCAAAAATAGCCTAAAACTGACCTAATTTGATTATTCGATTCGCGATTTGCGAGCAGATTAGTGTCTCATGTGATACTGAGACAGACACAATAGAGAATCATGAATCGGGTCAGAATCATGAATCGGGTCTTGTCTCAGTTGGAGCATTATCGCTTTCTTTATGAGGAACCTAGGTTTAATTCTCAATAGCCCCTCCCCTTCCCTCATCCTACCGTGTCACCCGAAAAAATTAGGGAAAAGAAACAGATAATTACTGTTTTCAAATTTCAATAGTCAATACTCATCAGCTAATCAACACAAATACATACTATATGGTGAAGACAGGATTATTATGCCATCCATTTCAATATATTAATCAGCCAAATTCACACCAATGAAAAAAAAATATTTTTCACAATGCAGTAATATCAAAACTGAAAGATAGGGTCACATATTAACATAGAGAAAGTGAATCTAAGACACAAATTTTCTAGGTAAACTACATCTTGAAGCGAATGCAGCGTGAACAAAATTAATACCAAACTAGTACAAAAGAACAACTACAAACACGAGCAGTTGTTCAACCTTCATTTTGGCTTCGAAGCAAAGGAAAATTAACCAGAAAAGAAGAATTCTTTACTTCAGTAAACCAGAAGAAGAGAGGAGTCGCAAAGCTTGGTTAGAATTGTTCAAGACCGCAGCAGAACGAGGAACTTGTGCTTTCCTTTTCGTCAAAAACTCCAAGGCATTCTGCACGCAATGTGCAGTCGGTAGCTCCTTCAAACTAACAGTTCCCCCCCTGGAAGAGAAATCACAAGAACCATAAGACTATAGTGCAATCATAGTATTTAGTTTTTACTTTTTGCAAAGCTAAATTATATATGTAGCACTGATTTTAAGATATATGATCCCCAATCGGAAGGCGTAAGCCCCAAGGTTATACAAGCCGAGAAAAAGATGAATGAGCTCTATGTAAGGCTCTAAAGCCAATCCGTCCACAGAAGGCGCTTGAGATTTTCCAAAATGGAATCTTTTAAATATTTAATAAGTTATAGGAGCACATTAATACCCTGATGTGTTGTTCTTCTTCTTCTTCTTATTCTTTGGCTTTGATAATTTCTCCTCCTCCTCATCCTCGGAATCTGATACGAAAACTTGTCTGCAAACCACAACAATATCACTACTCAATAACAGAAATAGAAAGGCACAAAGTTATCAGCTCGTCTTGTATGAGAGCATCTCACGTGAGACGACCTCAAAAGAAGAAGCCATAAGCTATTTGTATGAGGCATGTCTTTGGGTTTAACGGTCTCATACAAGAATTTGCGCAAAGTTAAAGTATAAACCAACACATTTGCAAGTACAAACAAGACAGTTGAAGAGCATACTTCTCACGAGCAGCAAGATGGTTGACAATATCATTTGGCAGCATTCCTTTATTGATTTGGGATTGCTTAATTGTATCAGCTCCCTCTTCATCTTCGACCATTTCATCATCATCTTCACATACTTCAACCTTTGTTTTGGGTCGTGGAGTTAGCCTTTCGGCTAATTTCTTTCTCCGTTCTTTACCTTCACGCCGAACCCTACATCGAAAAAGAATAATGAAGATGCCAAGCAAATCAATATTCTCCATTCTCCATCTTTTACATGCTACCAATATATATAGACTCATTTGCTTGAACTATATTAAATCAGCTTTAATGAAATTGTAAAGATAAACATCTATATGCTCAAGGAGTAATAAATTAGCAAAAGTATAAACAGGGTTCAGTCCCTTATTATCTAATTTATGCACACTTCTTATTTGCGTGAGGTTGCTAATGATGCTTTCTACCGAGCATCAATCATAAACAAGTTATCACTAACAAGGGTAAGGTTGTCTACATTCAACCCAAAGACCCCGCCTCACAAGAGACGCTTAATGACATGGTGTGGAAGCATAATTGGCCAAAATTAGAAATTTGAGTAATTCAGTTCATCTCGGTTATACTTCGACCAGCATTGGTGTGGAAAAACTTGCTTCTCTATTTCCTCATTCGAGATAATTAAGCAATACCCTCTATTTTTCCAAACATAAATTCACGTTTAACACAAACCACAGTTTTCTGTTTTCTTTTTATTACCAAATTTTAGATCCACATTTTCTTAATATTAAAAGAGACCTTCATTTTATGTATTTCACTAATAAGCTGTCGAAAAACACCAAAAGCTTTATAACAGTAATCATGCAGTTGTGTGTTGACCGGTTCCATCAAACCGAAAAACGGCTAGTTTTTTTACCGGTTCCACAGCACCGTTGGGCCAAGTGAACCGTTCGGTTCTGGGACGATGGAACAGCTGGAGCAGGTGAACCGTCCAGTTCCAGGGCTGTCCCATGGGACCAACGAGACGGGTGAACCGGTTTGCAGTTTCACGGGGCGGTTTCTGATTACAGTTCCACGGATTCATCAGAATTGTTTTGGAACCTTGACGGTTCACGGTTCGGAACATGTTGTTAACGGTTCTGGTTTCGAGCCGGTTTTCCGTGAAACCCGCCCCGTTGCCATCACTCATTGACGGTGGAAAATGTAAGCTATGAGTAGAAAAGAGAAAAACCTTGCTTTACTTTGTTGCTGAACCTTATTAATTTCTTCATATTGTTGTATTCCCTGAATTTATCAACAGACAATGGATTTCAATAAGTAATTACGTAAATTATACAAGATCTGCAAATTGAGTTCTTCAATTCAAGAGAAAGGAGATAGAATACCTTCTGAGAAGTAAATTCCTCTGGAACATCGGAGTCGTCATCTTCTCTAGCAGCCATGGCTATCGAAAAAAATTCAAAAATAGATTTAATACTATTCTTGAAAAACTAGGGCTTGAAGAAGAATTTAAACTCCGATTTGCAGGGTTTAGGGTTTTCGATTATTCATCTAATTTTACAGCTGCAATCGAAATTGGAATTGGAGTTTACACAAGGTATCATACGACGTCGTATCAGTAGTAGAAACTTGATTTGATGGATGGGTTTCTGGATGACATTTTGGGCTGTCTTTGGTGCCCGTGGCCCGTGGGCTTGTTGACTACTCCCTAATCCCTGTTTCCTATTGGCTATTGTCACTACTCACTAGGACCACTCATTAGTGTAAAAACAAAAAAAAATAATATTAACCCTCAGCTCGAAATAAGAAGTTTATATGTTAATAATTTGTTGGGCTATTTAATTCATGTATGGATTGTGGCTTACGATAAGTCGTCTTATACAAGAAATTGTGTGAAAATTAGTACTTTCTCCGTTCCACAATAGTTGCTACTGATAGTGACATGTTCACATAACATGTCACACTCAGTACTCAGTAGCAACTATATATTATGGAACAGGGGAAGTAAAATAAGTAAAATATATACAGATATAGAATTAAAAATGACAAAAAATAAGAGTATATGTGTAAATAAAATATTATCTAATTACTTACAATGTTAAAGGACGAATTAAAATAGATTTGTTGGGCTGTTGGCAAAATTATTGGAATCAAAAAAAAAATTCCAGAATTTACTGATTTTTTAAAATTCTATCCAAATCTTATCCTAATCCTAGATATATAAAAAATCTCAAAATCCTCTTAGCTTTCTTCATAAAATAATTTCAACCTTAAATTGAGTAATAGATCAACCACTACTTTAGAACTTAACTCAATTTGATTTGGATAGTTTGTATATGCAATTCTTCTCGAGATCCATTTTGATTAAGTCAATACAATTTTGAATCAAAAGTTTTTGGCCCGTCATATTATTTATTTGATAATAAATTGTTTTCAATCGACACCCATTCAAAATCGAATTGATTATCTAATTGAACACATTTTGGTTTGTTATCTGGCAAATAACAAAACGCATTAAAATTAATTGTTATATTAATATTTACGATAAGTCGTCTTATACAAGAAATTGTGTGAAAAATAGTACTTCCTCCTATCCTCTTTTGTTCCTACTACTATTTAGTAGGCAAACATTTTTATATCATATACATTTTATCATGCATTTCAGTCACATATTTTTTTTTCTATGTGCTTGGTTTTTGTCTTATACCCACTACATGTTTTTCAATTTTGGATATTCCAATAATTTTTAAATCTTAAACAAAGCTAACACAAATTTATTTTAAAGGATCAGCTAACATTGAAAATCAAACATACTAAATTTTATTTATCAGCATTTACCCTTAATTCATTGTCATATGAACACTTTATCTTTAGATTATTTTTAGTTCAGCATTTACCCTTAATTTCGTTGTGCATATAATTTAAATATAAAATATATTCACATATTAACAGTTAAAAAATTTAACTAGTAAAGTCAATTTTCGCTTTTATTTATTCCTTAAAAAAACGTCCTACAAATCGGTTCAAGGAATCAAACGACGATCCTCCATGTTCCAAAGCTCTTCTACTTTTGTTTTTCATTTCTTTAATTTTAAACCTCATTTCATTATCCATACTCATCAAATTCTTAACACCATTTTCAACTTCTTCCGCCTTAACAACATAATTAGCCTTGTTCATCCTCACATCCCGCTTATAATCCATCTTAATCTCAACACTTAAACCCAATTCATTTATCAACTCAAAAGCATTTAATTGTTGCTCCGAATAAACCGGCCAAGTGGCAATAGGAACGCCAAACCATATACTCTCCAATATCGAGTTCCACCCACAATGTGACACAAACCCACCAATCGCTCGATGACTCAAAATCGAAACCTGTGGGGCCCACCCTATTAATCTCCCTTTATTACCCACACGATCCATAAACCCATCAGGCAGAGCATCATGGAAGATCTCATCCTCACTTGGAACCCCAAACTTACCCTTTTCAGGCGGTTTCCTTAAGGACCATAAGAACCGGTACCCAGATCTTTCTAGACCGTTTGCTATCTCCTTGACCTGTTCTTCATCAAAACTTCCCATACTCCCAAAGCAAAGAAACACCACTGACATTGAAGGTTGTTCATCTAACCACATCATAATGGAAGATTCATGATGATGACGATGATGATGATGATGATCCTTTTCTTGGGATCCATCATTATGATCAAGAGCTAAAATAGGGCCAACTGGATAAACAATGAAATCATTCTTAACAGAAGCTTCAATGGCAAATGGATTTAGTTCATAAAAGGTATTTATCAGAATACCTTTAGTTTCTCTAAACCTCCTAGCCATCTCGACAGTAAAAGTCCGCCATTCGCTATCCTTATCGAGCATAAAAAGCGGCAAAACCCTAGCAGGTACCAAATCCCTAAATCCAGGAAGGTTTAACCTAGCATTACAATCATCAAACAAACACAACAAATCATCCTCCCTATCATCAACAATCGACTGATAATGAAGCATAAGATTCAAAAAATTAGCCCCAGCAGTAAAGTAAATAAACGAAGGAACACCAATTTTGTTCGCAACATCAATCATTGTGACACATAACATATCCAACACGAACGCCGCTACTGGTATTGATCCCTCTTGGTGTTGCCGATCTAGAACCGCCATTTCTACAAGCGGCTTTTGGAGCTCGACGACAGTCCGGAAGAAGTTCTTGGAGGATGGATCTGGTGGGTTTTGGAGACGAGGAAGGGTTAGGAACTTGATTTGATTTGGGTTTAATGCTTGTAATTGTGAATCTAAATAGGTTTCGACATTGGAGATGTTGAAAACGGGAAGATGAAAGATTATGATTTGGATTGTGATGCGTTGATCGTGTTCGATTAGGTGCTTGGCGAATTCTACTGCCGAGACTACGTGACCCATACCTGGAGATGGGATGAATATCAACTCTTTTTTGGTCATTTTTTTCTTCTTTTTTTTTTTTTTGGTGTAAGGATGATAATATTATGGGTTTGAGAAATAGTTAAATGTTGCAAATTAATAGCTAATATATTCTTGGGGAACAAGGAAAAATAATGTTAATTAAAGTTGTTGATATTCCTATTGGTAATGTAGTAGTATGACTTATGAGTATGAATCTACCATGTAATTGATGATGTCAAGTTGTTAGGACCATGTGTAGAAGAGAATTAGTATAGCAAGGTAAAGGTGACTTTCAGTGTTTCGGATAAAGTAGGGTTTGGATGGGATTTTCTTTTTTTTAAAAGATGCGGACAAATTATACTCGTTTTTCCAATGAGGGAGTAAAGAGAGATGTGTGCAGTCAAAAAACCCCCAAATAATACATGAGCCCAGTAGGGGTTGAAAACCTAAACCTTCTGTTTCACATGCAGATGCTCTATCCATTAAACGACAAGTGCTTTTGGTAGAATTAGTATCTCTGTCCGGTTAAAATTGAAGCAAAAGGAAAGTGAGTTTTTAATTAAAAATGAATAATGAGAATAAATTGAGTAATGAAATTAAAAAAGCGTTAAAATGTATAGATGAGATAAAAAGAATGTGGTGTGTCATTTTTAAAATTAGAAATAATGCAATTAAATGATACTGAAAAAATGATAAACAATGAAAGGACAAAATATAGGGAATAATCGCAGCTATGACGAGTCATTGTGAATAATTGTACTATCGATTATTTATGAATAATTCCGCCTTTTTATTATGTTTGCTCGCAGCACCCCTTGGAAAACAGTAACATCTTGGTTACCATATGACATTTATTATTTCTTCGTCTCCTAATTTCATCTTCTTCACATTTAAATATCTTCTCCAACCATCTTCAACATAAAGACAAAAAGCCGAGCTAAGAGATTCCTTAGTCATGCAACTTTAAAACTTGTTCGTTTCAAAATACTTACTCCATATCATTTTTGCTTTTCACGCAATTTAATGCATTATTTTTATTCTTAATATTTTTAATTATATACTCAATTTGTCAATTTAATTTGCATCATATATAATTTTGATCTGTCCCACTTAATTTGCATCAATTCTATTTTTAAATAATAACCTATCACTTTCCTTTAATCTCATATGTACTTTTTAACTCTCCTAAATCTCTAAATCTCATCCGTACTTTTTAACTCTCTTAATTTTATCCAAACAATTTATTTCTTCTCTATGAGAAATAAAAAGTCATAACATCACAAATGATATGTAACGGAAAAAGCAGAAAGATATACAATTGCAAGTTGCATATACTCTATATTTATTTGATAGATAACGTATACCAAGTGTAAGGTGTTAACTATTGATCACTTCCCCTCCAAAAATTCCTAATCAATAACCGTAATTTGTAAATTATCTAAAAAAATAAAAAAAATAATATTAAAACAAACAAAACTTAAAAAAGATAAATTAAAAATAGCAAAATTTTCACCCGTAACTATTATTTACTAATACATTCTCCTTTCCTACTCCCCAAGAATTTAGATATAACCCTTCCCACCTCAGCCATGACATCATCAATTTTATGACATCATCAATTTGACCCATATGGCCATATTCCACGTGTCCATTTTCTTTTCCTTCCTAGTAAAAGCATGATGCAGGCATGCAGCCATGATTTAATTTAAAATAGAAGAAATTACTCCATTTTCATCGAATAATCCTAAAAAGAATCCCCCACCTGCTAACAATTACATAGTAATTCCTTAATATGTGTGTCCATATATTTGTAGCAAGCAAAACAGAACGGAAAAAGTATAGCGTTTAAACATACAAAGTTATTAGGGTATAAAAATATCTTAGTTTTGAAATTGCACAGCATCCTCCAAGAATTTCTCAATTTTTATTTCGCATTTGAAAGTAATTGGTCAAAATGGAACCATGACAATTCATAGCAAATGACGTTTATAAAACTCGATTACAGTCTCATCGTAAGACATGTCTCATTCAGCCAGATAGGGAATAATAATATACTCCCTCCGTTCCAGTTTACTTGTCTCATTTCCTTTTTTGGCAATTCTTCATTACTTGTCTCATTTCCTTTTTTGTTATCTTTTTTTTACCTAAATACCCTACTTTTCCAATACCACCTTTACAATTAATTTAATCAATTAAAATACTCAACTACCACCTTTTTCAATAGACCCCACTAGTAAACTGGACCGGAGGGAGTATTAATAAACCTCCATTGTCCTTTATCCTTACATATATATATATACTCCTACTTGTCTAAATTCCACATAATTTTAATTTCCATCCAATACCCCATTTCAAAGAACAACATTCTCTTCAATAACATTCAAATTTCCTAATCTAGCAACCAACAATGGAGGTACACAAGAACAGACCACCATCAGAGCTAGTGTTCATCCCAACCCCAGGAATGGGCCACCTTATCTCCGCCGTAAAACTAGCCGAACTCATCCTAAAACGCCACAAAACCACCTCCATTCTCTTCATCATCATCAATGTCCCCTTGAATCTATCCATGGTCAAATCCTACATTCACTCTCAATCTCATCACAATCCCTTCCCATCTCGTCTTACCTTCCACATTCTTCCTCCTCTTTCAAACCCCCCAGATCCCACCACCCCCAATTACTTAAAAAACTTCATCGAACTCCATAACCCACTCGTAAAACAGTCGGTAATTGACCGGGCTACATCCGGGTTATCCTCCCCTGTCGGTTTCATTCTCGACATGTTATGCACTTCCATGATCGATATCGCAACAGATCTGAACATCCCGTCTTATATCTTCTTCCCTTCTGGTACTGGGTTTCTGAATCTCATGCTCCATTTTCAAAACATGGCGGATCTAGAAAATATTGATATAGCAACTAAATTCAGCGATCCTGATATTGTTTTTAATACGCCTGGATTGAAGAATCAAATCACGGGTAAAGCTGTCCCGAGAATATTTCTCGAAGTAGAAGGTGGGTGCGCGATGATTCTAGAACATGCTAGAAGGTTTAGAAAATGTAAAGGGATTTTGATTAATTCGTATGTAGAACTCGAAAGGGTTGGTTTCAAAGCTTTGTTTGATCAAGTTGAAATGGGTCAAATCCCTACAGTTTTTCCGGTGGGACCCATTTTAGATCTCGATGAGAAGGTCCGATCAGAGTCGAATGAGGAAGATGAAGTAGTCTATAGTAGAATGGCTGGATAATCAACCATTATCGTCGGTTGTGTTTCTCTGTTTTGGAAGCATGGGAAGTTTCGATGAAGAACAGGTTAAAGAGATTGCGAAAGGGTTGGAGGATTCAGGGTGCCGTTTTCTTTGGTCGTTACGGAAACCGCCGTCAAGTGAAGGGAAATACGGCGCGCCAAGCTTGCACGAGACCTTCGTGGAGGCTTTGCCTGAAGGATTTATAGATGGTATGATAAATTTGTTAACGGACTTATATATAATAAACACAAATTTTTATTTGAGATCTGTATTTATAAAAGACATCTCAAGTTCAGGCCAACGCATCATCGTCATATCTAGTGTATTCTGTTTAAAGACAATTTATGTCAAGGGTTTGGGAAGGGAAGATAGACGGCGTCTCATACCCATAGGGCTCTGGTCAAGTTCAAGCCAACTCAATTTTTAAAAAAATAAGAAAATTTTAAATTCAACTAATATATAACATAATCAACTTAAAAAATGAAAATGAAGGCTTTAAAACGAAAATGATAAAGTATAAATACATAATTTTGGTGGTTTTTTTTTTTTTTTTTTGGAAGGGAATTTTGGTGGTTTTAGTAAATGCTAAAAAGATAAATAGAAAATAAAAAATAATGGAGTTTGAGGGGAGAAGATAAATAAAACCTGGATTATAAGAGAGTTAACTAGATTTGAAGAGAAATATAATATAATAAAATAAGTTTTTTTTAAGAAAAAAGTTCTCAATATAAGTTTTTTCCAATCCAAAATAAGTATCTTTATGGTCGAGTCTAAGGTTAGGATGGCGAACAAAAAAGCTAGTAAAAAAAGTCAAATTCTTTTGTACACCGTTACTAATAGTGAATCAATGAATAAAAACAAGTCAATGTCATAAGTTAGGAAATGACGAAAAAGTCAAATACATGTTAGTTCATTGTGCTTAATTTTTCCCTTTAAATGGTATGACATTGACTTGTTTTTGTTTGTTCTTAGTAACAACAAAAAATTGATTTTGACTTTTTTACTAGCCTTTTTGTTTGCCGTTAGTATCAACAAATAAATACCTGACCTTAGCTTTGGCATGAAGACGCTTATTTTGGAAATTAAATTTTCCGAAGCTTATTTTGGGAATTATTTTTCAAAAAAACTTGATGTTTTCAAATTTTCGCATATAAACTCGATGAGTTTCCGTTCTAGAACCAATGGATATTAGGTAAGGTAGCCCATCAAGTACACCTGTTAGTTAACCCTTTTTAATTTTACGATGTGTATTATGAGTTATTTTTTAACAGGTACCGCTGACAGAGGAAAAATCATCGGGTGGGCCCCACAAGCATTGATATTAGCCCACCCAGCAATCGGTGGATTTGTATCCCATTGCGGATGGAACTCAACGTTAGAGAGTTTGTGGTTTGGGGTTCCTATGGCTACATGGCCTGTTTATGCAGAGCAACAATTGAATGCTTTTCAATTGGTAAAGGAATTAGGGCTTTCTGTGGAGATAAGGATGGATTATAGATATGTATGGAAGACTAAAAAGGGTAATTTTGTTGTGAAAGCTAAAGAAATTGAGAATGGAATAAAGAAAGTTATGGATTTGGATGAAGAGATGAAAAGTAAAGTAAGGGAAATGAAGAATAAGGGAAGGGAAGCTTTGGAAATTGGTGGGTCTTCTTATGATTGGCTTGGTCGTTTTATTCAAGATGTGTTGAGTAAAGATGACTAGAAGGGGTAATATCGGAATGTCCGATTCGAATTATCTGGTTTATAAAAAATAAATAAAGTATTCAGTTTTTTAAATGTAGAAGCACACTTCTAATAGTATTACAGGGAAATTTAATAATAGATTATAATAAATGTCGACATTATAATTCAAGTAAATAATATTTTTTTTTTCAATTATAGCCTTTTATTTCTTTCATATACTTTGTCCCTTTTATAATTTTTTGTTTATCCAAAAAATTCTCATAAATTAATTAATGGAGGCGAAGTCTTAGAGATGGACTAGTAATTAACACAAAGAAAAATATTGGTACAATTTGAATTAGTTGAGTGGATGTTGAAATAAAAAGATGATTAGAGGTACAATTTGGTGGATTGAGAATTTTAAATGAAATAATCAAATTAATAAACCAAGAATAAGGATTAGTAACTTATTGTCTTTATGGTTTAAGATAATTCAACTAAAATTATTGTCTTGCTGATTTAAGATAATTGAACTAAAAGTATCAAAAAAAAAGATAATTGCTCGTTCGAGTGGACCATTTCTTAAGTTTTACCTTTTCCTTTTCTTTCCCTTAATTCTCTCTAAACATGTTCGTCGTATAAAAGTTTCATGCATTTGATATTTTTCAATGTGTTACCTACGAAACTCTTATATATCAAGTTCAATTCTCTACATGTGTCTATTAATCTTGATTTTATGTTATGACTATTGTGCTTTTTGGGCATTATTTCAAAAGCATTAATTTTTTTTGGAATAAACTAATTATTGTCTATCCAATGTACTGCTACACAAAATATAAGGTTTACTGTGTGGAGGAGCATAACATATATTGATAGTTAATAAGCTAACTCTACCATTTAAAAGATTTAAACATTTCTACTAATTTACGACGTTTAAGAGTGTATCTAAATGCTAAGGATGGAAAATTGTTCTATTAAAAATTTTAAAATACTCATAAGACTAGCTTGAGTCTCCTTTCTTATTCTATTTTCTTGTGAAAATCTTGTTGAAAGATCTTGTAACACCACCTATTACATATACACAACAAATGGATTTTTATACATTTGTAAAAACTTAAAAAGTTTACTTTTGGTAAAAGTGTATGATACTAATGGTTTAATGTCTTGAATATCGCAAATTTTACATGTGCATAAGATAACATCTAGATTGTCGGTTGTTTGGTTTGAAAAATAGGACATCACATGTAAAATGAATCTACTAATGGATGGGGGCATTGTCGTATAAGGTTGCCTTCTCGGTTCTTCTTCTTATGTAATAAAACATGAAAAAAATAAGAATCATTTGAGTATTACAGCCTCAAAGTTTAGTCGGTTTGTGAATTACAGCCGCAAAGTTTTTTTTTTTTATGAATTACAACCACCAATTTTTGAAAATGACCACCATTACGGTCAAGTGACCGGTTGACACCGTTGACCAGGTTTTTTACCTTTGACTTTCTATTTTCCTGATATTTCCTCTTTTTTGTGTTTTTTTTCTTTTTCGTTTTTTTAAATTTAATTCTTCATCCCCAATCACAAAACGACTAAACTCTGAGGCTGTAATGCACAAATGATTCTTCAACTAAATAGTATATCTATATTCTAAAATATTTATATTTTTCTCAACACAAATTCTTGCTATAGACCGTCTATAATATAAACAGGTAAATATAGACCAATTCATCTTGCAAAATTAGTAACTCATTAGTCATAAGCCTTATTTTTAAATTTAAAATCATTGGAATCGGCTGTTGGGAGAGTCGTCTCTACCATAGATGGTTCCTCAGGAGATCTTCTGCTTACTTAATTCTTATGAACATTCTTTTCGAAACTTCATTAGGGAACGAAGGGACTTATAAATAGAAAGAGGAGCATATTATC
This sequence comes from Amaranthus palmeri, assembly GCA_019776075.1. Taxonomy (NCBI): domain Eukaryota; kingdom Viridiplantae; phylum Streptophyta; class Magnoliopsida; order Caryophyllales; family Amaranthaceae; genus Amaranthus; species Amaranthus palmeri. The sequence continues at coordinate 436,489 of JAAKBH010000008.1, forward strand.
TACTCTTCAGACAAAAAAAAAAAAATAAACACAAAATCTTGTTATAGACCGTCTATAGCAAAAACGGGTGTAAATGGGTCAACCCATAACTCAAAACAAGTATCTGAATAGTCAATGGCAATTACTCCTACATTACTTTTATTTATTTTTTTCTTTTTTTACACTTTCCAAAAATAGAAAACTGATTTTGGTAACAAGCTGGGCTGCTGAAAGTGTCGTATATACCATAAACGATCTCTCGAGATACCTCCTCAAAAATAAAAATCTAGTCTAGTCTTGAACGCATATGTAGAGCCCCAATCATCCCCTACCTCCGCGTGCCCATTTTGAGCGTCAAAGAAACGGTATACTTTTCTTCCAATTCTCTTGTCTATCTTTTCCTTTCTCTTTCCTCTTTCAATCATCAAATCCAAATCTCTCTGTCTTCATTCTTCATAATTTTCGCAAGTAACAGTCATAATTATACCTTAAACCAATTCATAAGCTCAATTTTTCAGTAAATTTACATCAATTTTCCTTTCCACTAGGTTTAATTGTGTAGTCTTTTGGTAGTTGTATCCAATTAATACAATCACGGAGACTTTAATGGGCAATCAGAATTTATTGTGTTAGTCTTGTCAACGGCTTCTTACATCCTTTGAAAACCCCAAAAAATATTGGTAGTAATTAACTATCTGTCTTCTCAATTTCATGAATTGAAGAAGAAAATTATAGAAGATGGTTTTCATGGTGATGGTTTATAGATTAGGGTTTTTGTTGGTATTCATTTCAGTGACGAAAGCTATCCATAATTCAACATCTTGCTTAAGATCATGTAATGGAACAGCAGTAAATTACCCTTTTGGGTTCTCCGATAATTGTGAGTTTCGGTTGAATTGTACCCACAATAAAAAAATGGAATTCATGGGTTTAGAAATTAGGAACTTATCTTGGAATACTATGTCGTTGAATCTATTACCAAATTGTACACGACAAATTCATGAAATACGACATCTATTCGGGAAAAACTACGCGTTGACTACCAGAAATGGTTTACTTCTACAGAATTGCAGTACACCATTAAACGGATGCATAATTCCAGCGAGTTTAGTGGAGATTAAGTTTGGAGGGTGTGATAAGAGAAAAGAGAATATGAGTTGTTATACAACACAAAATCCGAAAGGAGGAGGTGGGATTTTGAGATATGAAGATGTGAAAAAAGCTGGATGTGGGGTTTTGTATTCGTCGATTGTTGTTGATGATATCGATAATGGCGGTTCTGATGGCTCTGATGCTTTGTTGGAGTTTCAGACTGTTCAGCTTGATTGGTGGTTAACCGGAACTTGTCGATGTCACCCGAAAGCTGTTTGTGATCCCATCGGAGCTTCTGGTTTCCGGTGCCGGTGCAGTGATGGTTTTATTGGTGATGGCTTCCTCGACGGCGAAGGTTGTCGTAACGGTAAGTTTTTTTAATTAATTCCACTAATTTTATATAAATTTTAGCTTATGCATAGTTTTATTGTATTGTAATTACTGCCTTAAACATTTATTTCGGAATAATTTTCTTCAAAATAATGGAAAACTCAAATTTTGATTGATTTTCTTTGTTTGGTTTGACGGAACCAGTTTATGTAATGGAGGAGGTATGATAGGAGTTCGATTCTCACGGCTTCCACGATGATTTTGGAGAAAAATATATTAAGAACAACACCTAAATAACTAAGTTTTTCATTTTAGTTGTTTTATCTAGATAATAAATTTCAAAACCAAACACCCCTAAGCATAGTGCGAAAACGCGGGAACGGTCGCGATTGCGGTAATACGGTAACGGGTTGTCGTATCGCCAATTATCGGTTAAAAAATGAGATTTCCCTTGAACAGGCCTAAAACGCGGTAATTTTACCCCTTTCCAACGCGGGAAAAATCGGAACGGTTTCTCTAAAAACCTTTCCAACGGAGAGAAAGAATTAACTAATTTTAAGTATATACAATGGGAAAAATCGCGGCCTTGTTTTTGTTTTTGCACTATGCCCCTAAGAATAGTTGTTTACTGTCACTAACAAATGATATTTATTTAATTAGATAGAAATTAACTAATTTTAATTATATACAGTTCTTTCTTTTGATAATACTAAAATTAGTTGTTTTTAGGGAAGATGTAGAAATTTGCTGATAAACTGGGAGAAAGAATGAATTGTATCGATGAAATCATAAGAGACTTAAAATGTATGGTTGAGATTAAAACAAACTGGTGGATCATTATCAAATGATGCAAAATGAGAGGTACGGCCACAAATGGAAAATAATGCTAAATGAGATGGACCGAGGGAGTAGTTAGTTTTTATATAGTTTTTATAACAAAAATCTTTAATCACTAAAAATTTTGTCTGTAAATCTGTAAATATTTAGGAATATGTCAATCAAATTATGATATAGAAATTTTAGGTGTCCGTTGATTTGGGTATGTTGAGTTGATAGGGTTGGGTCACGGGTTAGTGAGTGGTTATGAGCAGCCAAAATCCTTGGGTCATAGAAATGGACATATTTGACTAAGGATGAGTAAATAAAAGGTGATTTTGCTCCTCCTAATTTAATATGGAATTGAAACCATTGAAATGTAGGACATAGGAGTAGTATTTTTGATGGGGATTTCTAGGAAATTGATGGGCTGCTGAAGGCACATGGGATAGAGTTTGATATTCTAGTTTTATTGTTTAATTTGTTAGATTAATGATTTAGGTGTACTAGGGGCATTGACAATAGCAAACTATTTTTTTTTGAAGGGTCAAACACAAATATGTGTGTATATGGGGATTCATGTGTTATATTTGACTTTCTGTCTATGTCGGTATACGAAGGATGAAAATTGTGATCAGATTGAGAATCAGGACTTGTCTTAGTTTTGGAGCATATACCATGTTGGAAATAATTCACATGTGAGACAGATTCCACATCGATAAGAAAGTGGGTTGTGGACTTGCATATATACTTGGTGAACTATTCCTCCTACGGCCATATCGTTTTGGGAAACAATGAACCTCACCGAGTGTATGTGCAAGTCAACGCTCTTGACCCGTGGGTTTGTGGGCCCGAGCCCACGGGTGTCCCGTGTCCCCACGAGTGGGCCACGGTGAGATTATGTGACGAATTGTCACGGCCTAATATACCACTTTTTTTTATGTGACGTTCTTGTTCCGATTCTCACCACCTCTAGTCCTCCTCTTTTTTCGTCCAGCCTAGTTTTTTAAAAAATTGTGATCAATTATGTGGCGTGGGCAACCCCAAAACGTCCGGTGAGGCGGCGGTTAATCGCCCCCATCCAAGAAAATTGGAGAAATGTAGATAAAAAATTAGATTATGCATAGAAATGGTAAGAAGAGGATAAGGTCATAGATTCATTTAATGCAGATATAAGTTAAAAATTGAGTAGTGTCTACTTTTCTAGTCAAACAAAGCCCAAAATAATATTTAGTCTTAGTTATGGACTATAGAATACTTATATAGACTAAGATCTTAGAAAATTTTACTGTGTTCTCCATGGCTTGTGTAAGGGGTGAGCTCATCACATTGTTTGGTTATTTATGAACCCCATAGTGAGATAATGTCAAAAGATTTGCAATTCATTAGATCTGATTGTAAAATCTTGTTTATATATTAGATGAAACAAGCAAGAAGCTCAACCTGTACACCATGAGGCTTCGTTCATAGATCAATAAGTTATATATTAGATGAAACAAGCAAGAAATTCTTAACCGAAAAATAGATAGAGAAAATAGAATTAAGCAAACAGACTTTACCTTTATAGAATTGAAGATAAATTGGGAGAAGAGATTGAATTCGATGAGGGGATTCACAATAGAGGGGATTCACAATTTGTTTTTTTTATTATTTGGGTTAATTTTCTAGGGTTCATAAAAGAGGAGTGTTCAAGAGAGAATGATCTAGGAGCAGAGAATGATTATTTCTACATAATATCTTTTCACCTCAACTTTTGTGTTTTGAGGGCCCTTAGGACTGATATTTTATCAGCTCGTTTAAAACTCTTACCTTACGTTCTTAATCAGGTTATCAAGCTCGTTAGTGTGAGCTGTGATAACGATCATTAGAAGAGGGGAAAAGGAAGTTGTACTTGGTAGACAAAATTTCACTGTCACCATATTAGTTCGGGAATTTGTGACCTTTATTAAAAAATGAGATACTCTATATGATAGCAACATACTTTTATGAAACGCCAGTGGTAGCAAATCTAGAAAAAAACTCAACATAAAAGCATTGTAATGTTGTACTTAAACCTACAGTAACATTAATGGGCTAAAAATGTTTAATTGGCCGTTAAGTTGTGAAATATCTTATTTGCCCTTTTCTTCTTTCATTAAAGCTACAGTAGATTTAATAGTTAAGATTTGCTACCACTGGCATTTCATAAAAGTATGTTGCTATCATATAGATTATCCCTAAGATATTTCACAACTGGTTAATATGTTAGAATAACAACTTATAATGATTGTTACTCCCTAATTTTAAATTACGAGTTATGTAACGGCATATCAGGGTTTTGCAGATCGATAAGCTCAAAATCCGTTATAGAGCGACAGTTATGTAATGGAGCGTCCTTATTTTTATTCTATGATTTCATGTCATTTCTCTTACCTTCAGTTGATTTGTGGTGGAATATCGTACTCTTTGAAAACACTCAGTTGGATGTGTTATTTGACATTATTTTCTTGGGACATTGAACAGGATCGGCTGCAGCTTCTGTTCATCCTGCCCATAAGCATTCTGGATCAACTAAATATCCCGTTCTTATTGGAGGTACTCCATGACTACCGCAGAATGCGATTATTTGTTTTAACATGCTTTCTTTACAGCTTCAGTCACACTGTATCATTGAGAGTTGTGCGATAATTTCTCTGCTTATCTGTTACAATCTTGATCTTGCTTGTACATGTTCTAGTTTTGCTCTACTATAGAAGGTGTAAACTGATGACTCAGCTTTCAGCAATGCCTTTTTCTTCCGAATCATGCTCGTCAATTTTCACACTTATCTTTACCTATTGTACTAGCTTGTAATACTTCACCTTTACCAATCTTCCGTGTGATCATACCGTTATATGCCCTCTTTTGTAAAGTTTCCTTATTTAGAAGTTTTGAATTAGTGACATCATTCCTTATTCGGTAAACTCAGATCAATGAACGTGGAGTACCAAATTGCCACCCATTGTTGACTTAGCTGTGCAAACCTATTATATGGCCGAATTTGCGAAACTTTGTGGTAGCAATTTATGATACGACAAGAGAATACATGTACAAGTTACTACTAAATTATTGAATCTATTGTGTTTGCTAACATGGGTGTATCCGGTGTAACATAATTCGCCAGTTAATTTGTTTTTTAAATTTGCGATTCGCTCAAAATGACCCTAAAATAGCCCAAAACCGACTATAATTCGCTTTTTTGATTCGTGATTCGCAAGAAGATTAGTGAATCATGTGATAGTGGGTATAACTGTGGAAAACAATTTGCAGGAATTGTTGTCGGTGCTGCTTCGATGGTTATCTTGGCTGTTATTTGTTACTTTTGTCGACGTCGTCCTATGTTTTTTAAAAGTCGGATGAGCATGAGGCATCTTCTTTCCGATTCTGCTGGCAACACTCCTGTTCCTCTGTACCCGTATAAGGAAATCGAAAGAGCCACAAACGGCTTTTCTGAAAAGCAAAGATTGGGAACCGGAGCATATGGCACAGTTTATTGGGGAAGACTTAACAACAATGAATGTGTGGCGATTAAAAAAATCAAACATCGAGACACTGATAGTATCGAGCAAGTCATGAATGAAATCAAACTTCTCTCTTCTGTTAGTCATCCGAACCTTGTCCGTCTTCTTGGTTGCTGCATAGAGAATGGTGAACAGATCCTTGTTTATGAGTTTATGCCAAATGGAACTCTTTCCCAGCATCTGCAACGAGAAAGAGAGAACGGTAAGGCCCTTCCTTGGACAGTACGGCTTAAAATTGCATCAGAAACTGCCCAAGCAATCTCGTATCTTCACTCGGCCATGAATCCTCCAATATACCACCGAGACATAAAATCGAGCAACATACTCTTGGATGTTGATTATAAATCAAAGGTAGCAGATTTTGGCCTTTCTAGACTCGGGATGATGGAAATGGAATTATCGCATATCTCGACTGCCCCTCAAGGAACTCCGGGATATGTTGATCCTCAATACCATCAGAACTTCCATCTTTCCGACAAAAGTGATGTTTACAGTTTTGGGGTTGTCCTAGTTGAGATCATCACCGCAATGAAAGTGGTCGATTTCAACCGGCCTCATAGCGAGGTCAATTTGGCTGCCCTAGCTATTGACAAGATCGGAAAAGGACGAATCGACGAGATAATTGACCCGTTCATCGATCTCCACCGGGATGCTTGGACTCTGGCTTCCGTTCATAAGGTAGCGGAGCTTGCTTTTAGATGCTTAGCATATCACAGAGACATGAGGCCATCCATGATGGAAGTTGCTCAAGAACTAGAGCAAATTCGGCAAAGCGGGTGGGCCTCTCTTGAGGAGAACGTGTGCATGGGATCATCGGTTGCGTCTTCTTGTTCCTCACCCTTTAACGGGAGTGAAAGATCATTCGGTGGTTTATCAATGAAGAAGTCGGTAGTTGCAAGCCAAAGGGTTATCGTTCCACAAAAGGCGATCGATCATTTAGCTTCACTAGAGGAAGGTAAAGATGGTTCACCCGTATCGGTTTATGATCCTTGGGTTAGTGAACAGAGCTCACCTTCGGCAAATAGCTTGTTGGATAATGCAATACAGTAAGCCCGATGAAGTAATATCATTCGATGATGTGTTTAAACTGGTATATTTTCGTTCAATCTGGTCGTCCGCGTCATTTTGCCTCTAGCTGTATACACGGTGGTTGTACCGGACTACCGGTACATACCTAGAACTGCAAAGTGGAAAATGAAACAATTGTACACATTATATAGTATAGGATATGCATTGTTATTGTATATGTCCAGGATTCATTTATTTATGTTACATGTCTAAAGGAGGTTTTATAGACCTTCCACAGTTTTGGGCACTTTTTATGATAATGCATTGCCTATGAGAGTATGAGACAATACTTTTTTTATTTTTTGGGAAAAAAATTTATTAGGTACTATTTGGTAATTTTTTCAATATAAAATGATATTCAATATGGAAATCGACGTTAAAAGATTAAATTACAGAAGTTTGAGTGAAGAAAGATGAAAGATGAAACTAAAGACTAACACTAAACTAAGAATGAATATGGCGGCTAATGGATGATTTTGGATGAAATCAAAATCAAAAACAAGTTTGAGTATATAGTGTCAAAACTATCAAAAAATTATCGTTCTTTACCATCTCTCAATCATTATGGTTTTTTAGTTATTTGTACGTATTCTCTTTGATGATGTGTAATTAAATTTTGCTTTTCTTGAACATTTCCAAATTTATTATTGTTTAGAGATGACCCTTGAATCCATAATGGTTGAAGGAGGGGCGACATTGCTAACATCACATCTCTAGCTTTTAAAAATTACAAGACGATATTATTTACATATACACTATGTTGAGTCAATTGCAACTCAAGTCGATATAAAGTTGTTAGATTAAACCAACAAAAAGTTTGATCGATATCTAGTTGTTTCATTGTAAATTTAATTGATAGTGGATTAGGTCGGATCTTGGATCACTTCAGGTCGGACTTTGTCATATACCTATAAGGTCAACTCTAGTAAATTGCATGACATCTGTAATTCAAGTTAGGTTAAGCACATTTATTTGACAAAATAACCGAATATATGTCGATATACAAATCTACATCAGGTTAAGTTTCGATTGATTAATTGTCACCGGTCACCACATCTCGAGTCAACATATTTTTTTATTTTTTATTTTTTAGAGTATTATTTTTTTTTTGGATAACTCATTTTAAAATTTTAGATATGGAAACTGTAGAGTCTCGAATCAAAACAAGCGCGCTTATATTTAATTTATTTCCCGTTTATATTTTTCCGCCACAACCTTCCTAACTCAGATTCTCAGAAGGGTTTTTCATTTTTCCATTTTCGTCTCTCTAAAAATTGATCCCTTTCTCTCTCATTCCTTGACAATTCCCATGGTGGAAGAACAACCTACAATCCAAAATTCCTCACCGAAAATGGAGGTAGATGCGAACCCTAATCCTTCTGAAATGACAAATGGGGCGACAATCCAGTCAAATGCTCCCGAACACTCTGAATCCTCAATTAAAAACCTGGATTCCTCCGCAATCTCTACCGTCGATGATTATGAGAAGTCTTTGGCGTTCGCTGACGATTTGATGGAGAAAGGAAACTTAGCTTTTAAAGAAGGCGAGTTACCTGAAGCAGCGGATCTGTTTAGCCGTGCCCTAGAAATCAGGTTCGTGTTTTCATTCTTTTAGTTTGAAGAATCCGTTTTAGGTTGATATGTGCTATTTTGACGACCGTTTTGTTTTTGGATGATGTTTTGCTTGAAATTTGAAGTGATTGTTAATAGAATTAGAATTTAGATCTTGTTTGGTGATGCTATATTGTTGTGTTGATGATTGAGTGACTCGAACTAGAGTCTAAGTCATGGTGTTGATGACTCAAGGGTCAAATGTTGACCCTGGAGATTGACGTTTTCCAGATTGCATGCGGTGAGTCGTCTGCTTATGAGCGACGAGTTTCGCTTCTTGTGATTTTGCGGGAAGTTAGTCTTTCCACTGGTTTTTGACGGTTTCTTTGTTTTCTTGGAGCCCAAGCCTCTTTTACTTGGGATTTACTGGGGTTTAAAGCCATTAAATAGAGAGAATACACAATTGAGCCATGGTTTTGTGAGAGCTTGATTCATTTTTGTAATCATTGCAATTTATAGTGAGGTTAATTGTTCTCGATGCTGGTGGATGTAACTATCTCGGTGGTGTTCTTATTGTTTGCATTGAATTTCTCTATTCTTTCATTATTGTTTTTTCAAGAACGGTTGTCGGTAGTAAGAGATAGTAATGTGCAGCCCAAGAGTTGGACCCGGAGGCCCTGTTATGAAAGTTAGGCCTTATTAATATTAATGGTATAAATACATTCATAATTCGGCAATAGTAAAAGTAGTAAAACATTTTCAAGTAAGAGTTTAAAACTAAATTGGTAATGCATAGAGCTTTTTTCTTTGAATGATAGGCTATAATACTACTCTTTTCATCTGAATTTGTTTGACTCTTTTTTTTCTTAGTTGGAACATGCTTACGTAGCTTGAATAGACTAAATCATTAGTATCTAATAAAACGAATGGTGTGAATATTTTTTAGTACTAGATGAAGTAAATCTTGTGTGGAAGGCCAAATGGAAGTGGGAGTTGTATTCTAAGGTGCCTAAGAATGGTTGAAATCATGGCTTTAAGGTGCACTAATAAACATGACCAACATACAAGCAATATGATGATTTAAGCATGAAATAATGTAAATAATAACACAGATTTAAGGTGGTTTACCAAATGTTGGCCACATATACCATACTAGACTAATGCATTTCATACATGTTTAAAGGATAGGAGAGCTTAAAATCTCAATACAAACATGACGGGATTACATATTGAAGCATTTGAGTGTGAGGAACTAAGTAAACTTTGGAGTAGAGAATTACATAATTTGATAAAAGGGATATGGAGGCTCAAGCCCTTGGCTTGGCTCATGCAACACGGGAATGCAATAGTTTAAATAGACAAGACTAAAGCTAGGATGCATTCAGACAACAATGCAAATGAACACACAAGATGAGCTAACTGAAGATTGTTCAAGCAGCTTGATCGGGGCGCCTGCTAAGTATAATGTTTTCTCTTCCACGTATTCTGATGGTCTCCCTTGCTTCCAAAGAATCTTTAAAGTTGAACCATTGTACCAACTTTCCTTGCTCATCAAGGGTTAGTCCCATACTTAACTATCCACACTTGTTTAACGTATGTGCCGAGTCGGTTCTTGACCATGAAACACATGTCCAAGGTTTGGTACAAAGTTGTTACACCAACTACCAACCTTTGAAGTCTTAAAATCATCTACCATAACATTTCATGTAACACCATGACCAAAAAATTCAAGCCACACTACTTTCAAGTATTGTTATTTTTTGATGAATTAAATTACGTCTCTCAAACTATTGTTGTAACTGTTGAAAACATTCCATGACTCTAGAATGGAAACTAACGTGGAAAGTGTGCATAAATCAAGTAACATTATTGGATACAACTAGAAGTTAATGATTTTGGACGGTGTACGACAATGAAGTTTGGAAAAGCATTGGAACTATAAACCAAAAATTACGTTATCACCTTGACATATATTAATAATAATTGTAAAATATGTACAATAAGAAAATATAGTACTCATTTGAAATTGATGCTTCTAATCAAAATTTTGGAGCCCTATCATAACTATAGAATGGAAACCATAAAAATCAAGTAACATCATCAAATACTACTAGAAATCAATGAATGTGGACAATGTACAACAAAGGTTAAAAAAGCATTGGAACTATCAATTATAAAAAACACTTTATCACTTTGATATATTTTAATAAGTAATAATTGTAAAATAAGTACATTAGAAAATATATTACTCATTTGAATTTGAGGCCTCTAAACAAATTTTTGGAGCCCTATGGAGTTCCCCTTCGTGCTCATGTGGTAATATGCTTCTTGTTACAAAGATGTATGGAATGCATGGAACACCATTAATAAAGCATGCATGAGCTCAAAGAAGAAAGGAAAGAAATCTTCTTATTTACGTAAACGCAAAGAAGGAAAAACAATACAACGACATATTATGACATCACTTATTAATTACTTGTAAGAGCAAGTTACATTTGTGTATAATTGAGTTTATTATAACAGACTCTAATTCAGTGTCCTATATTATAACAAACCATTTATGATGTGAATTTACTCTGATAATTGTTTATGGATACTCGATAAATCCACTAATGTATGCCCTTGTATGCTTGCTCTTGTATCAATTGCATGAACACGTTTATGGATAATAGTTACGTTTCTTGTATCTTCATTGTGGAAGCAAGGTGTCTGTAGTGACGTCTTACTTGGAAATGGCTTTTCTCAGATAAATAGTTCCTCTTGCTCTTTAAAAATTAAGTAAGCATTTGTATCCATATCTTTATGGATAACTTGCTAATGGATTGATCTTTCTTACATTTTAAATTCTTGGAACTGATCTTGCTTTCTCAGGGTTGCTCATTATGGTGAACTAGCACCTGAATGTGTTAAATCATACTACAAATTTGGTTTAGCATTGCTGTACAAAGCACAAGAGGAAGCTGATCCTTTGGGATCTATGCCAAAGAAGGATGCAGAGTCCCGTCAAGGTTCGTTTAAGATTGAATCTGCAAGTTCAAGCCAACAGCAGGACACAGATGATGGTAACTGAGTGTGTCAATAAGTTATAGTATACTATTCCCTCAAAGTTCAGTTTGTTACAAATTTGGTTTTCTTGATACGTGGTGAAGAAGATTGAATATTGAGATTTGTCAACACGTCTTCATGTTTCTATTATTAGGAGTCTTTTAACACATTTTTGAACAAAAGTTATGTGAAGAAATACCATGCACTGCAAATTTTCTCACTATTATTTTGGCAGTATTTTCCTGATGGGCTTTTCTCTCTAATGTTAGCTAACAACAAGGATGAGGTAGATGGAAACGAGGAAGGTGATACAGAGGTACTTGCTGAAGCAGAGGAAGAGGAGGAGTCTGACTTGGACTTGGCTTGGAAAATGCTTGATCTTGCTAGGGCCATTTCGGAAAAGCACTGTAGGGAGACAATGGACATGGTTGATATATTGTCTGCTCTCGCTGAAGTTTCCCTTGAACGAGGTATCATTTAATTGTTTCTTTCAAGATTACCGAGAGGCGGGTAACTGAGCTCAAAATTTCACTGGCTATTTGTTTTCCTAGCTGTATTATAATGGTACTGTCTTTCAATAACTGTGGTTTGACTTTGTGGTTTCTATTTGCAGAGGATATTGAGACATCTCTTAGTGATTGTGAAAAGGCTCTCACTATTGCAGAGCGTTTGGTTGAACCGGACAGTCGCCACATTGCTGATTTGTATCCTTTAAATTTTTACTGAAGTTTGAAATTGTTGATGATTTGAATCTTCCTATGAGTTTGGATTTGGAACCATGAATTTTCACTCCTAGAGTTAGCTTCCCCTGAATTATCATTGTAGGCTTTTTTTCCGTACATATTGCGAATGCTCTGTTAAGTGTCGTACATTACCTACTTATGATATTCTCATTCATGGTCTTAATCACACTGCTCCATCCCTTATGAGCAAGGTTAATTATTAGTTCCCCTCGTTACCATATGTTTGCCTAAAATGCTTTGGGATCCATTAGAACATGAATTAGATTCTATTTATTGCACTGTTCAATTGTCAACTTGACTATGGATATCAGAAACTTCCGCATCTGCCTTTGTCTAGAGGTTGGCTCCAAGGCTCAAGAAGCTATTCCGTATTGTGAGAAGGCTGTATCCATCTGTAAATCAAGGATGCAGCGCCTGGTAGATGAACTGAAAGGCATGCCAGGATCAACTACTTCAGCTTCATCTGATGCTGGTGAAGGTCCCAATCATTCATCCATTACCTCTGATTCTAAGAATTCTGTTTCTGATAAACAAGCGGAGATTCAAACACTGAAGGCACTCTCCAGTGACTTGGAGAAGAAGGCAAGTTTCCCCCCTATATCCCCTCTCCATTGCTTCTATTACTATACTTTCATCTAGAACTTCCAAGTTAACTGAGCTTATGTCACCAGCTTGAAGATTTGCATCAATTAGTGTCGAACCCAACATCTATCTTGTCTGATATACTGGGATTGGCAGCTGCGAAAGCAAGGGCCAAGGAGCAGACCTCTGCTTCAGCAGGAGCAAGTTCATTGTGTGTTGGTGGTGTTGTTGGCAATGGAAATTCTGTTCACACCAACGGAACCAATGGAGTCACACATCTTGGTGTTGTGGGCAGGGGGGTGAAGCGTGTGAACATGAGTTCTGAAAATGTAGAATCAAACGCCAGTAAACGACCTGCCGTCACTCCTGCTTGAGCAACTTTAGATATTAGTGCAATTGAATGTGTTAGATAATTCTGATCGTCAACAGCTTAATATTTTTGTAGTACTATTTTACGCATGTATGCTTTAGAATCTTTGGATTAAACATTAAAGTTTGGCTGATTCCTCAAAAGGAGTTTTGGTAGTACTATGTTAATATATGCTCTAGTATTTCTACCTACGAAGGCCGAGGATAAGGTTGTTTATAACCGGGTATCCAACAACCTAAGTACTCAGAAATGGAAAATTTGAAACAAATAAGATTTAAAAACAAAAAAATAATGGAATAAGATTGAAATTAAACTTTTCCAAAAAATAAGCGTCAAATGTCCAAACCTGTGGTTTGGAGTTGTTCACAGTTATTAAGTGCGAACAGCTTGCTTTGACTGTTTTGACCTGTTCGCACTTAGTAACTTCGAACAGGTATGCGGGGTTTTCAAAACAGAAACTTTCTTTAGAAATCATGCAACAGGGCTGTTCGCACTTAGTAACTACGAACAGGTCAAAATCAGTCAACATGTTGTTCGCAGTTACTAAGTGCGAACAGCCTGTTGACTCATTTTGACATGTTCGCAGTTAGTAACTGCGAACATCACTGGCCTTTTTTTTGAAAATTCTTCTCCTGTTCGCACTTAGTAAGTGCATACAGCTCCAAACCTGTGCCCAGACCTAGTAGACGCTTAATTTTGGGATAACTTTGATTTGGGTCTTATTTCATTATTTTTTTTGTTTAATAATCTTATCCTTTTCAAATTTTCTCAAGAATGCGGGTATCTAATTTTGTGGCCCATGTCTTGATCTGGATCACTCGGGTGTATTTAAATTAATTTGCTATTAGTACCCAATTGACGCGGATTAGTAATTAGTATTGATTTGTATGTGATATTAGATACATGTATGCTATTTTCTTGTTTTAAAATTACCCACAAGTCTCTAAAATTTGGCCCTAGACCTGACCCGATAGTTCGTAATTTTATTTTTGAACAGCCTTAGCTGAGATTGTCGTGGTCCTGTTGTTGCCTATATCAACGTCTCATGTGCAGTGGCCTGTGGTGTGGCTTTGGGGGACGAGTTGAAATAAATTAATAAAGAGCTCATATTATCATAAATTATACTTCTTAGATGTGATATGTAATTCAGACGTATTTTGCGGTACAAAATTGAAAACAATTTCTAAAGTTTGAAATTTTCAATATAAACCATTTGCATGGTATTTGATTATTATTTTGAGAGCATTGCTCAAGCATAATAGACTTTTAAAGACTTAGCTAGACATAAAGTGTAAAGAAATTCACCTTCAAACCGTAGAAGTTAATATATTGAATTGTGGTAATTGAAATACTCTTAGTTTTAGTTTTCATAAAATGTATTATGTCACACTTGTGGTATTTTGGGAGTTCTCACCCTTAAACATGAGTTTTTTTTCATAATTTTCATCACCGTCTAGTATTACCTTTTTTAGTGGTAATGGATGAGAATGACTTTTGTAAAGTAAATAGAATGATAGAGTAAGAAAATATTGATTAGAAACCTTCTAAATTAGTTTTTTTAATTAAAATATATCAAATTTTCATTATTATTCCTACCATTAATACCAATAACTACATGTATTATTAAAGTTTAATAACCTTTTCACAAAGAAAATATGTCCGATAAACTTGTAGAAACATAAGTGGACAATTCATAAGGAGGATACAATGTGCAACTCGTCATGGAGTATTCTATCCTAAGCATCCAATGTGTAAATTACTAAATCCTAAAATCCTAATGGGTTTATAAGTCGGTAAATATCTAGTTACATGTAACAATTAAGTATACACCACTAAGATATTATGGTTTTTAATTGTACATGAAAACACCGTAAAAGAACATGAAAACAATTATAATGTAAGCGACAACTTATCAATCATATCTAAGCATCGTTGTTTTTTGGGATAGAACAAATAATAACTTGTCGGTTCCTTTCCCTCAATTTACAAGTATTCCCAAACTTTATATCTTGTCTTGAATAATAGATGATTTATCGTGCTTCCATGAGCCCACCAAAAGACTCGTTATGCTATCACCAACAACTCATTCGGTACTCTTATAACTCTTTATTGTATAAAAAATCAAATTTAAATCACTAATATCTTATACTTATGTCTATATTCACTACATTCAAAAATTAAATTGAAATTAAAACAATATTCTAAATTTCTTAAAATACATGACAATTAAGTCTATAAACTTCAACTAGATACTTCTATGTAGCAACAATTAGTTGTTTAACGTCAACTTGCAACTGACTACTAGCATTCACGAGTGTATAACAACTAGCCATCATTATTTGACCATCAATAACTAATTGAAGTATATACTTGTACTAATTTCAAGGATTTGGCTTTACATGAGTTTGTATTGTACCTAATTGGCCGTTGTACCTTGTCCAATCATTTGGTAAATTAAAAGCTTATTGTCGTCAAACATACAAGGTTTTTTATTGCGTACAATTTGTAGTTTGTTTGAGCTACAAAACAAATTATAACCATGAAGAGCATATTCCATTCCACCAATATGAAGTATTTAGCAAATCCGGAGTTTGCATTTTAAACTCAAACAAATAGTTATCGGTTCTCACATATTTGAATTATATGATATAAATTCAAAAGATAAACGAAGAATTGTTAAGGACATTTAGTTTAATTTCAGAGTTGCAAAATATCTATTTTATTAATCTTGCAAGAAAGCATTAGGAATTTTGTTACATATGAGGCTAAACTTATATAGGAACAACATATTTATGTAATTATTCAAAATAAATATTTATGAAAAAAATAAAAGTCATATAAATATATCAAGAATATTAATTATACTATAGGAGTAGAATTGTTGAAGTATTCCTTGTTAATGTTATCGCCTAAGATTATTATTAAAGATCTTTATAGTAAAATGGTTCATCTAATCATATTCACACTTTTTTGTGTAAAGTTATACATATGATGTCCATGTGCTATACATAAATTTAATCAATCTCTTTATTAATGTTATTGCTCATAAGATAAGATTGCGAACATCTAACCTTTTAAATCTCACTCAAAGTAGGAATTACTTAATAGGAGTAGCATTCAAATAATAAAATGTTTTAGTGTTATTTATTTGTTTTTAACGTTGTTTAGAGGAGTGGAGTGTAGAGCATGGCAATTCAATTCAAATGTAGACATTGAAATTTGTCATTAAAGAACTAAATAAATGCAGACCTAAATATTTAGTATTTATGACTGTGGGGGATACAGGAGTAGGATCTGTAGATACCTAATCATAACATTTAATATTAATTTTTTATATTTTTTATCATATAGGTATAAGAGAAATACTTGAAATTAAGAGAAAATTGTCAAAAACTACATAATAAAATTCACAAAAAAAAAATTATTTTTCTAAAAAACACTTATTAAAAAAAATTGTCAGAAAATACCTAACAAAATTTTTTCTTTTTTAAAGAGTATCAAGTACGTTTTCCTTCAGTTGACCGTCAAATATAATAATTGACTGGTCAAAATCAAATACTTCTATTTATCTTCCTCATTTTCAATTTTTTATCCAATTTAATTTTAATTTTGAATAACAGGATAGAGAAAGGAGATAGGTAGTAAATTGAAATCCTTGTCTCATTCTTAAAACCACTTTTTTGTTGTTTGTCCGTTCTCCACTCTCCATACAGTTTTTATCATTCATTTCCCACTTTCACAATATCATCACCAATTCACCTCACACCCACTCTGTATTTTCCTCCTTTCTACACACTTTCAGTTTCACTTAATTCCCTCATGCTTTTCCATACATCTGTATCTCCATCATTTCTCTTTTAAGTTAATATTCCAAAAAAGGAAAACTAAAAAAATGGCAGCTGAAAAATCTGCTACTTCTACCCCATCCAAGGGTCAAGCATGGTTTTGCACTACTGGTTTACCCAGCGACGTCGTTGTAGAAGTTGATGACATGACTTTCCATCTCCACAAGGTATTATTTCTCTTATTAAGCTTCTTTTTTTGGATTTGGATTTGGGTAGTTTTTCATTTGGTGTGTATATTTGATATTTTGATTGTTTGATTTGGATTTTTTGTTCCAGTTTCCATTAATGTCTAAGAGCAAGAAACTTCACGACCTCATAAAAGAGCAAGAAGCAAAAAATATCCAAAAAGAAGGCCAACTTACAGGAAACGACGACGTTGAGGTTGATGAACAAATACTTGAACAAGATTACTGCCACGTGTCACTTCCTAATTTTCCCGGCGGCTCTGAAGCTTTTGAAAGTGCCACGAAATTCTGTTACGGCGTCAAAATCGATATCACCGCCGGTAAAGTGGCTCCACTCCGGTGTGCCGGAGAAGTTCTGGAAATGACGGAGGAATATTCCGAGGATAACCTCATTTCCAAAACCGAAAGATTCTTCACAAATTCTGTCCTCAAAAACATCAAATATTCCATTAAAGCGTTGATAGCATGCGAGAAATTAATGCCTCTATCGGAAAATCTTGGCATTGTTGAAAGATGTATTGACGCTATTTCATCGAAAGCGTCGCTTTATGATCCGTCATTGTTTGGACGGCCGGTAAACGACGTTACAGAATGTTCATCAGATACTAGAAAGAAGAATGTATCATCAACCAAAACCATGAAGGATGGTGCATGGGTTGAAGATCTTGCTCAATTGAGTTCAAATCTCTTCAATCGAGTCATCTCAACAATGAGAGAGAAAGAGATTAGTCCAGAAGTTATTGAGAATTGTTTAATTCACTACGCAAAACAGTGTTTTCCAGGAATTAGTCGCTCGAATCGGAAGCCATCTTCGTCGATGATGACTTCTGAGGCCGAACAGAGACAGCTATTGGAGACAATAGTCTCAAATCTTCCGCCTGAGAAGAGCGCACAATCACAATCAGCAACGAGAATTCTCTTCGGATTACTTCGAACTGCCAATATTCTCAATACTTCAGATGAATGTAAATCTGTTCTCGAGAAAAAAATTGGATCTCAACTCGAACAAGCAACACTAGATGATTTGTTGATTCCGAGCTATTCGTATTTAACAGAAACATTGTATGATGTTGATTGTGTTGAGAGGATTTTAAGCCATTTTTTGGTTGATTACGGAAGGAGAGAAATCGAAGGTGAAGATGATGAAACCCTAGAAAATACCCCATCACCGTCGATAATGCTCGTCGGAAAACTTATCGACAGTTACCTTTCGGAAATCGCTTCGGATGCTAATTTAAAGCCGGAAAAGTTCATGGAGCTGGCATTATCTATTCCGGATAAAGCTCGATTATACGACGATGGCGTTTACAGAGCTGTTGATGTCTATCTCAAAGTAAGTATCTAAATTAATTTACATTTTTCAGTGAGATCTTGTTTTATTTTTCTCGATACAATAATTATTAATATATAATTATTATGATTTTTATTATGCATACTTAAAAATATCAATGGTTGAATTAGTATATTAAAATATAGAAAAAAAAATATTGCAAATAATTTAGAATGATACAACTCTATACACTAGTGATTACACACCATTACACTAACGGATAACTTTCTCCACTTATGTCAATTATTACCGCATAAATCAATAATATAGACTACGACTAATTTTATATTTTTCTTTATTCTATTTAAATTACTCGATTGTACTTTTTAACTTGAGATTTTAGTTCAGAAAAGATATTTAGTGATTTTAATATAATATCATTGTTAAAAAATAAGACTAATAAAGTCTTCATAATCTCAAAATTTACAATATTTAAACTATTTATTTTATGTGTAAAGCATGTTGTAAGTTAAAGTTGTTTTATATAATAAGTTTTGTTTTTAACATTGTAATCAAATTTTTTCCAAGTTTTATCCAAAAATCAAATTAATTTATAATTTATAATTTAATCTAAATAATTTGAAGGCTCTTAGTTCTTGCAATGTTTTCCCCTAGACCGATATAAGTTTAATTCACATTAACTCACAAAAACTCATAATCTGTCAAAGTCAAAGGAAAAATAGGAGAACTATAAAATTTCAATTTATTTTATGTTATATTTTGAATTCATGATTTTATTAGAAATCTTAGATTGGCTTGAATATACTACTACTACATTACTACTTCACAAATCAAAATATTTAATCTTATAAATTTGAGTCAATTTCACTCTTATTTTTAAAATAATCAAAATTAACAATTCAAAAATAACTTCTCTTATTTAGTCATTTTCAAATTCTTTCATTATAATTTGTTGAAAATGAACAGGCACATCCATGGTTATCAGAATCAGAACAAGAAAGAGTAAGCGGAGTGATGAACTACGAAAAACTAACATTAGAAGCATGTACACACGCAGCACAAAACGAGAGACTACCTCTAAGATCAGTCGTACAAGTTCTCTTCTTCGAACAGCTCCAACTCCGTCACGCCATAGCCGGAACTCTCTACTTTTCACCTCATCACAATACTGCTTCAAGCGAGTCAGCGGCGGTCCATGAGAGCGATGGAAGTGACGATGTGACAGAGAAATTGAAAAAGAAGAGATGGAGAGAAGCAATTAGGGAGAATGAGGTGCTGCGATTAGATATGGATAGTATGAGGACAAGAGTTCAGGAATTGGAAACGGAATGTTCTACTATGAACAAAGTCATCCGTAATATTGATAAAATTAATAGTAATAATAAAAATAATTCTGTTCTAACTTGGAGGAGCGCATTAACGAGTAAGTTTGGGTGTAAGTTTAAGACTCAGGTTTGTGATTCTCATCAATCAACGGTGCTGGATAACCCAAGAGGAAGACTACATAAGATCAAATAACGGTGAATAAATAACGGTTATTTATAATGTAAATAAATCAGGATGAGAGAGTTTTGTTACTGTACTTTATCTTTTTTAGTTTTATTTATTTTGATATTATTATTTTTGTATTTTTATGGTGATTTGCAAATCACAGTTATTGATTAGAAATTTTTGTTTTGTTAAAGTTGAGCTTGGGAGAGCAATAAAGTGAAGTAGTATTTAATTTTCATACTAAAATTGTCTCTATTTTGGTTTAATTTTCCTTTATTTTATTGTGGTTGGATACATTTGTGTTTTTATTTTTAGGAATTTGAATTACAATTCAAATCGTATGTTACGTTTTCTTTTTGAGTTAAAATCGTATGTTACGTAAATAGGGATGGGCACGGGTCTTGGACCCTAAGGGTCTAGACCCGACCCGACCCTAAATTTAAGGGTCTGGGTCCACCCTTTTTTGGACCCTATGGATCTGGGTCGAATCTGGGTCCATGACCTTAGGGTCCGGGTCCGGGTCCGGGTCTACACATTTGAGACCCAGATTCGACCCAGATCCGACCCATAGACCCATTTACATCTTTTTTTAAAAAAATTATACATTAACTTTTATGGGTATTTAATTCCTTGATTTGAAATTTTATTATATTTTTGAACATTGCATTATTTTGAACTTTGTCGGTTCATGTAATCTAAAATTTGGTCGTTGTATCAATAGTTTAAAAATTAAAGACTTGATCAATATTTCGTTATAAAAGCTTGAATGTTGAAAAACTTCATATATATCGCTCAATTAGTATAAAGTATTAGAAGATCTTCGTTAGTTGAAAATATTGAAATGATTTTATGCGAATTCGTAGAAAATTGTACTTCATAATATAATTTTAAAAAACTTTTAGGAAAAAAAATAAAATTCTGCTGGACCCAGATTCAGACCCTAGACCCGCTAGACCCTAAGGGTCTGGGTCTGGGTCCAAAATTTTTAGACCCTACGAATCCGGGTCCGGGTCTGGGTCCAATACAAAAATTAGGGTCTGGATCTGGGTCTTGCTGGACCCGACCCAGATCCGACCCCTGTCCATCCCTATACGTAAATATACATGTTTTAGAAAATATTTTAAAATAGAAAAGATTTACTTAATAAATCAAATTTTTGTTCATTTTTTAGATTATTTTTTAATAATTCTACATGTGTGAGAAAATAATTCAAAGAGAAATTTATCTCTATGGATGAGTGAAATATTGGATTATTAATATCAATTTTTCTATTAAAATATGCATAAAATTTTTATATGCTGAAATGGATTCAATAAGATCTCACCCGAATGCATTTAATTCTTTCGTATAAATTATAATTATATGAAATATTCGAAACGTAAATTTTAATTAATTAGGTTTGATCTTTTAACATTTGCAAGCACAAGTAACGTTTTCTCTATGTAAGATTCTGAATTTGATTCAGATCAATCTCTCTTTTTCTTTTTACTCATCATCATCACCAAACTCAGTGTGTCCACTCATTGAAAACTATGGTCAGGATCTGGGAAGAGAAAAACATCGAGAACTCATACCCATAAAAGAGAGTGCGATCAAATAGTCTCCCAGCTCGAGAAATTTAACTGTAACTGTAACTATAAAAATAAAAATAGAAATTTTTTTTAAAAAAAAAAAAACTAAACTTTACTCTATAGCGCCAAGGAATTTTATAAACAAGTTGTGATTTGGGAGACCCAAAAAATTCGGGTTTGAGACTTTTGAGGTGGAAGGGAAACGGGACCGCATGAAGCCAAGATGTCTGGTGTACTGGCCTACCGTAGTGGGGGGAGGTTGGGAATTTATGAATGATTTGGAAAGAGTGGAGAACTAGCTGGATATTGGAGGGAAGATTGTGAATTTGTGACTACATGTGTTCAATGGATGAGTTTTCTAGCAGGTCGGGTTAGAATCAGAGCCGTCTTGAATAATTTGGGGGCCCTGTACAAAATTAATATTTTGTGCCTTAATTTAGTAAATATATTTATTTTATTAATAAATTTAACATATTTCTTTTTTTTTATTAATTTTTTCATATACTGGAGAAAGAGGGGTCCTGTGCGGTCGATCACCTAGCACACCCTCAAAGACGCCTCTGGTTAGAATTTAGAAAATCCAATTAGGTAGTGTTTTTAAAAATAAATATTTTATTTCAAATTATGAAATTTGACTACTTTAAAAAAAATTCAAATTATGAGATTTTAAAAAAATGAAGAAATATATCAATCCCATCATTTTAAAAGTTAGTTTGCCATCGACTAAAACTTAATTTCGTTCATTATCTTTAAAGTTTGAGTTACTTTTGTATCAGACAGTCTTTCAATTAAATAACCTTAAAATAAAAAGTTTATATGGTAATAACTGTATCAGTTTTATATATGAATATTGTCTCTCGTTGAGATCGTTTCATATAAGATTTGTCAAATAATTTGACCTAATTTATGAAAGTTTTGTAAACTTTGCGAGGGACATTGGAGTGCTCATAGGTAAGAGTGCATGGTAAGGTACTTTTGTTCGTGCACTACAATTTTGGGTTGCTTCACGGTCGGCCCTAAGGGTGGGCAAGAGTCAAGATGGGCCGTCACCTAGGACCCCATGTCAAAAAAACAAAATTAATAATTCCAGAAGGTCTATGTAGGTTATAAATTACAACGAAAAAGGACCTTAATATGCCATTTTGCCCAAGACCCCAAAATATCTAAGGTCGGATGCTTGCTTCTTGGGTGCAGCTAAATGGTGATGATGTGATGTAACCTAGCTAATACGAAATAGTATCATGTGCTTATTGGTAGGTGCATGTGTTTGCTTTTGGGCTTTTTCGAATTTTCTTTTTGAGAGACATTTCTAATTGGATCAAGTTATAAAAAAATGTAAAATAAAAGTAGGCATTAAATTTTGATGGCTTGACTTGAGAGATGTCACTCAGAGACGGTGTCTGACCGATTGATAAATTTTAAGAAAAATTAATGTGAATAATACAAAATTTTCGTTAATTTCTCTACAATAACATTAACTTTTGAATAATCATAAATAACATCAACTTAGTAAATTTTTGTTCCTAGAATAACATATACTATCTTTAATTCATTAGCTAATTTACAAATTTCCATACGAGATCTAAATTGCTGACTTCAAACTTTAAAATAGCAATTCTAACAAAATATTTTTTAAAAAATAAAATACACAAATTATTGTGAGATAGGGTCCCTCCGAGACACGTATTAGATTTATAAGCTAAATAGCCCAATTAATACAAATCAAAACGAAATGAAGAATGTGAGTTTTTTTGTTTTGATGTCATCTCTTCAGAGACGGTCTCGCACAAGAGTAGCTGAATAAATTATTTTGGAATTTTGTTGAAACACAAACTGTTGTGAGAGAGAGTCTCTCCGAGAGACAAATTAGATATGTGGGCTAAATAACCCAATTAATACTTTGTGAAGATAAAATAAGAATGTAAGCTTCTTGTTTTGAGGTCGTTTCTTTGAGATACAGTCTTTCACAAGAATAACTTTTGTTAATCACAAATTCTTGTATGAGACGGTCTCACTGCGAAGCGTGCCCTGTTCTCGATTAAATAGATCAATAATAAAAACATTATGCATAATAAACTTTTTGTAGTATGGACTCATCTAACGGTGGGACGGTCTCATACAAGCGGGCTTGTTGTTAAAATGGCTGAATTTACGAAAATGGGCTGGGCCGCGAGTTTCAGCCCAGAAAATTTCCTCTTCAATTAAACCGTTTTTTTTTCGAAAAGAATCTGAAGTTGCCGGCAATGAGTTGCTAATGAGATTTTCTATCCTCCGCCGCCATAACCAACTTCCAAAACTTCCTTCCATGGCTAGTCTCACTTCTCAAAGCGTAACTGTGCCGCCATCCTCCACGGCAGAAGAAGACAACCTCGACGACCTCCTTTGTTCTTCCGGACCGTTATCAGAGGAGAGAAAATCAAACCTTGATGAAAACGGTTGTTTATTGGGCCATCCAAGTGGATACTTAAGCGGGGAGGCAAGGATAGAGAGGGCTTGGGCTCATTGGAAGAAGTTGGGACAGCCTAAATTGATGGTTGCTCCTATGGTGGATTGCTCTGAACTTCCGTTTAGGATGCTTTGTCGTAAGTATGGAGCACAGGCTGCTTACACGCCTATGTTGCATTCTAGAATCTTTACTGAGACGGAGAAGTATCGGACTATGGAGTTCACTACTTGCCAGGTTTTTGTTTTCCTTCCTGTAAATTAGGGTTTAGTGATTGTTGTTTCATGGGTCTCTACTATTTCGTCTGCTGAAACATTATGCAATTTTGCGTTTCTGCTTGATTGAAATCATTCAATTAGTTTAAAGTTGTCAACATTCAATGAACATTTATAATGTGGGCAAGATTATTACTCCTTTAAATTCTTGATGACACAGCCTAAACCCCAAAGATTAAATTAGATCATGTTCTCCTTTGAACCCTGGATTTAATTGACTTATTTAGTAGTGCAAATCTGATTGGGCATTATTTGATAAAGTTGACCCGAGATAAGGCTAACTGACTAAGAATACTCGATAACAAAGATAAGAAAAATACTTTTTAGAAGTTTAAAATATTATGCTGTGTGAAGTTTTGCATGTATAGAGATTTGAAAAAACATCCGTGAAGCGAAGGTAAACTGTATGCAGCTAAACACAAGCCTCAGAAGTTAGAAACACCAATAATGTCGTGGGAAATGATGAGAATAAAGCATGAATGAAGATAGATTCTAGATGGACTTTTGATAAGACACATCTGACACCACTACAAGAACATATAAAGTTTGTGTTTAGATGAATTGGAAGAAGTTAGATTGGCAAGGCTTTAATCCTCCACATACTGATGAACCAAATGACAAGGTTCATGCGGATCATTAAATACAAGAGAGATCGTTTACTCATTCTTTTGTTGAAAGATGGGCAAAAGACTTGGATTTGGCTTAAACCCAGGATCTAGAGATGGCTGAAGTTGTGTTTAAATGAAATTTGGAGGTTATTACCTACTCCTACTGTCAACGAGTAGCTGCATACAACTTGAGGGGTGGGAGGGGCGATGAAGAAGTTGTGTCCGAGGACCAAATTTTGTCTAGACACAACAAATCTGGTGGAACAAGAAGGACCCGTTGTGCCTCGGAAAAAAGGATCATTAGCGCCTCGGTTCTTCTTATGCCTCTTAAAACTAAGATCGGAGTTTTGTGTGGGATTGAGCAACTCGTGTGACACTAGGGTGGATGAAGAGGAAGGAAAGAATTTACAGAGAAATAATTAATCTAGGGTTCCTTAGGGTAAATATTTACTCCCTTAGAGTTAATTAACAGTAAAATAGTAGTGTAAAATACATGCCAGTGCGATAGACTTTTTTCTTAAACTTGGCATGATACTCTCAACACGATTTGAATCATTCGCACTGAATCCTATACATAATAATATTTTTGATCTATATCTCCATTCTTGTGAAAAATTGTGTTAATGTACTTGAAATACATCTCTAGCATCACATTCATTCCATTTCTAGTTCCATTTACAAAGTCTCAGCCAAAACAACATGCACTATGGAAGTGATTAGGTCTTTGTATCTCTTCTAGGAAATTACTCAATATTTGACCTTGATGCAAATCAATTTTGATTAGGAAATCTTCAATATCAACATATATGCATTTCCGCATACATATCATACACCATAAATATACTTACATTACATGTTATACCTTTTTGACATAACCCACCAAATTATTTCACTTGGCACTTTGTCATACGCCTTCACCATGTCAAAAAATTGTTTGTCCCATCACCCATGTGCCAATACAGTTGTCAGATTATTGTTGAAGATCGATTTCATGTGAATTTTTGACAAGGGAAAGGGTGCAATATTTTTTGTCAACTAAAGGAGCTTGAGTATTTTGGTGTCTAGCTCTGTTGTAGACTTGTAGGAAATGAACTTCTTTTTTAATCCTGATGCTTGATGCACAATTTTATTGTGTGCGGGCCTGTGGGGATTTTGTACACACAAGCTTTGATTTTAGTGGTATAATTTTTCAAA
Organism: Amaranthus palmeri; assembly: GCA_019776075.1. NCBI lineage: Eukaryota > Viridiplantae > Streptophyta > Magnoliopsida > Caryophyllales > Amaranthaceae > Amaranthus > Amaranthus palmeri. The sequence goes on from JAAKBH010000008.1 coordinate 462,507, forward strand.
ATGAAACTTTTGTGTGTGTGTGTGTGGGGGGGGGGGGGGGGAGGGGGGGGGGGTGCCGATTGGTTCGGAGTTGAACCAAGGATGATTTGTATGTGTTTTGCTCAATTGTCCTTGCTTGCATCCTGCCTCTGAATTTAGGGTTCATCTAGAGTTTTTTTGACCTCAAATCTTGTAGAATAGCTTATCTTTAAATGGAACTTGAGAATCGCAAACTATTTTTACTGTCAATCACAAATTAATTTTAATCACTGAACTTGATAATTTTCTCATGGCTAATGTGCAATATTTTGATTGGCAATTACAAGTTTGTGATTAATTGATTTTGATATCCACTTTTACAAGATGAACATTTTGTTATAAAGGTGTTACAATGTTTTAACCTGTGTTGCTTCTTTTTTAATCTCTTGGCTGAAGTCCGTTCACTTAAAATGTCCTCGTGCAGGTTTTAATGTTTCTATGATTAATGATTTATAAATGGGAACTAGCAATGTATACTTTGCCTTTTCTATTCTGTAGTTAGAGCCAGAAAGACTTCTTTGGTTATACAAGTAACCATTTCCTTTGCAAATCATTTCCAAATCATCTACGTCCTGTTATTTATGATCAGATTCTCACTTCAAGATTTAAGATTCTGATTTTCTCTGTAAGGGGTATATGATTACTGGTCATATGTTCAGTTCTTCATATGGCTGATGTAGTTTTGGGGAAACTTGTAGGAGGACCGGCCATTGTTTGTCCAGTTTTGTGCAAATGATCCAGATGTCTTACTTGATGCTGCTCGGAGGGTTGAGCCATTTTGTGACTATGTTGATATTAATTTGGGGTAAGAACATTGATTGACCACTGCATGGTTTTTATACTTTACTAGTAGGAAAGTTTTGTTTTAATCCATTTGAGTATAGTCATCAACTAAATCATTGGAGCATGAGGCTGCACCTCATGATTTGTAAAAACTAATTGGGATTTTGCTGCTGTGATGAGCTAAGAGTATTTTTTTTTATCATGGCAAATTTGTCTCTTTTTCTTTTAAAATTTGATGGATTATTTTTACATACTTTGCTCAATTAAAATCTATATGTGCCTTATACACAGCTGTCCCCAGCGTATTGCTCGACGAGGTAATTATGGAGCCTTTTTGATGGATAATCTCCCTCTCGTAAAGTCTTTAGTAGAAAAATTGGCTCAAAATCTCGAGGTTCCCGTTTCATGCAAAATTAGAATCTTCCCTAATCTAGAAGATACAATAAACTATGCTAGAATGCTGGAGGAAGCTGGTTGTTCTCTTCTAGCTGTTCATGGTCGAACTAGAGATCAGAAAGACCAGAAGAAAATTAGGGCTGACTGGAGTATAATTAGGAAGGTCAAAGATGCAGTAAGGATTCCAGTTCTTGCCAATGGGAACATTAGGCACATGGATGATGTCGACAGCTGCTTGAAGGCAACAGGTGCAGAAGGCGTGCTCTCTGCGGACGCTCTCCTCGAAAACCCAGCTCTATTTGCAGGTTTTCGAACCCCTGAATGGGTGGAAAACGGTCAGGACAGTTGTAAAGACGGGAACATAGACCAGGCTGATCTTCTGGTTGAATATCTAAAACTTTGTGAAAAGTACCCTGTGCCATGGAGAATGATCCGTGCCCATGTCCATAAGATGTTGGGAGAGTGGTTTCGGATGCAACCACAGGTTAGAGAAGAGCTCAATGCACAATCCCGTCTTACATTTGAGTTTCTTTATGGCTTGGTGGATCAGCTTAGGCAACTAGGCGTCAAAATTCCACTTTATGTGAAGGACGGTAATAGCGATGAGAAAACCGAACCTACTAATGGTGATGTACCTTTGTGATACGTGACCATCAAGTTAGTTGCACAACGTCATATGTTGTTAAGATGTGTATTTTTTCATGAACACGATTCATTTTTTGTCATACAATATTTAACGTGTAACATTAGACAACTAAGTTTTTTATTGAGAATACATATTCATTCGGTTTAAACGTTATATTTGTATCCTACTAAATCAAAGTATTCGATAGATGTCTTTCTTGATACGTTTGTATATATGTATTTTCTCTCATTCTCTTATACATCGGATCATTACATCTGAGGCCATGGATTTGTGAAGCTGGCACTTTGCTTGAAGGAGGCATAGTTGATTTTTTTTTTTTTTTTTTGAAATGAAGGAGGCATAGTTGATTGAAGTGTAATTCCTTTTAAGTTTCTCTATTGTTTGATTTTGTTACATTTTCTACTTTCATACATCTTTTTGATTTTGCTACATTTGTATTTACGTATATATGGGGAGGAAAATAGACTAGTTGTATTTACGTATATATGGAGAGGAAAATAGACTAGGCATGTGTTTTTGATAAGATAAAATATCTTGCAGAAAAATCGAATAAAATAAATTTTTTTTAAAAAATATCCCAAAATAAGTTTTGGGAAATTTTAGTTCTCAAATAAGTGGATATTTATAAATGGATATTTTTACAGCTGCTGTGTATTAACAATTGTAAGAACTAAATAGCAGTTTTAATGAGCAAACAATAGAAATGCTTATTTTAAGGTTAATTTTGAATCCTAAAGATAACTAAGCATTCTAATGCAGAAAAGATATGTTGTCTTGCAAAGAATTACTACTCTACATACCTTATCAAGATTTATGAAAAATATTGGATGAATGAAAAAAAATAGGTTATTTTTAAATGTTAATCTCGTCTTGCTTTTTTATTTATGCGTGTTCATATATGAATGTATAGTTAAAATTAATGTAGGAAAATTGTGGTTGAATCCATGCTAGATAATAAATTAATTAATATAAATAAATAATAGGTTTTAAAATATTTAATATGTTTTATAATCATTGAATTGATTCCGTACAAGTTAGTAAATATACATGTTAGGTTATATTTTTGTTGTCACATTTATAGTTTCAGTATGTTCAATCTTCATTTAGTTCTACAATTGAAGGAAGATTGTTTAAGTCTTGCTTGATTAGGTTCTAGGCTTAAAAGTACACTAATATTTTGCCTATATGAGAATAATAAATCTAATAGATATGACAATTTTCTAAATAATATCATCATTTAAAATTCTAAATTAATCATTGTGATAATAATTTACGTATAGCACACCTCAATAACTTTTGGCTTTTAATAGATTTTATCCCCCTTAGTTTAATTCGCAATTCAGTTTTTCATTTTAACCTCACATCCACCATAAAACACCATTTATATTATTTACTTATCGCTAGAAGTCTCTTGAGCCTTGAACGAGAAACAATCCAAATGATCTTCATACCGATTCACATGTTAGAGAGAATTTTCCAAACACCTCTGAAATCAGGTTCATTCCTTATACAAATTCAATGCCTTTTACATAAAGAATAATCGATATCTTTGAAGCCAGACATTATTTATAATAGTCTAGAGTTATTTAAAACAAACCTGACAATATGATATGCACCCGACATTAAAACTGAAACCAACTTTAACCCAACTTCAATATAGACACAAGACTTAATTTCAAACTGATCCGAAATAATTAACCCGAAATCAATTCGATAACCCAAATCAACACCTTTAACAATATATCAAAAAGTTGCCATTTTTTTTTTTTTGAAGTATGGTCAATTTGTATTGTTGAATATTCTATTGTTGGAAATTGCAAGTGCAAACAATAAATTGAGACAAATAAATATAGACCGTAGAATTAAAAAGCCGTGTAATTTAAATATAAATAGGGTAATTTACATCATAGTTTCTATTCCTATTCAGAATATTTATTTTTTATTTACACGCAGAAACACGCTTTAAAAGAGAAGCTAGTCAAACAACTACTCCCAGGCAACTGTATAGTGCTTGAAAACCATGTCAGGAGGCATTGCTCGTGGTCGTCTTGCTGAAGAGAGAAAACAATGGCGGAAGAATCATCCTCATGTTCGTTCTCTTCCTTTTTTTTCTTTTTTCTTTGATATTACTTTTAATTGTACTGATTTTGAGTTTTTGGCAATTGAAATTGTGTTTTTTAGGGTTTTGTGGCGAAGCCCGAGACTCAACCTGATGGTTCCATGAATTTGTTGGTGTGGCAATGTGTTATCCCTGGAAAAGCTGGGGTATTTACTTAATTTTCTGTTTTAGTCTTTTTTTGGTATTATTTTCAATGATTTATCATATTATATGGAATTCTGTTTAGTTATTAGATCGTCGATTGTTTGAGTAGTGAATATTAAATGATCTGAAAAGGTAAGAAGTCGTTTACAGGTTTTCCTGGTGATGGCAAGTTTGTTTAGTAATTCGTTTACAGGTTTTGGAGTTTTTAGGTTTTCCTGGGCAATTGATGGCCAAGTTATTTAGTAGTACGATGTAACGATTTTGAATAATTGTAAAATTTGTTTGTATGCATTAAAAAGGAGAAAAAATTTAGTCCTTTTTTGAGGTATTGTAAGAAGTTAGCATATAGTGACTCCCATCATTCATGAAATATGCATGTGCTATATTAGCTTTGGGAATTTCGGGTGATTATACATGTTGATGCTATGTTTTTGAGTTACGAGTTGTGATTAGTGAATTGATGTACAGAATAATGATTTTCCTTTTAAAGGATGTTTTCTCGGCGGTGAAAAATTAAGTATATTAATACTCATCCTGTGTATGTTGATGCCAACTTTTTGTCACTTCCACTAACCCAATTCCAGTATCACTTTGCTTAGCACTTTGGAAATGCTTTGTGCAACTTTCCCAAATGGAATCGAGAACGAGGCAGCAAGAGAATGGGAGGTGAGAGGATACAAATTATTTTGTGTAATAGAGAAGAAGTTTCATTCGTTCCCTGGGTAAATATGATGTCTTGCAAGTGATTATTGAATTGTGATCTTACACCTTTAAACATGAGGAAATCAACCTAATTTGAAAAATTCAGACAACACTCTTTGATGAGATAGCTATAAGAAATATTACTAAAATGGAGGATATTAGTTTAAAAGGAAGATTTGGCGACGTGTCTGGTGCTTGTTGTGGAGGAATGAGATTTAGGGGGCTAGAGGAAGATGTAGGATCATTATTGGAGGAACAAGTTTTGAAGAGATGGATTTCCCTTTCCTGATTGGGTTATTTTTCGTTTAGATTGGATCTCTTCTTTAATGTTGAAAAGATAATCAAGATTGGTTTTATTTTTTCATGCTTTTTTTAGTACTGTGCTCCATGTGTTCTCGATGTATATTATAGCATTATATATATTCTTATAATATTTTTTATTAGTTGGCTTGCATCATTGGAGTTATACTTGTGAGTTACGATTTGGAACTAGCTTACTTTTACTACTTGTGAGTTATGATTGTATCTTTCCTTAATAAAACTCCGAAATCACTAGATTGTCTTAGAAAACTCATAATTATCGTCCCTTTTTCAAAGCATTGTTAGTATTCTAGTCAAAGAGTGCAACTCATTGTTGTGGATCTTTCTAAACTTTTGAAAGGGAAACTTTGCCCTTTCGTTGTTGTTACTCCATTTAAAAGCCTTGATTATAAGGGCAAATGTCCCTGATTTCTTATAAGGATTTGACACTATTCAATTCCTTTAGTAGCCACACAATAAGATACTATATTTTTTCTTAGAGCAATGTAGGAAGTGTAGGAACCAGTACACATCAACTGTCATGCCTATACCTTTCTTTTCGATGTAGTAGTAATGTTAGTCCATGGGGATGTGTGTTTATTCTTTCATTGTGCTTGTGATGCTCTGATGTCGTTTCCTTGAATTGATGTTTGTTGTCTATCATCTTGAGATGTAAACAATGAACATATTCTCCGTGTTTCTTCTTCAAATTTTGCTACAGCAAAGCATCTGTTTCTTCAGTTCCATTTTTCTCTGTGAAGTCTGCCTTTAAATATGTCTTCTTTCATAAGGTTCTTACCTTCATTTACAGTAAATGGTCATGTATCTTTGCATCTTCTTGTGAACTGCCATTTTCAAAAGTTATGTTTCTTTTTTTTTTTTTTTTTTTTTTTTTTTTGGGGGTACCGGATTGCTTTGTATTGTGAACTGTAAATCTTAAATTATGTGTTTGTCATCTGTAAAATTTCTCATTGCCGATCTGTATTCATCATGTAAGATTTTCACTTGTCTTGGAATAAATGTTAAAAAAAATGAGGTACGCCCATTTTGTTTTTTTTGTCATTTGCGTAAAATTATGCTTAGTTTATGTAAATTTTGTCATTACAGACTGATTGGGAAGGTGGTTACTACCCACTAACAATGTATTTTTCTGAAGAGTACCCAAGTAAACCACCCAAGTGCCGGTTCCCTGCAGGCTTCTTCCACCCTAATGTTTACCCATCTGGGACTGTATGCCTGTCCATCTTAAATGAAGATTGTGTAAGTATTGGTATTCTCGACCTTATCTGATACCTTGATTTTCTATTGGCATATAAGGTTTCAATGTACATTTTCTCGCATGTTAGGACTGGAGACCTGCAATTACTGTGAAGCAAATTCTTATTGGAATTCAGGACTTGTTGGACCAGCCAAATGCTGCAGATCCTGCCCAGACCGAAGGATATCATCTTTTCATTCAGGTTTGTTGTTAATCTTTATTATACGTTTTGATATTACTTTTCTCATCATTGGAATAGTATTTTTTGATTAATGTCACTTGTCTAGTCCCGAATCTAAAGTTTGGTGCACAATTTTGTATTGTGACCAGACTCCAGAGACATGAATCTCAGGGTTCATGTCCACATAAGTTTCTGCTGTGCTTATTTTGCTGCATTTTTTATTTTTCCTGGTCTAGAGCACTGCAGATCGGCTTCATTTTTATTAGAAAGCCTACATGGAGTAGTATTCTTATGGCACTGGTTCTGGCTCCTGTTAGATTCACCGATAAACCAATGTATTAGATAATTATGCACTCTGCCTATAAGAAGCGATAAGAAGTTGAACAAGAGTCCATTTTTTATTGATGCAGGATACAACGGAGTATAAAAGAAGGGTTCGGCAACAGGCTAAACAGTACCCAGCCACCATTTGATGCTGAATCCCATAATGCTGGAGTATAGCCAATGGTTGTGGCGTACGAAGTGGGTAATTTGCTTTTCTAGAGCTATCCTTTGTCTAAAGACGTGTGTATAAATTCTGACTTTTGTTGATTGGTAGCAACCATGGTAGCCCTTATTCATAAATGTTGTTTGGAATATTTGGTTTCCCTTCCCTTGGGTCAAAAATACTCGAACCTTTTTCTAGGGTAGAGATTCCGATGGTTTGTGTGTGAATGCCCATTGGATTTGAGGAATATTGTAGTATTCCTCCTTTCAAATGTGCTTTAAACTTATGGAAAACTCTTGTCAAGTACCATTTAAAAGTGAAATCTTTTCACTCTTATAAATTGTGATGCTCACATGTTGTACCTGCTTTTACTTTTATAACTACATTATTAGTGAATCCTTTTATCAATCATATTCTTTTTGGAGACATCTAGTGGTTCAGGATTTCTTCCATGCATGCAACTTGACTGTAGATTCTTTGCTTTTTATCCAATCAAGTGTCCAACTTTATGATCCTCAAAACTACATCTGTGTGAAGAAGGAAGCAGATGCATTCGTGTTAAGTATTGGCGAGATGTGGTCTTATTTTATACCTCTAGTTGGGAATCGGGATTAGTTTCTACACTTGCATAACAGTTATTATCGATCCATTTTGTTTTACTTTTCATTTTTTATGTACAAGAAAAAATATAGTGAAGTGTGATCTTGTTTAATTTGCCTCGATACATATTTCCATAATAACAATTTTGATATAATATTCCATCATGCGCAGCTATGATCTTAAGGATCATAATAGTGCATTGAATAGTGTTAAAACAAAAAAACATAACTATTAATTTCAATGACAGAAGTATTTTAGTCGAGTACACTTTTTTAAAGATAGGATTGGTGCCTTGATGGGAAATTAAAAGGGTGCATTTATAGGAGTAAAGTGGGTAGGATTATGTGAAGAAAATGTAGCAATGTTGAAGGGACAATTACAAGGAAAATAGTGCAAACATTTAGGGTGTTGCTTATTCTCTCTTATAACTGCATCTGCTTTATTACACCGAGTGATCGCTATCTGCTTGAACCAAATAGAGCCCAAAGCCCCAAATGTTTTGAGGCACTACACAATTGTTTTCCGCTACCATATACTATACTCGGCCTTTGATCTGTTTGTTTATAAGTCATGTAGGTAAGAGCCTGAGATGATCCAATACCTAGGACAGTCTTTTCAGCACCCTCATTAACCAAGCTTGCTTGTGGCTTTATTTCTGTCACTCTTGCCATTGCTTGAACTGCCGCTTCCTTTTTTCTGTCCCGAGTCAGGACTTACGTTCTCCATTGTTTTAGCCTCTTCCGTATTACTATAGCAGTCGCCACATACAGATTCCCCAATACTTGACGCATCCACTACCAATCTCTCTGTAAAATTGCTCAGTTAACAAAGACTATATTACCAGTGGTATGCCAGTAGTACTAATCAATCCCTTCTAGTATAGGAGTAAAATTACTTGTTCCAGGACCAATCATCATCATCGTACTCAGTATATCAGGGTTTGGGGAGGGAAGAAAGGCGGCAACCGATCTCCATAAATGACGATGCGGTCAAAGAGTACCTCGGCTCGAGAAAAATCCTCTTGTTCCAGCAACAATGTGCTATCAATTATTCAATTGCTTTATTATGTGAGATCAACTTTTGTGGGGCTTAGCCTGCTATCATGTGTCCAACACCCAGGTTACGAGATGTTCTCATATGTTTGGCCCGAATTGAAGGGTAAGTGTCCGTATCTATAACCAAGCGTTGAGAATTTGACGAGTAGAAGTAAAATGAAGAGGTTGAATTTATATGTATTCATTCTCGTATGCAACTCCTTAATAGACCGTTCTTTCCATTTCATAACAGATGTTAACTAATATTTTGTAGCTCTTGATGAAAGCCTCCGTAACGCTTTCATTCAAACGAATGTAAGATCCGAGGTCATCATATCTGAACTATACAGTCTACTGGCGAAAATTTTTGTTTGAGTCGATTTTTGATTTTGTGGTATAACACTGCTTCGGAATAGTTTGGTTGACACCTTGTTTTGAACTATCAAGGAGGCCAACGTTGCCTTGGCCCCGGGGGAAGGAGAGAAGAATATGTGTAGTGTAGGCATTGTAAAAGGCTACTGCATGGTTGCATTTAGCTAAAAACCGAACCGATATTAGTAGGTAAAAGCTAAACTAGATTATCATCATTATCAATTTCAATGTATTCTGTGCGTAAACAACTGTAATTAGGGTTTGAGGAAGGAAAGAAGACGGCAACCCATACTTATAAAGGAGGATGCAGCCTACTAGTTCCTCGGCTTGAATACAAACTAAAAATCGAATCAAGAACATAAATTATTAAATTTGCAACCAAATTAAAACATAGAGTGATTTGTTAATTTCGCAAATAATCGTTATTTACTTAAGTTTTCTTTCTCCTCACCTCGTACTTAATTTCTAATGTTGCTATTTGCTAATCAAATAGAAGTATTACACGTTGAAACTGTGATTGTCAAAAATTCTACCCTCTGATTTCTTATACATATTTCCCCAATCAATTATTACTTGAATTTTTGAAATTAGTGAATAGTTAATATTTAGTAGAAGTATGTTACACATTATCATATTTTGCCACAATAAATTCCGGTACATTAAAATGCTCCAAATAAAGTCTACAAGTACAAACATATTTGGTAAAACGGATACCCAATATTCTGACCTAATGAACTTGGTATGAGATAATCGAGTATCCAAATATATCAGGTCTAAACATGGATCGTTTGATAAACTACCAGACTAATTGAAATCCCGACAATTAAGGTACCTATGGTCCTAAATACACAAATACGGTTATGATCAACTATAATGTTGAAAACTTTAAATTCATATAGCTTTTTATTTGCCCGATTAAATAAGAAAATGTCGATACTTACTTTCCTATTGAAAAATAAAATAAATAAAATGAAAAACATAATAAATTTGTCAAACTAATTACCTTTCAAGGAATTAAAAATTCCCTCAAATTTACTTCATGTCTTAAGTTATCAACCAAAATAGCTCAATATAAAATCAAATATGAAATCAATTTACTCTATTTTTACATTTAAATATATTCCCTCAAATTTATATGACATCAATATGAAATTAAATATGTCTTCGGTCTTACTCAATGTGTAAAGTTTTTACATATAAATCTTTAGCACTAAATTTGCTTTATTTTTATTTTAAATATTGCATCAGACCTTTTACTTTGTATATCTTTTTTGTTCATGTTATACAAAGTATAACTTTAATCTATTATATTTAACCCCTTAGTCACACCGACAAAAACAAATTGAGCAAAATGACCAAGATAGACGAGTATGGTAGTTAATAGCCAATGTCTATAGTCTAGACTAAAGGTGTTTAAAACAGATCCGACGACCCGATATTTACCGGATCTTGTAAGCAAATCCAATTGACCCGACTTAAAAATTTTACAATTTTCCAAAAATCAATGTAGACATAAAATCAAATTTTAAATCTACCCAAAACACTTAACCCGAAATCAACCTATCGATAATCGGAACGAACACCTCTAATATTCCCATCACTATTCAGTAAACACAAATAGGACTTGGGATTTAGGAGTATTATATTCACTACACCCCTTCCCCTTCCATTTCTGCTAGCCGCTCTCTTTTCCCAACAATGGAGGAAACTCCGTCCTACTACGGCCTTCCACCACCTCCATCCGAAATTCATTCCGCCATTTACAACCATCAATATCTTCACCCTCCTCCCTCGCAACCTTCACCGCCACCAGTTGCACTTCATCATTCTCAATCGCACCATTTTCCTCCGCCATCGCTTCACCATCATCCTCCTTCTTTCTCTCGCCAGCATCTACCACCGCCGCCCTCTCATTCTCTTGACGATGAACTTCGCACGCTTTTTGTCGCCGGACTTCCTGAAGATGTTAAACCTCGCGAAATCTACAATCTGTTTCGTGATTTTGATGGTTATTTATCTTCTAATCTTCGCTCCCCTAACAAAAATTCTCAGGTTCGTTTTTATTGATTTTGTAATTTGGAATTAGGATATTTACATTCTGATTTTAGTTAACTATTGTATGATTGCTTGTCGTAGAAATCTGAATTCTCGATGTTAATTTTTGAGGATAAACCCTAAGTTTTGAATATCATGCAATTTTCTATATTTATGTAATTTCTTAATCTCATAATACTCAGGAATATTAATTTATTAATGCATAATTCAATTGGAAAAAGAAAAGAGACAAATTAATCTGTCAATGCTTGCATCTTTGATGATTCTGCAATGATATGCATTTTTACTTACATGTTGTAAGCTCTGACATAGTCGTATATCTTTTGTGGTTGTAGCCATTTGCTTTTGCTGTGTTCTCAGATCAACATTCTGCAGTTACTGCAATGCATGCATTGAATGTAAGTTTACTCCATTATTTTCATTTCTGATTGAAACATTGTGCATAGAAGTATTCTTTTGATCTTCTTGATCGATATGTCAGCTTGGAGGCAATGAATATGTTTCTTGATACAGAAAGATAAGTGCTTTACTGCTTTACTTATGTCTTTGTCACTGCAGCTCTAATTAGTAAATCATAAGTCATTTAGTTGAGCAATGCTCTATTCTAGAGTATACTACGGATTGAAAAACAACAATTATCACTAGCAAAATATTCAGAACTAACGTTATTTAAGAAATCCAATGTGAAACCGTGAAGAAAGATGGTATCTTTGTGAATGCTTGTGTAGACATTAGATATCATTTTGTAGTAATATGTGAATTGCAATTGATTACTTTTGTTGAGTAAACTGTTGTCAATTTGAGAACCCATTTTCTTATTACTTGTGTTAGGGCATGGTGTTCGATCTAGAAAAAGGCTCAACCTTATACATTGATCTTGCAAAGTCTAATTCACGATCGAAACGTCAGAGGGCAGGTTGGTGATGGCTAACACCCTATTGTTTTTTGTTTTCGTTTGCCTGATATTTTGCTTCTACCTTCTGATGGAGAATATTCTGTTTTAGGTAAACTGCTTGAATGAATAATGTTGATTGTTTGGTTTGTTGATTAGATGATGAAGGACCGACTTTTGATAAGAAGCATAAGGGATCTCCTGCTTTTTCAAGAGGCAGTTTCGAGTTAGGTAAGATGGTTATTTGAAACACTTTGGGTGAATTATTTGTCCTTACATAATGGTCTTTGAGTTAGTGGACAGGTCCCTTGATATTAAACTGATTGCTCTGTGAGTCTGGCATCTGTGTTTGAAGGAGAATTATATTTGTACAAAGTCATTTCTGCTACTTTTTTGTATTTTTATTTCACAATTCCTGTTTGTCTTTACACAATACAAGCTAGTCACCTGAGGGCACTGCCATCTTCAAACTCACTTTGCACATGTTTTTCACATTTGGGCACTAGCAGGTTCTGGCAGCGTTCACATTCCTGGAATGGGTAATTCTGCTTACAACACAATTGGTTATCCATCTGCACAAAGGTCATTTGCACTACTGCACATCTCTATTAGATCCAAATAGTTTTGTCTCAATACATTTGCATTGCTTGTCTTTGTAATCTCTCTTAATTAGGAAATTTAAAATTTCTTAAATCATTTAATATCTTGAGTGTCTTGATTATTGTTGTTGGGTGAACTTTTGATTCTTTGATTGTTTGACATTTGTTACATATTTTTGCATGTAGTCATTGGAGCTATAATAGCAGAGGCATCAGTGAAAGGAACATTTCTAAATCTGTAAGTCTTATTTGTTGATGCTTTGCTTGGTCTTGCTTCGTTTGTTTAGTTTAGATGTGAATTTTAGGGGAAAATTTGTCATCCCAGTCAAGTAATTTAGGTCATCAAAACAATTTTGAGGTTCAACACCTAAATCAATCTTCAAAATTTTTTAATATATGGAAAGTTCTCACTTGTGAATCAAGCAACAAAACTTCATAAACTTTGGGTTATTCTTGGTCAGTGAGCTCATGTTTACTTATTGAGAATAAAAGATTTTGAAAAGCACTTAAGAGAAAATTCCGCATAGCTTGTTGCGTAAAAAACCATGTGGTCCCGTGTTCATGGTGGTGATTGGTGATGGTGTAGAGAAATGAGGGGGTATTGTTATTTTTGATTGTATTTTCGTTTTTAAAAATTTGCTTGCCATGTTAGATACTTTAACCAATTTACAATGGCCATATTTTTAATGTTTCTTTCTATTATGTGAATTTATGGTGATGGAGGATTTGTTTCAGAAGTATAGAAGATAGTTTTTCCCAAACCCTAAAAGGAAGCCACCTAGCATTAGGATGTTGTATGGACGTTGGGTTCTTGAAATAATATGATTATCTTCAATGACGATCATACATCCAAATTTCAAATCATAGAAGGCTTGTTAATTAGTGCCTAGTATATGTATGGAAATTAGAAGATGAGGATGTCAGAAGGGGAAAGCTAAATAAGAACTTGGGGTCAGGAGCTTAGTTTAGCAATTCACCCTTTGATTTGTGCTTCTTAACCAACTATCACTTTTACTTTTCTCCGAAGCGGGGAACTAAGATATTGGAAGAACCTACGACAACAGACAACAAGTCCTCACTTACTCGATGGGCTCAAAATCATTTGTTGGAATTTTCCATGATTAGAAGAGAAGGTACAAGCTGAGTAGCTACATTGTATTTGCTATAGTTGCGACCTAAGTTACTGAGACTCTTCATTTTGCTTAACATGTCAGTATCCAACACTTGGACACTTCCTTTTAGGCGTAAAAGTGAATATATCGACATATCCGATACTTGGACACGTTACAATATCCGACATCAGTATGAGTCTAAGTTACATAGGTAGTGACTTTCCAGATTATGTAGAAACTATTCTAGAAAATTTGCTTGCCATGTTAGATACTTTAACCAATTTACAATGGCCATATTTTTAATGTTTCTTTCTATTATGTGAATTTATGGTGATGGAGGATTTGTTTCAGAAGTATAGAAGATAGTTTTTCCCAAACCCTAAAAGGAAGCCACCTAGCATTAGGATGTTGTATGGACGTTGGGTTCTTGAAATAATATGATTATCTTCAATGACGATCATACATCCAAATTTCAAATCATAGAAGGCTTGTTAATTAGTGCCTAGTATATGTATGGAAATTAGAAGATGAGGATGTCAGAAGGGGAAAGCTAAATAAGAACTTGGGGTCAGGAGCTTAGTTTAGCAATTCACCCTTTGATTTGTGCTTCTTAACCAACTATCACTTTTACTTTTCTCCGAAGCGGGGAACTAAGATATTGGAAGAACCTACGACAACAGACAACAAGTCCTCACTTACTCGATGGGCTCAAAATCATTTGTTGGAATTTTCCATGATTAGAAGAGAAGGTACAAGCTGAGTAGCTACATTGTATTTGCTATAGTTGCGACCTAAGTTACTGAGACTCTTCATTTTGCTTAACATGTCAGTATCCAACACTTGGACACTTCCTTTTAGGCGTAAAAGTGAATATATCGACATATCCGATACTTGGACACGTTACAATATCCGACATCAGTATGAGTCTAAGTTACATAGGTAGTGACTTTCCAGATTATGTAGAAATTATTCTAGAAAAGTGCATTTAAGAAACACAAGTTCTTTTTGAGATGTTTGGCTAGACATAACTTGAACTTCTCAAATTCATGAGTCATGACTTTTTTCATCCTTTTTCTTCAACCAAACAAGCAAAAAAGAACATGCAAAACCAAGTCTTGGAAGTGTATTGAGTTGGGCCACAACTCCCAACTCCCTTGGATTTCACTTGTAATACTTTTATAGTTACTTAGATGATGCTTGTAATACTCATACAATACTTCTATGATATAGGTTGGGCAAGAAACCACATCTATTTATGCATCTGTTTTAAGATAAATTCTTTAGATAGGGGATTTTTCATTTACTAGTTTGTTTCTTGGCTCTACAGTCATGGCCACTATCGGTTCCGATTCTTGTTCGTTTCTTGGCTCTACAATCGTAACCACTATCAATTTCAATTTTAACACAAGAGAACTTGACTCGTATCAGTTTTGGTAGATATCAGTTTCAGTATTGTTTGCTTAAATCCTAGAGGACCACAACTTGTTGACCGGTTTAGAGGCGTGGTGGTTTCATGAATTAGTTAAACCACTAGTTCACTCCTTTTCCCTTTTCTATTTTTATTTTTTATATAAATACAATTATGAAAAACAATAAATAATTAATTATATTAACCGATACAAATACAATTAAAATAATAAATTATACAAATACATCATAAAATAATACCTTTTTATATATCCAAAAAGGAGAGGACAAACATGAACCTGGTGCTCAGAATAATTATTAAGCTGTCTACATATTTTGAAGGAAATCAAAGTCCGTAAAGTTCTTGTCATACCTTGTATTTGTAGTCGTTGATTGTTTTCCTCACTCATCTTTGCAATTGTCATCATCTTTTTTCGTCCTTCCTTTCGATGTATCAGACCTATCCATTAGCATCCATGGATGAAACTCTTGTTCTTAAGTTCTTGTATTCTTCTATTAGTTTGACTCCAATCTCTTTTGCAAACACATACTTGGAAAGTATGTGGAGCAAAGACGAGATCTCTTTTCTTCAAGCACTGTAAAAAATTCAAATTAGAGGTTAGGTAAATAAAATGTATAACCAACATTATTTCTTCAAGAGACGAGATCTCTTGTATTCTTCTATTATAAGTGTATAACCAACATTATTTCTTTTATAGTTCCTTAAAAAAAGGCAAAAAAAAAAAATGTAAGGCCAAGCCCAAGACAACTTTTTTGCTACCGGAAGGATGATTGTATAAGTACCTACTATAATAGGGCAAAGAAGGATACGAAAGATAAAGAGACAAAAGTTGTAGAAGATTTTGACCCGTCAATTGATAATATCTTAATTGGTAAATAAAATCAAGAAATTAATAAATGTCGAAACAAAATTGGTCTTAACATGCTGACCAAAATACCAGAGTAGAAACAAAATACAAAAACCATTTTGAAGCTTGCAAGGATGTCATAGTGCATTTGTTGATAGGGTTGACGTGAGAGGCAAGGAAGAGAAACTTCGAGGTAATCAAGAGAAAAATATAATACAAAGAGGAAGGATCCTTGTTGTTGCTGGCTTTACCATGACTTACCGTACACCATATAATCATCCCCATATTGGTTGATTATCCATAAAGAGTTGAGAAAATGAAAGTGAATTGCTGTTATATTATCTTCTTGGCCAGAATTCTGGCCGAAAGGTGCCATTTAAAATAATATCTTTTGAAAAAACACCTTACATAAATAAACATGTGTCATCATAAATATGAGGTACGAAATGTACTTTTGGTCAGAAAACGTGTAGCTAAATTGATCACTAGTTCTGGATGCATCAGAACTAGTGAAACCTGTTCCAACAGTATTGATAAATGAGAAGTGTGTCTTAGAGGTCACGTTATGATTTCATACTTCAATAACATTGTTGATGTGTAGTTTAAGCTTGAGAGGATTTTCTGATTTATATACTTGATGTGTGTCACCTGAAATGTGATTTCATCCTTCACGCCTTTGTGTTTTTTGCCTTTGTCCTTATTCAAAAGCTCTTGTTCTTCTTTTTTTTTTTTTAATTTGATTAAATTTTTCCCCAAGCTGTCTAAAAGTTCTGACATTGTTTCTTTTTTGGTTGTGCAGAGTCACAGTTCAGCTTCTCGTGCTGCACAAGAGAACCCTCCATGTCCAACACTTTTTGTGGCGAAGTTAGCCCCTAATTGTTCAGAGAAAGAGCTAACAGAAGTTTTTTTGAGGTCTGTATTGTATAATATGCTTCTTCTCCCTGCCCTTCTCTTTAGTGTTACTTCTGTTGTTTAAGCAAGATTGTAAATATGTGTTTGCAAATCACTTACAGATGTCGAGGATTTTTAAAGCTGAAGATTCAAAGCACATATGGGCCCCCTGTTGCATTTGTTGACTTCCGGGTACTTCTATTTTCTGTTTTGTTTTTACTTTCCCTTATTTACTGGTTGTATTCTGGTATTAATGTATGTGGTGCTAATTGAGTGTTGGCATCAAGGCATTGTATTTGTACCAAGTTATGCTTATCTAATCCGTCGGTTAGTAGTACAAATATGCAAATAATATGCGTCTGCATGAGGTGTTTGTTTTCATGATTAAGTGCTGAACTGGAATAATTCTAGGGTTTAGAATATAGCTGTTTACATCCCTTGAGTCCAGAAAATTCTTGTTACTCGGCAGGCCTGCATGTTTAATTTGCTGCCATAGGCTTGGGACCTTTTTAGAAATAAGGTCGTCTTTAGTAGTTCACTAGGATAGAAAACCCGTGCAATGCACGGATTTTTAAATACGTTTATATCTTAATGAAATTTTAGACGAACGAAAATATTAAATGAAGGTGCGTAATATAGTATTTACATACATATATTGTAATTAAAAAAAAAATTAAATATAAACACAAGGTAGGTTAATAGAGAGTTTATAGGTTTTGAAACACCTCTTTATATATAAGTAAAATTGTCTGAATTGAAATTCCTGCAATTATTACTCCTGCCATTATTGTGAATCCAACGTTTTATTTTTGTAAAAGAATAAAATTGATTGAATTGAAAATCCTGCAATTAATATTCCTGCCATTAATATAAATCCAAATTTTTATTTTTGTAAAGAATAAACTTGACTGAATTAAAATTCATGCAATTATTCCTGCTATTAATATGAATGCAACATTTTATTTCCGTAAATGATAAAAATTAATTGAATTGAAAATCATGCAATTAAGACTCCTACCATAAATACTCTTACAATGATGGCCGATAAAATAATTACAAATGGCACTCATATTCACTCTAATTTTCTATATTATACATCAAAATTAATATAGTGTATGACGATTGGCCTCCTATAGTCATCATCAGTAGGAAATAATGTTTTACATCCTATGTACATTGCTACAGTAGGTGTCTTTTTGCTCAAAGCCTGTATCTTACTGGGGTAAGTTCATTTGGTGCAGGATACTGCCTGTTCAACCGAGGCGTTGAATCAACTGCAAGGCACGGTTCTATCCTCATCTCCGCATGGTGAAGGCTTGCGATTGGAGTATCCTTTTGTTCCCGATTTTATTCTGTCTTTTCTCTTGATTGTTCATATATATTCACGACTCACAAGCGTTTTGACGTATTTTATTCCTCGGCGTATTGTCTGCTTAACTGAAGTCAGATATGCTAAATCAAGGATGGGGAAGCAAAGAAAGCACAAGTAGGTCGAAGTTGAATAAACTTGGGTGGTGGAAATGTTTGAAAGATCTCCTATTGTAAAACTTTATTTTCTTTTGAAACATATAGCATTCATAATTTATTCTCAAGATTTTGTGTCCATGAGCTAAATGTGGCAAAGTTAAAATCTCTTGTGCTAGTTACAGGATGGAAAATGGTACCTGTGATGAATAATCGTCGTCCTTGTTCTACTTGAGTTCGGTCCAACAACCGAAAAAAAGCTCTTGCAATGAAAAGAGAGTATGGTATACATTTGAAGGGGAAAGAAAACAGTTTCGTTAATGAAAGGAAAAGAAATTTTTGATGTGGAGGGCGTGTTTGGATGGAAGGAAATAGAGGAAAGAAAAGGGATTGAAGAGATGAGTGATCTCTTGTATGGATAATAAAATAAAAGAGAAGAGATTTAGAAGGAAGAAATTTGGAGGGATCAGATAGATGTTTTTTGTTAAGGTGTTAATCTGCCCAAAGTTAAAAAGATATAAAGGGAAATTCTTATCTCGTTTTCTTTTCCTTCTCTTCTCTCCTAAAAAAATAAGAGTTACTTCCCTTCAAGTTTTTCTTCTCTTTGTTTCCCTTCTCTCTTTCCCTTCATTTCGTTTTTGATCTTTTCGAAGTTATTATTTAAACTTAGTATTATTGTCATTGCTAATGTACTTTAGTTTAGAGATTATATTTTCATCATTTTTTTCTGAAAAAAATTAAAGAAATTTTATTCTTTTTATTTTGGGGAAAATTACATTAAAAACTTCTAACTATTCGTGATTTAAATTTAAAACTCTTAATAATTGATTATTATTTAAAACTCTCAACTTTAGGCCCGTTTTATATTCAAGGTCCAAGATGACTTATAACCGGATGAATTGATTTTAGTTGAATAGTGGGACCCAACTATACTTATTAATCATCTCACTTTCTTTGACCTTACAAAAGGTAACCGGTTAAAACAGGTAATAAAATGTATCGATGCTTTATATTTAAGATGGGCCTATAGTTAGGAATTTTGAATAATAATTAATAGTTGGGAGTTTTATATTTAAACCGCGAATAGTTGAAAAAGGAGTAAAGTGAAATGAAATGTGGTAAAATAAAATGTAAGACTTGATCTAGACAAGTTCTCACAAGTCCTTTTAAGATACTTAAATAAGAAATTAATAAAAACGAAAACCAATTAAAAGAAACCAAAAACTTATAAAACATCGTTAATCATTCACCATAATAATATATATCTCCTTTTTAAAAAACTAATTTTCCTACCTTTTTTATAGCTAAAACTTTGTGAAACAACTCCTATATCATAGCTATATAGTGTAAACAATAAATACTAACTAGTAACTTCTATACATATGTGGTCAACTTATAGCCAAGACTTACTTATAAATTACTCCTGTGAAGATCTTTCTTTTTGACTAGCAACTCAATTGGATCTTTAAAATAAAGGATGATTTATAAATTATAATTATGCAAAAATTAATATAAATATAAAGATCTCATTGAAATTGACTTTAAATACTTCTTCCGTTCCATTATACTTGCTACATTTCACTTTTTACGCATTTTAATACGTTATTTTGTTTATTTATATGTTGAATTATACAAATCTCAAAATTATAAAAAGTTAATATTGTGAAAGTATGCGATTAGACGATTCAAACAAGGTCCCACTTGACTATATTTTTACTTACACATTAATCGCAAACTTGCAATATATAAAATAAGCTTGAGCGATGAATAGTGTACATAATCGAAATGTAGCGAGTAACGGAGGAAGTACATAGCTTTGTAAATTGTAATCGATCCAATCAACGAATCAACGCCTCTAAATTTAGAAGTATGTACTACTCCCCCCGTTCCTACTTCTATTTATTTCTTCACTTTACTTTTTTTCATACTTTTCAAAGCAAATTTTAAGCCTTAATAAGTACGCATCATAAAAAAATTATAAAAATTATATATATTAAAAAACTTTGCATAAAAACAGATTTAACAGATCTCATATGAATATAGTTTATCATAAACATGTACTTCAAAAATCTCTTCAACAAAAAAATCAAATTAATTTTGTTCTTCTAAAATAAACAAATAAAATGAAAACCTCATACTTCCTCGATTCTATAATACTTGATACCGAGTACGATATATTGGGTGGAAAAATGTCACAATCAGTAGCAAGTATTATGGAACAGAGGAAGTAACTAAGAAAATGGATTAAAGAAAAGAATAATTGCAAAATTCCCACCCACCATCCATAATCAATATGGCTAACAAAGGACACCGATGACCCACCACACCCGTGACTGCACACAAACACAACTCAGATATTTGTTTAACATACTTCTCAATATTATGACCTTTCAAAATTTTAAAAATTACTCCTATCTTCTAAATTATAATCTATATTTTTCTCAATCTAGTAAAATCTTTTTCTTTTTTTTTAAAAAAATAATCATTAAATTTATTTTTTTCTCACAACATATCATTAATTATATTGGTAGCAAATCCAAACGGACACATAAAGTATTACTTCCTCCGTCTTATATAATTTAAAGCAAACAGAAAGTTATTGGTTTTTAAGAAAAATATAGATAATGGTAATAAATAAAGAGAGAGAAAAAATTATGTGGTTAAAATTAAAAGAGAGTTAAGATGTACGGATGAGATTAAAAGAAAGTGGTGAGCTCTAATCCAAAAATGAAAATGATGCAAATTAATTGAAACAACCATAATAAAAAAATACTGCAAATTAAGTGAAACAGATAAGCATTTATAAATAAAGAAGGAAAGCAAACGCAGCCTTTAAGGCAAGTTGCAAGACAAATAGATAAGTGTATTAAGAGGTAGTCCATAATACACAATTTGAAGTGAGGAAAAAGACTTGCTAAAAACCTAATCTAACTCTTCCTTTTTGTGGACATGCCGTCCATTAATATGAATATCCCACTATTTATATCTATCCTTATTCCTACTTCACCCATGTCGGTGATATATATCTTATTTTTATTCAAATTATTTTATTATTATATCTTGCTCATAGAATTTATGATTAGAACCTGCAGAGAAAACTTTACAAAATGCTACTCCCCATAAGGTCCATAAGTAACCATATAGAAATTATACAGAGGTTACGATTAATAAGACCATCGACTTAAAACAATCAGATGAAAAACACAAAAACAAAACATGATGAGTCGCAAGATACTCTCTTTTCCTCTCGGTGATGAGATTAACCATTACTTTCTATTTTAGTTTATTCTATTAATTCTTTACATTTTTGACAATAGTTTCATCACAAATTCTTGTGTGGACAGTTTCAAAATGAGACAATGTCCATACATCATATGGATAGTCTAGCTAACATAATTATTAGCATATGAGCTCTTCTTGTATTTAAACTCGTTTCATCGAGAAACGGTCTTTTACAAGAATAATTCTAATTTCATTTTCATTTTTTTATTTTATCGACATATTTATTCTCTTTCGTCTTGGATTTTTATCATTCAATTTTATCACACTTTTATCAGGTGCTTTCCTGAGAGACCGTTTTTTATAAAGACAACTTTCAAAAGCTCAGCCCAAATCTATATTTAAAGTTGTAACAATATATATTTAGAATTGAATTGGGCTTTTAACTGTTTATATTTTTTGTCTTACACCCAAATTTTTAAACATTTCTCTCTCATTAGAAAAACAAATAACAACCTCTTAGCTTTTAGGTATATAAACATAAATAACTAAACCTAATTTTATTTTTTCCTTCACAATCCCAAATCCCAATTCACAAACAAACCCCATAAACCATACTCAAATCCTTCTTTTTTCTCTCTCTTTCCCAGAAATCACAATCTCCCCAATTCCCCTAATTCAATTTCCACAAGACAAAAAAAACCATAGCAGAATTTCATCAAGGAATTCGAGCATGGAAAGAGGGTCAACGAAGAAGAGAGGTAGAGCAGAGAAGCCGTACAAAGGGATAAGGATGAGAAAATGGGGAAAATGGGTTGCGGAGATTCGAGAGCCGAATAAACGCTCTAGGATTTGGTTAGGCTCTTATTCGACCCCGGTTGCTGCTGCTCGGGCGTATGATACGGCCGTCTACTATCTTCGTGGTCCGTCCGCTCGCCTTAATTTTCCGGATTTACTCATCGGTGACTGTCGATTAAGTGATCTCTCTGCTGCTTCTATTCGGAAGAAGGCCATTGAAGTTGGTGCTAGGGTTGATGCGCTTCAAACTACTTTTCAGCCGCCGCCGACCACTAATACTATCACTAATACTACTAATGGTAAGGTATCCGAACCTAAATTCGAACCCGAAGATGCTGGAAACAATACTGGATTTGTTGATGAAAAACCTGATTTGAATAAATTACCTGAAGATTCAGATGAATGGGAAGATTGATGTTAAGAGATAGAAATCAACAATTTTCCTTCTCTTTTTTTTCATTTTTTTTTAGTTTTTTTAGGTTAAAGTAGGCCGAGAAAAACGCCATTAGAGGAGGGCTACGAGAATACATGCTTCGATTAACACGAGATAAAATTCGGGAAGATGGGATGTCGGTGGCTGCCAATTGAGGAGAAAGAAAGTATCGGAGAAATTCCACTTCTCCTATGATTGTGCTAGTTTTCATGTGGGTCAATTTACAAAGCCACTCTTTTTTATTTTTTTTTTTTAGTTTATCCCTATTATTTTCTTTTTTGTTGGAAATTGGCAAAGGAAATTTTGGGATGTAAGTGTAAAATATTGTAAATTCACTTGTTTTTTTTTTAGTTTAATTTTAATTAGCTACGAATTTTATTGATCTATTTTTGTAGTGGGAATCTTAATATTTTAGAATTGTATATTATGAAATTACCTTTTTTTTTTTTTGAATAATACCTGATTCATTAATAAAGAGTCATATGACATCTACACCAGAGTTAAAAATTAGCAAATACATAACAACTTTAACCAAAATTAATTCTAAATTAACAAAACTACGATCGTTGTGTATCAGATCTGACAATTCTGAACATCCTCTTCCACATCGCTGTTTGATGCAGCCTTCTACGAGGGGGTCTTTCGATCTGTTGTAGTCTTGAGATAAAATTGAAATTGATGTAGTTGATAGTAATTGCAATTTTTGCATCTGTTGTATTATCGCATTAAGCTCTACCAATAAATCAACAAGAGACCAAAATACATAACTCCAAACTCTCACGAGGAGAGAGACTAAAACCCAATATATGGGTAGAACAAACCCAATAAATGGGTAGAACAACCCTCCTATAGGGAGAGGACACAAAATTATTCTAAACATATTTAAAAAGCTTAAAACAAAGAAATTAGGGGCTTACCATCAACCAAAAGGTTGATGATAGCCCCAACTTAAGGTGTTTTTTGTGTAAAGATGAAGAAGAAAAAGAAAATGGAAGGAGGAAGGAGACGGAGGGAGGAGGGAGGAGGGAGGAGGGAGGAGAGAGAAGTAAGCTCTTTTCACCTATATTATGAAATTACCTTAAATCGAGTATTTGTGTTCATTCTTCAATAATTGTATAAATCGGTTTCAAAGTTGTATCTATAAGGTTGTATTGTATCATATGAGTTGTACCGCGTATTTTAGGCCATTTCAAGCGATATTTTATGATTTTGGTGAAATTTATCGATACAATAATTGCATCACCTGTTACCGTATTAGTTTGTCTTGTCACTGCAATCTCTACCGTAATTGCATTTTTGAATTTTTGTTGTGGTGATCCGAAGTTTTTGACTTTTCTACTAATATTTTTAAATTTATCTATTGACCTTGAGCTTTCATTTTTCATGTGGGAGTAAGTTGTTGATTGAATTAAGTACTTATTTCGAATGAATTTTGAAATATGTGGTTAATTAGGGTGATCATGACGTTTTTGTTTTCGGAAAAAAATGTCATTTATAGTGGCTAAAAATAGCTCAAAATTAAAAAAAAAAATCTATTTTGCCTACCACATGGAAAAGTTGCACGGTTAAGGGAGATTACGTGCAACTGTGCAAGGCCGGCCCTAGATATTTTGGGGCTAAGGGCGGAATGACACATTGAGGCTCTTTTTCTTTGCAATTTATCATCTATATAAACCCTTCTACAACCGTTAATTTTGTTTTATTTAACAAAGGGCCTTCCCTAGGCGACAACTCTAAACCTTAGGCAAATGCCTACTTTACCTATGATCAGGAACGACCCTCCCGAGTTACTAGACGGTTGTGCAAGTGTTCTTGTGGTTTTCTCAACATATGTGTATGCATTTGCAGGATTTGTGGACTAAAGGAGGTTTTTTTTTCTTATAATTTATTTTTAAAATATAAAATAATAAAGAAGTAGGAAAAATAAATAGTAATTTGTAGAGAAAGTCAAGAGGTTGTGCCTAGTATATTTGATAAATTAGTGAAAAGTCATCCCAAAGTAAATGAGTGGTACCTACTTTTTCTCTAAAATATTCACATCTTTGTGTGCTCCTCAAAATATACCTTGAACCTATTTGCAACATGGAACTTGGGATGGTGAGGTGTTTGACAATTACCCTATATGTCTTGATTCATTTTCACATAATTATTACCTCCATTTTACAATATTCTATTATTTTAATTTAACATAAGTATTAAAAAAGTAAAAGGTAAAGGTAAAGGACAATTTCATTATCCCGTACAAGGTAGAGTTTGTATACAGTTTTAAGAAATATGATTGAACCCCCCAATTGATAGAGATGCGCGTAGTCAAGAAACCCCCCAATTGATACCTACGCCCATTAGGGATTGAATTCCAAACCTTCTGCTCCACACGCAGATTTAAGAAAATGATTGGTTAATAACGAAATTGTTTGAATAATAACAAAAGTATTATGAAAGAGATGAAAAAAAGAAAGTTTAGCAAGTATTATAAAATAAATGAGAAAGAAAATTGAGCAAAAATTATGGAATGGAAGAAGTGGAGTATTATTTTTGCTAATTATATTTACTTTGCACTTTATTATACTAATTACTACTGTTTTCTTTTAATCTTAATATACTCATTAACAAATTCATTCATTTGTTTCATTTAATCCATTCATTTTATGAATTCGGGTGATATTTTAATAGTTTTTTTTATTTTCTCAAAAATTGCTTTTTTTCTTGTGGTGAGAAGTAGTAATTTTGTCCTTTAATTTCAAAAAATTATCAAATAAAGTTATCAAATAAAATAATAGTTACTAATCATAATAAGTTACTAATCATAGATTATGAAATACATTAATATTTTTTTATTCTCTCCACATTTTATGCCGATTAGCTACATTTAAAATACAACTTTTAAGGTTATTGCTCTTCACCACATTTTAAATCCAAAATAAAATCACAAATTCTTATGTTAGACGTTCTCACCGATACGTGGGTTGAATTATCCAATTAATATAGTTATTTATATATAAACTCTTTATTTTAAGATTGTTTCGCCGAGAAACAATCTTTCACAAAACTATCTTTACCTCAAATACAATTATTTACATGTTTAATTACAACTATGTTCTCAATCCCATACAACAAAACAAAAGCATATATCCCATATTAATTAATCACCTAAAGCTTAACTAATCCTAGAAAAATGACAAATTAATTATTAGTAGGACATATACATATTCTAATGTGATTATTAGTAATGTGGTAAGACAGCTTTCTTCCATATTCTAATATGTACATGATCAAGTTTTAGGAAATATCCATATTAATTATAATGTGATTAAGCTTAATTAATTATTCAAAAGTTGGATGTTTGTATTCCTAAATGTCAATTTTAGTTAGCCCTTCAATTATTATACCTCCTTTATGGTTTACAATAAATTGGTTTTTTAGTTTAATTTACCTTCTTTTCAATGAGTTAGTTGTTTGGTGGTGAATTAATACAAATAAATTGGATTTTTCATCCCTTAGTCTACCATGTAAGTTTGTATTAGAGTATCCGACATATTTTGAGGCATTAACTATCGGTTTAAGTTTTTGGTTGAGTTGGTTTTTTCATGTGATATCACAGGCCAACGGTTAAGATTCGAATTTCAATCACCCATTATTTAAAGTAAAATATTCATCGCCAAATATGAGACTGCCAGACTGATATGTGTTGCATTCACACTTCTAGCCCCAAATTACTCTGGTATCAAAAGTGTATTAGAATATGTAATATATTATGAGACATCGATAATGAGATTTAATTTTGAGTCGAATTGGTTGGTTGAGAGTTGTAACCAAAATAATAGACAATGATTAGAAAGATATTTACACTTTTGAAATCTTTTAAGAGATTGAAAATTGCAATTTGTTTGAAGTTAACTTCCTCAACTAATATTGTCATATAATCTTAGCATCACCCATCAAACAAAGCTTCTTTATGTTACCTTCTTGATTTCTTTCTATTTTCATCTCACCATTGACTTATGTATACATTCTTCTTTTTAACCATACTTATGTTTTGTAATTAAGATTCTCTTAAAATTACTTTAAGTCATGTTTGATAAATTAAGATTAAATTTCTTTTGAAATAAGTTATTTTTCGAAAGAGCAATTAAATATAGTACTTCACGATTATCAAGAATGAAGAAACATGAAAAGGAGGAAGAATATATGTGCTCGGGCAAGCATATTGCTTGGGCGAGCACAATGCTATCTAGATGAAAAGTCCGCGCAATGAGTATAGATAAACATGATGATATATTGGGGAATGTGTTGGTCGGGTTAAGAAGTCTAGGTATTTGACATATAACTTTTGGCTCGAATGAACATCTAGACGTGATGCTTGTTTTTTTGTTTTACGCACATGTTTGAGTTCTATGTTTTTGTGGAATAAACTTGTCTAACTTTGGAGGCGATAAGAGACTTTTAGGGTGCATTCGGATGGAAGGAAATAGAAAAAAAAAAAAGAAAAGAGTTCTGAAGAGATGAATGATATCTTGTTTGGATAAAAAAGGAAGGAAAAAGATTTGAAGGGATTATATACATTTGATGATTTTTTTACGAATACATCATACAATCTCTCCTCCTCGAGCCGGGGGACTCAGCTTGGGTCGCGCTCTCCTGTATGGGTATGAGTTGCCGCCGTCTTTCCCTCCCTAGACCCTGCCCATAATTTTCTATGAGCGGGATACACTGGGTTGGATTATGATGATGACATTATACAATCTCTCCAAATATTAAAAGATTTAATAAGAAAATATTTATTCCATAAATATTCTTTCCCTTTCCTTTCCTCCAATACAAACACGGAAAACATATATATATATATATATATATATATATATATATATATATATATATATATATATATATATATATATATATATATATATATATATATATATATATATATATTTCATATCTCTCCTCCCAATCTCTTTCCATTTTTATTTCTTCAAAATTGCAATTTAAACCCACATTTAATAAGAGAAAGAACCGAAGCAAATAAATAAAAGAAACCTATAAAAGCTATTGGTCTTCGTTATATCGCATTATTTAATTAATTTCTTATATCATCATCATCATTTCTTTAATTGCACTCCTCTTTATTCTCCTTCTCCCACCTAACATGGTCTCTTCTTTATTAAAATCTTTTTTTTATTGCAATATAGGTGAAAAAAGAAAAAAGGTATAGCAAAAATTAAATTCGAATTTCTTATGAAAAAAGTGGTATATATGTATATTTCAACCAATACATGTAACACTCCTAACCTATGAGACCGCCGGTGATTATATATAGAGATTTTAGGTTGACCCACAGACCAATATACAAGTTCTTTTAATTTCCACCAAATACGCTTAACCATAGAATTCTTGGTAAATGAGCTCCCTAGGAAGAAAACATTATCTTATTGATACAAATAATTTATTAATCATTTAATCTCATAAAAAGAATGTAAAATTCCACATGACATTCTCATAGGGATTTGCCATATGAAATAATTCCTACCTTATTTAACATCAACTTTTCTTATAATTATATGAATATTATATCGTAATTAGATATAATCTGTTAAATTTTCTTAGAATATTATATTTTTAAATTTAAAAGCTATACAAGATTTCCATTTAAAGTTTCTTAGAATATATAATTGTTTTTTTTATGTTGAAATCATACAATCCGGTGTATATTTCACATACAAGACCCGATTCATATTATTAAAATCTTGTTATCCTCAAATCATTTTAATCATTGTAATTAGTTTGATTAATCTTTTTTTTAATTAAAATATTGAATTAAAAAACAAATATGTTGGATGATGATGCATGAAGAATTGGACTACCATTTGGGATAAGTAGATAGCATCGTTTTGGTCGGTCAACAATGATAATGCATGAAAATTAATCTTTCAAAAGTCCATTGGACTCTACCTATTTAATATTTAATATTGATGTTAAAATTGCTTATGTCATTTTCATATTATTATGAAGTTTTTATTTTGGAAGTTATGTTTATTATTAGTGGATTTTTATTATTATTATTATCTAATATCACCATATGATGTAATAATATATTGAGAATGATTTTTGTATTAAAAAATTATTATAAGAATTAAGAGGTATTTTTGATATAAATTTTTAGGTAAATTACATATTTTTATGACTAATAATTTAACACTAATAATAAAATGGACAAATTAGGGGATTATTACTGGTGGTGTTTATTCAATTCATCGAAACGATTACAAATTAAGGGGTTTTGGATTGAAGTTATATCTTAGAGACTATGCTTATTCAAGAATTCTGGCTGTTTAGGACCCCAGAAAATAAAGGCCTCATATATATATTAACAAACTCCTTATAAAATTTATTAGTCAACCGCAACTTAGTTCGTAGTTTGTTGTCAAGGGTTTGAAGCTTACTAATGTTAAATTTTTGTCCCTATTTTATCATTTATTTGATAATAACTACTACTAATACTTTTTGATTATATTGTAGTTATATTCGACACTTGAGTCTTCCATTAGTTTTTACACAGGGTAAGTTTAGGTATACGAAATTAAAAATTAAATTATTTTGCTATCTGTTTGTTTTTCTTTTGGCAAATAAAACTTTTTCATGGTTTTATTTTGCTATCTGTTTATTGTTTTGATGGTTTTTACTAGTTATTCGGTATCCCACTAAAAAATAGCATAATTTTTAGTATCTTCTAATAATTTTCAAATAGTTAACGAAAAGCCTCAATTATCTAAACAAGTAATTAAATAGGGCATATGTACCCTTGTATTTACATTAATTTTTACATTGTCATAAAATAAACTATAAAATTAATATATAAAATCAGATAAATATTGAGTCAGATAATACCGTTTTGAGCACCTTTAATAACTACAATGACCCATGCATGTATTATGTATATGTATAAGAAAGCAGAATATGATGTGAATGATGAGAATGTCGATTTAGTTGAAAACACTAATGTTGTTAATTAGCGGCAGCCTCATATTAATATATATGGATACAAATTTTTAATTTAATTTGATTGTTGCCAGATATCTATGGGGGTGGGGCCTGGCCATATTTATAGGCTAGAGTTGTTATTTTAATTTTATTTTTTTAAAATTTATTTATTTTATTATTATTTTTTGTCTTTTTTATGTGATTAATAAATCACGGCGATTGATTAAGAATTTCTACCCCAACTAAGCCTAGCAAGTAAGTATTTATCCTGATCAACATAACATGATTCGATAGCTAATTTGATTTTGAATTCGCAATTTGGTAAATTTATAGTCTAAATTAAATCGATCATAATTCGCTTATTCTGATACGTAATTTATAAAGAGATTTACAAATCATGTGACGGTGACTGAATCTACCAACAATCAAATTAAAAATTCGAGTCTCAAAGTGAATCTTGAAAAATATATAAACTTATCTTAAATGAAATTGAAACTGAATCTAATAATAAGTTCAAAGTTGTAAAATTTAAAAAAATCAAATGAATACAAATGATAAAATAATACTCCATAAATAAAACTAAAAGAATCTTTACACTTACATGATAGATATACTTTATGATTATTAAAACAGAAATTCACTTAAAAAACATAAAAGTGCTAACAAATATATACACTATAAATTTTACTATTTTCTTTTATTTTTTTTGCTACACTTCCAAAAAAAGCTCTCATTTAAAATAATAAAAATATGTATAAATTTTTAAAAACAGAGGTAATATATAAGTAAGAAATTGAATAATTTAAAAATACATATTGTCTCTATCCTTCTCATTTAATATTAGTTTTAATTTTATCTTAAAAAAATATTAGTTTAAATTGAGAGTTATAATAGGCAGGCTTTCGGGTAGTCGCAGGTTTCACTCTCAGTGAAAATCTTTCTTGAGTCGAAGGACTCTTTGACCGCACTCTTCTTCTAGGTATAAGCTGTCGTTCTTCTTTTCTCCCCAGAACCTGTTCATAGTTTACTATAAGTGGGATACAGTAGGTATGATGATGAGGATGATGATGATAATGATCTATTACTTTCTTTTACTCTCACATATGTTAGAGTATATAACATATTTAAACTTTTGGTTGAGGCCCCAAGATAAATGTACTATGCTCTAGCACGCCCTTAACACGAGAGCTCTTTAGGCTAGAAGTGTGGATGCAATACATGCCCTCCTCATAGCCTGGGGCCTCAACCATCAGCTTATGTGATTGTTAAGACCCCAAAATATATTAGATACTCTACTAATATATAGTACATTTTAAATTTGTTTTAATTTCTTCTACACCTGCCTATTCTTACAAGGGGCTAGGGGTATAGATATAATATACTCCCTCCGAATCATTTTAAATGTCTTATTTTCTTATATTTGACAAAATCATATCAATTGTCTCATTTCTTTTGTTGTCTATCTTTATTTACCTAAATATCCGAACTTTTCCAATTTCCAATACCCAACTACCACGTTTACAATTAATTTAATCAATTAAAATACCCAACTACTATCTTTTTAATGCCCCAAACCACCCTTAATAACCGTGAAAATCCAAATGAGACATCTAAAATGATTCGGAGGGAGTTTGTTATTTACCCCGATATATCCTTACTTTATAAGTGGAATATATTAAAGTATTATATTATGGCATGGATATAGTTCATAATATCTTTGGGCCTCTGTTTCTTTTTTATTGTTTACTTTCTTTATTATGTTAGTTCACCTAAATTGTCCACTTTTTTATTTTTAGCACAGATTTTTTTATCTAAATATTCTATGTTCACACAAGTAAAAATCATAATACCCCTACTTATATTATTTAAAATACCCAAACTACCACCTTTACAATTATTATAATCACTTAAATGTCCCAACTACCACCTTTACAATTATTATACTCATTTAAAATACCCTAACTACCACTTTCTTAATATACGTGTCCAACCCAAAATAGACAATAATAAAGAAACAATGAGAGTATTTTTCTTTATTTATATACTAAAGGAGAAAGCCAACCATATATTTTAGGTTCAATAATGTGGAAGGATGAAGAAATTAGATGTAGTTGGTATTACTATTTAATAGAAGTATCAAAATATGTGTGTACATAAATTGTATCTTATCTGAATCCATACTAAAGTTTCCGACAAATTTAAAGTTTGGCTCCTACATATTTTCAAAGTATAAACACTATTTAATTTAATGCTCCTTTCTATTTTTGGTATCATGTAATCATTTCTCCCTTAATATTTTTACGCAATTTAATGTGTAATTTAGATCATTTATATTTTAAATTATTTTTAACTAAAAATTATAAAAATTTGATATAATGAAAGTATGCGATTAGAATATTCAAACAACATCCCACTTGATTATTTTTATTCTTACATTAGGCGCAATATATAAAATAAACTTGAAAGATGAATAATATCATTATGTCTAATGTAGCGATTATTTACTCAAATAATGTATAAGATTCTTTCTTATCTTAGGGCTACATATGTCAATTTTTTTCTTCTATTTCAATACTATAATTTCTTATTTAGTTGACACTAATTATAAGAAAAAAGGATGTGGAGACCACATAAAGGACTTAATATGGAAAAGTAAAGTTGTTTATTCAGTTACCCAAATGATTTTGGATCAAGTATTTCGAGTTGGTTTACAATCGAGTTTTGTATCCACATTAGTTTTTACATAATTCTAGATCCATTTTAAAGACGAATTTAAATCGGATATAGTTAAAGTTGAATATAGTTACAGGATTGGATTGTCGAAATTGTTTAAAACACCTTTGAAAAAGTAAGAGGAATCTAAGATGATAATGTGTGAATAATTGAATTTCATAATGACTTAAATTTAGCAAATAAAAGTCTACAAAAAAAAAATGAAATAATATGCATTTGATTAAATATAAATATAATAAAAAAAATTAATTAGAAAAGACAGAATAGTGGTGAGAGCAAGTAGTAGTACACAAAAAAGTGAAGGCAACCATGAAAGGAAAGTGATAAGATTGAGTTAGGTTTTTATTTTATATTTTGGGGTCCAATCACATGTTTTGTGGGCGCGGTTCTTGTCGATAAACTCTGGATGTGTAATGTGTTACCTTCAAGTCCTAGGCTCTAGCTATCGGGTTCGGATATTCGTGGGTTGGATTAGGTTTGGGATTGAATCAGACTAGATTCATATTCAAATTTATTGATTCTGGTAGACTCGTATATATATTCGGATTTTTAGGATCTGAAAATTCAAATTTGATCTCAAAACTGTCGAATATGATGAATATAAGGTTAGTGGTATTCTTTGACAAACGTTTATGTCATTTAAGGGTAGTATTTTGCAAAAAATTTAGATGTCCTATTGTTAGGTAGTTTTTTTTATAATTTTTCCTTATCCAAAAGATCGAGAGGAATTACGAAACAAATACTATCATTTCTTAAGTCCACCAACGATTTTTGAACAAATTTTTTGAGTCATGTGTTCTTTAAACAAACATCATTCTGCCAAATCTCAAAATTACGCTAACTTTGCATTATCATTCCCACCATTTAGTACCATTACCAAATGGATTGTTGATGTTTTGGTTCGTCTTTGCCCCTCGCACATACCTATCAAGCTGAGGTCGATAACCTGTGCAAGTCACATTACGTTGATGAAAAAAGTACACACTGAAGCTTCTACTTCAAAGTAACACTACTACTAATGGTATTAAAGCCCCAACCTTTAGCATACAACAAATACACTTACTTTGTATTTGAAAGAGAAGATAGTAAATAACAGTTATTTGTAAGATTGATAAATCACATTTATATGGTTGGATATGATAGGATGAGAGTTTTGTTATTTTAATTTATCTTTTTGGTTTTATTTATTTTAATATTATCTTTTTTGTCCTTTTGTGATGATTACAAATTACGGTTATTGATTAGAAATGCTTTTAAATAGAGGGAAAGAAAGGAAAAAGATTTGAAAGAATGGAGGATCTCTTGTTTGATAACAAAAAGGGAAGGGACGGATTTGGAGGGGAGAAATTTAGAGATAAAACAAAGATAAATTTTGTTAAGAATACAATCTCTTCTAAAGTGAAAAGATTCAAGGGTAAAAAAGTCATTTTCTTCCTTTTCATTTCCCTTTTCTTCTAAACAAATATGGTGCAATCTACTTCCCGGCCCTTCTCCTTCCTTCCCTTCCCTTCTTCCTTTCTCTTCTCTGCTAATTTGCTATCCAAAAATAGTGTTAAAGTTTACGAAAAAGTAATTAAACAGAACTCAACCAACAACATTGAGCAGACTATCTTGTGATAGCATAAATCAGGTTAGAAGTGACAAAAATGGCACTCTTAGATTACAATACAACAGAATAATTTACTAATTTGCTATAATATACAAATCCAAGTGCAATATAATGAATCAAGACCTGCTAAAGCTTTCAATTCAACTACATACTTATATAACTAAACTAGTAGATAAAAAAATTATATAAAGATGGCAAAGACAAAAATGGATATTGCACAAGCCAAAGACATGCCGACATGGCGACATCGGTGTAAAATAACAATTCACCGAAAATTTGGTTATCACCTGCCTATCGACTCTTGATCATTGGGCTTTCTTCTCGTTTTGACGTTTTATTTGTAGCGCAGCTCTTATGACGTTTCCTCTTGTAATGATTCCCACCTAACACAAAAGATATGGCGAAGTGTAAATCTCAAAATCAGAAAGAGGGTATCAAAGTAGTAACATCAATTTCGGTAATTGGCTAATTCAACCCCTTTCGACTTATACTTTCAGCTTTTTGTTTAGTCAAAACGATCAAATGGTATATAAATGGCTTTTCAGTTAGTTTTTAAAGGTTTTGATGTAGGGAAAAGGTAAAAGGCTAACTGAAACGTAAATAATTATTAAGCGGCTTCGACAAATTTTCTCAAACAAAGTTATTTCACATAGACCAAATCCATCACTCTAGATGACACAAATCAGTACAAACAGTTAGCATGAAGTTGAACACCTTATTTCCTAGTCAAATAGTCAATTCATTGTGGAATTCTTTATCTAGTTGAACCAGCAAAAAGAAATTGTTTCTGATTGATCCTTGGTAGCAAACATCATGCAATTTCACATGAATAAGTATAAATGATTTTTTTCGACATTTTAATATAAAGAAAAAAAATTGGCCCCATGTAAATAATCAAACTGTAAAAGAATTCATAATAAACAAATAAGTTAACTTTCAATTTTTTCAACCTATACGGAAAATAACTCTACTTTATAGAGTAACATACCAGTTTTCCGTCCGCATCTAGAACAGGAAGTCGACGATATCTTGTCTCAAGTAATAATCTGTCGTTTGAATATAGCGAACAATTTAACATTTCCCCAACTAACAATAGATTGTAGATGAATAGTTCAAAGAACAAATCCATAGGCAAAAAGTCAAAGAAAGTTAACATCACCTAGCAGCATCTTCAAGATTAGTGGTTTCACGAACAACAACTGGGACTTGTGTCATCACATCAGATACCAATTTACCATTTGTTTTACCGAGTAACCTTTGAATCTCATTAAATACCTGCAATTGGAAGGCAACATCAATATAGGTCATTAATATAAACATAAGATCCAATGAAAATAGGTTCAAAGAGCATCTATACATACTTTCCAAGTACTGTCAACCTCAGGAAACATGCCATTATCTGCCAGTCCAGAACCTAAATAAAACATCAGTGTCAGAATACTATACTAGTGGCATAGCACCTTCAATCAAAAAAGGAAAACTAATGCAATCATAAAACTCAGAAATTATAATATAAAAAGACAGAACTATTCATCCACCAATATTACACAATATTTCTAGAATTGCCTACCAAGATAGTACAAATGAAAAGGGAATAAAACACTCATTTTTACAACTATCAAATCAAGAGATATAGTACCACTGATGCATAAGGAGAGATTAAAATGAATTCATCATATTTGTAAAATAATGTATCTTGCCTGATATGGAATCCAAAGCCAACAGATCATAATCTGAAACTACACCTACCTGCAGACAAAAAGAAGCAAAGGGTTCAAGAATATATCAATCTTATAAAGTTTAGAGAGCATGCTGCAGTAGAAGTTACATTAGTATCTAAAACATCTAACAAGCAATGATGGTAAAACAACGTCAGGGAAGCATCAGTACTACATGCATTCACTAGATATTTAGGCACCCAATAAATGTGGAAGTGGAGCCAGTAATATCACTACGCATCAGAAGATATAGCATCAAGAGTAACAAAGAAATATTGAGCGGCCAATGTAATCAAATTAGTGAATCAATACTGGAATGAACCACATCTGTGAATGTAATAATTCCATGAACAATCTTGCTAAGTTTTATGAAAACAAGGGATAATAATGATAATAATAACTTATATTTTCTCAATAGCGTAATTTGCTATTCACTCATTTAGATGCAAGGGAAAATCAAATCCTCACTCAAATGTCCAATAATAAATAATGAACCATCACTATGTTCCATAGGGAAGAAGCAAAATGCACAAACAATTGTTTAATTGTTTTATAGCACAGTGGCAGTCCATGTTCAAGAGAATTGTAGAGAATTGATAAAAATCTTGCAGGGACATGCAGATTGCTAACATCACTTTAGCAAGAAAATGTAGATTTTTGTGGACGTTTTAGTGTTTGGAAATTATTTCATTTAGAAAAGCCAAGATAAGTTTCAGGAAAGAAGAAATATTTTGATAGATAGAGGCATGAAATGTAAAGAAAAATGTTTCTTGTTATACACGCTTCCCTGTTAGTAAACCCTCTAACAAAGTTCGTCTATGTCTATGAACACCTCATCACCACTACCCGTGATTTCCATCATAAAATTCACGTTCCAACCTTTAAATTATATTACTGGCTCAACTGTAACAGGCTATATCAACAAAAAAGCACTGGGAAGGGAAAACATTGTAGCGAACCCAGTCCATCAACTATCACCAAGGATCCTAACACAATCAAAATGGTAGCTGTAGCATCAAAGAAGTCTTATTGAACCAAGTTATTCACGTTATTGTAGAAAATCAAAATGGGAAACCCAAAGCGGTATTATTGTAGAAAATCGGTAAACCATTATATTATTCACGTTAATTTTTCCAAAAAATAGTCGAACTTTACACTCCATCAACTCTTCTAAAAAATAGGACCTCATGTCAACATGCAAGTGGCGTTTGGAAAAAAAATATTAGCATCCAGGCTTTCTTGAGCATCTTTGGCTATTTCTAAAATTTGAGCATCCCCGGAGCATTATATTTCTCTCTCCTTTGAGCATCTCTTTTGGGTATCCCATTGAAGATGGTATAAAAGAGTCTGGACCTTCAGCAAGTCAATGTATTTTTAGACACCTTCAAATTTATCCGTGGGGGGAAGATTTGAAGTTTTGCTTATTCTATCCTTCAATTTCCGTCAATCATGTTTCACTATAGTCAATCATGTTTCACTATAGCTACTTTATACTCTACTTTTAAGGAGAAAATAGTATAGCCACAGTATGACACCTTTCCTCTAGATCTACATTCTTAAAAAAAAAGAATCATAAGAAATAAATTCTTCTTCAATCTGAGCAATTGCTCTGTCAAAGTTTTGTTCTCCTTAATTTTTATTTCACTTATTTTCAGGGAAAAAAAATAAATTCAAATAACTTAATAAGGTTTAAGGTGGATGAGCACACTGCACATATAAGTTAGGGGTTAGCAAGGGCTAATAAATTCAGGCTTCAGACTTCAGAGTTCAGGTGCTTGGAATTTTGTTAACAGTGATTTAAAATTCCACGAAAACACAAAAGACTACAAGTCTCATAATAAATTTCCCCAAACTAACAAACTTAAGCAAGTAAAAACAAAATAAAGTCCATAGAAAAGAGTCAGAATATCAATAAATTAGAAAGATTTTGAGAAACGTGTTTTCTACCAATTCCCAATCATCATTTATCACAGGAAACCCGGTAATTCTGTACTCCACGAGAGTTTCCAATGCTGCATATACATCAAACAAAATGTGTTACAAATTAGTGTCATGATAGAAGGCCATTAGCATATTATAAGAAAACTAACTCAAGATTCACCTTCATCCACTGTCGTTGAAGGTTTTACCACAACTAAATCCTCCTTCTTTGTCATAAAATCACCAACAGTATATAATCCATTTCTTGACTGCAAAAGAAATTAAATATCATCTTAGTTGTCGTAGTAATGGAAAATTTGGTTACATTTCAAAAGAAAACTGATTGAATCTCAGATGCTTAGTTACTAAATACAGGAGATTAGGGAATAGGCATAAGCAATTAAAAATGATAAAGGGAAAGATTTGCAATTAGTGATTTGGTGAGATGTGAAAGCATTATAATAAAAAGGCATTTATTCTGAAAGAAGTAAAATTCCCTAAAATAGGCGAAGCTATTTATTCAAAGGAAAGGATTATTACACGAAGCCTGATGTAAACACTATTGGAAAAAGGTATATTACTGCCTCCGGTAATTTTAGTATCTGCTTATAGGATAAAGATCGAGTTACTTTGAACTAATCTAAAGCTTTATATTCATTGTAATTTAAAACTGCGATTTTTAGACAAGATCCACGTATCAATTAATTTCAATGTAAATAGTGAGTGTCCCATATAACTGTAGAAAGTCCAAGCACCATCTAGTATCCACTATCAAGAACTTAATATCAGTGATCTTATTTTACTTTTAACAATCACATAGAGGCTCTTATGCCCATTCTAATGTTTCCGCTTATAGAACACCAACTCATTTGAAACCGGTAGCAAGCAAGAGAAACAGAATTTGGGAAGTAAGCCTGCATGTCATGCCACCCCAGGTTGGTTCAACCAAGATGAACAAAGTAAAATTCTGCTAGATCGTCAAATAAAATCATTAGTGCAAACTACTAAAATGAAGGGGGAAAATAATAGTCAAGTACTAATAAATGTTTCTCTTCTAATAACTTCAAATGCTAAAGATGTCTACCCATATTACAGCTTTGATAAATGCAATCTCCAACTCCTTGTCTTCACATTTTACATTTAGAATTATTGAAACCACATATTAGCAAAAACCACTCTTTAATAAAATTGCTCTGGGAAATAGCAGAGATGTTCATTAGCAGATTGCAGAGCCCAAGAACCCATAAGAATAATAACATCTAACCTTACCTCCCTCATCAAGACCCCTTTGGGCACATTCGATATTGATAGTGAATGACACCAAAAGACATGTACAGGATTCAAAATAAAATGCAGAGCAAAAGCTTTTACCATAGGAAGAGGAGTCTCTCTCATTAACTAGTTTAATAAAAGGGGGCACCCTTGCCAAACTCCAAAGCAAGGAAAATTATCATAATCTTTAGCCTAATCATCTTTGCTTCTTCTCTTTTACCCTTAATCACCCAAATAAATTAAACAAAACACTTCTTATCTTCTAGTTTGGTTAAAGAGCATAGCTAGTTATTTAACATGTCCAACTCGTTCCAAAATCACGTCTTTTTTTAATATATGAAAATAACTTTCTAACGTACATCAAAACTGGCCAAAAAATAGGTCTCAATTCACAAATTCTATCTTTAGGTAGCAATCAGACTTCCTTTTAATCCACTGCCTTTCTACAGAGGAGTGGCTACTGAGTACTGACTACGCCATCGAAGTTCAATCACAATATCACCATTTCACTTAAGATGATTCCACCCACCGATCCAACATACAATACATGTAAAACAACACACATATCAAAACCTTCTCATTAACATATTCTTCCATTTATCATGGTATCATAGCGAGTAATCGTTCTGGCTGACCCATTGTTTCAAGTTATGGACCTAACATCTCAGTGGGAGCACAGAAACCATCTTTATCTGTATTCTTCATAGTCTTGGACAAATTCTTACCCATTTCTTATGAAGCCTTGGCTAACTAGAAGTTAAGGCGACCTAAAAGGATGAATGATTACTCTACTTCACCTTTAACACCTCAATTTGAAAATAACAAGGCGATACAAAAAATATGATTAGCTTTCCCCTTCGATTCTGATGGACAACACCACTGGATGTGGATGAAGCAGCAACTACAAAATATTAGCCTATTACTCTGTTGCTATTCAAACATTCAATGACTAGCTTAATGAAAACGACATTTGCATGTCATAGAAGTAGGATTAAACAACTGCATTAAAATTTGAAAAGCACTAAAGAGCTATAATTCAAATCTATTGATGACTTGTAGTTTTATGGTTATCACAACAATTGTCTAATTCCTAATTATCATAGTCCTTACATTTTCCTTTTGTCACAACATCAAGAAACTGACCAAAAATTAATAATTCTGAGTATAATCATAGAAATACAAGTAGAGAGATTTGATTCCTCTATCTCCTCTTCCCCTCACTATTCCCAATCTCGAATCAAGACCTCCTTCCCCTTTCTCTTAAATATTTGTAGTCAACTAAACACATGTGCAATAAGCTATTTCCTAGGAATGTGAAACTCCAAAGGAAATTAACTTGCAAGCAAACAACCTCTAAAATAGTTTCTCCCTAGACCTTAAAGATTAATGAGGATGTCTAATAAAATACTTAAAAGTAAAAATGGTATATTAAAAAAATAACATTATTTCAATTGTATAATGATACTTAAAAAAGACGATTTTGCAAATAGTCAAAAAGGTGGAGGCAGTAGTTGAGCAGAGCTAGGTAGACAAATCAAAGGAAAATAAAAACAATTATTGTCATATTGCGATGTATATTAAATATTAAGGTATAAAGAATCAGAGTCAGATCGGACTAGTTTTACTTGCATTGTAGCTCACATTAGAAAAAAATTGTAGCTCCAACAGTTAACTCCCTCCATTCTAAGTGATACTCTCATTTCTCATTTTAGACAATACATTTGTTGTTCCCATCAAAAAACTTTTTTATTTTCATCTCGTAATTTTGATCATATTTAACTCTTATTTCTACATATTGGAAAAAGTTCTTATTTTTATATAAAACCTCAATA
Source organism: Amaranthus palmeri (assembly GCA_019776075.1). Taxonomy (NCBI): domain Eukaryota; kingdom Viridiplantae; phylum Streptophyta; class Magnoliopsida; order Caryophyllales; family Amaranthaceae; genus Amaranthus; species Amaranthus palmeri. Next base: position 503,348 of record JAAKBH010000008.1, read on the forward strand.
TTAATCATATCTATATCTATATCCATATCTATATCTATATCTATATCTATATCTATATATCTATATCTATATCTATATCTATATATTCTAATTTTATTTTATACATGCAATCACTACATATTCCTACTTACAATCAAAACTAATACTATATAAAACGTTTCCCCTATTTACCTTATCATTCCTCCAAACATTTCAAGTGGAACAACATTTAAGAAAAGAGGGGGTAGTATATATAATGATGCGACAAATCAAGCAATCCTACTGTAATTATGCGATTAAATTGAACCATTGGCGAATTGAGGGCATCTTTGCCAAATCAACTTGACTTTTTTTTCTTTTGGGGCGTATGATACGCAATTCATGAACTAGGAAAATGCAGGCCAATATTTCCCTCGTTTAAACCGGTTCAAGCTCTGCTAGCTCATGAAGCCATTTCCTCTAATCAATAAATGCATGCATGATCATTTTATCCCAAAAAAGCAATTGAATCTGAAAAGTTCATCACATTCCACAGATCTCACAACAGAAACAAAAGTGCACCCAAACTAACAACACAATATCCTAAAATTCAATCAATTCAGAACAAACAAAATCCACTAAATTAATCAAGCGAAAAAAAGTGCCAAAAAAGAAAAACAATAAAAATAAAAGAAAAAAGAATACAGACCGGATTAGAAGTACTCATAACAGTAGTGTTGCTATTAAAAGCGGCGGCTGAGAAACAACGGCGAAGACACAGGCTTCTGTCACCATTATTAGAGTGTTGGAAGGTTCTAGAAGAAGGAATCCCACGGCATAGCTGCAAACTTGGGATCTGACGAAATGGAGAGAGAAAATTCGGAAGTTCAGCAACAATCAATAATTTAGAATCCATTGATGATTTTGTAACCGAAAAAAGAGAAATTTCGCGAATCTGTAACAGATAATTTGGGAGGATGAAGAAGAAAGAGAAACAAATTATTTTTTATTATTATTTTATTTATTTATTATTTATTTATTTTCTCTCTCTAATAATCAATACTAGTATCTACAGTTAGAAAATTGTTAATTGATTTAAATAAATAAATAAAAGGAAAAAGGGAAAAGAAAAGTATATCTGTGATTTTTATGACGGAACGGTGGCGGGTGAACAAACGAAATTTTCAACAAATTCTCACATGTCGGCGCTAAAGTTGCGTTTGATTTTTGTTATTCGTTTTTTAGGGATTCTTTTATAGGAAAGCTACGTTGTATTATTATATGAAAATTTATTTTTAAAAATCCGATTTTTTCTTGTTTTCTTCTAAAAATTCAAAAATTTCTAATCAATAACCGTGATATTTGTTAATCTCATAAATAACCGTTATTTACTAAGACTTTTTCTTAAAAATCTCATTTTTCGATTATTTTTACAAAAATTGATTTTTTGCCTCCGTTTTCTTTTATAGTACATAGCTTCTTAGCTTACCTAAACAACCGGTTAATTTCGAATTTTTGAAAAAAGAGAATAGAAAAATTTACTTTTAAAAATTCGGTCATTTGCTTGTTCTTTTCTCTTTTAAAAATCCGACCTTTTACTTGTTCTCTTTCAAAAAATTATGAATTTTCAAATTTATCCGGTCACCGGTAAAAATGTTCAATAAAAGAAAACGGAGGCAAAATTTTTTTATAATATATATTTAATTTTTGATTATTTATGAATAGTTCAAACTTTGAAAGTGTATACTAGCAACACTAGGGCAATTTGTTTTCTCTGATATATATTAATTTGACAAACATAAAATGCCTTATTATTTCATAATTAAAATTTACAATTTAAAATAACATATTTATGCCAAAAACAACCTAATTAATTGATCACTTTCTCATTGCATTCTTTCTCCAATTTTTAATTTTTGATAATGACTACATCGCTCTTCTCATTTTCAATTCAATTCCATCAATCTTTTCTTTCGTGTTCTTTTCCTTCCATCTCCCTCTACTCTCCTTTTGATATTCTAATGAGGGAAAAATCATCCCTTTATTTTTCTTCCCACCTTTTTCTCCATTTACTTTCGTCTAAATAATGTTAAAGTATACAATCAAATAATTTAAGTATAAAATTGCGAAAATACTAAAAAAAAAAATACACAATATTATAATGTAAATTAAATTCATACTAAACTTATTCCCTTTCCAATATTTGTTTTAAAAAGTCAAAGTCCTTTTTTCATAGCCATTGACAAAAATGGAGGGAGTAACTTTGAACTACAATTGGAAAACCCAACTTAATCAACTATCTTTACAAAAATTTCCGACTAACAGTTAAAATCTGACCAAAAATTCAATACAAGCAAAAAAACATATTTGATACTCTAAACTAAGTGCGCTTGGTAGGAGCTAACTCATCAAACAAGGCCAAGTTGTCAGTATAAAAATGACTGCAACAAAAGCACAGCAAATTCCAGATCTTCCAAATTAGTTCTACACTAGTGATCGAATCGTTGAATCACAAGCAGACATAAATCATGTCAAACGACGTTGTAAATTGCAAAATGATGGAGCAACAGTGTACTCTAACGTAACTTGAAGAGCCTAAGATGATTCTCATCGACGATATCTGCACTTCAAGTTGAACCATTGTAGGTTATAAACCGCGCCATATCATCCAGACCAGCCTCTTTATAGCACTCAGCAACGCGATCCACAAACTCGTCCCAGTTACCCTCCACCGATGCCAAATCTAGCAAAAATGCAGCTTTATCCAACGCAATCTGCCAACATTAGTAATTTTGCGTTGTTGAATCAACCAAATGCACACAATTGTTTAAAAACGAAAGAGGGTAACAGTTATTAGACCTCAGCAAGTTCCCTTCCTTTGTTTAGCTCCTCTTCCTTTTCGTCTTCAGTCAACTTTTTCTTAACATAACAGATTTGTTCGTCCTTCCATTTTGCTATTTCAGAAATTTCCTGTCAGAGAAGCTTGCGTGTTAATCACAATTCGTCTTCTGCAAAAGAAGTCAAGGAACCAACTCAAACAAAAGCTTGAGCTAATGATTGAGGCCCCAAGCTATGAACTCAAACACGCCTCTTCACACGAGAGCCCTCCTCATACCTGATGCTAAATATTCCACTTTAAATGAGGGGTGATTGAGATTCGAACCCGTGACCTCTTGTCACGTCAGTTTCCGATACCATGTCAAGAAACCAACTCAACCAAAGTCTTAAGCTTATGGTTGAGGCCCTAAGATATATTATATACTCTTAACAAAAGACTCATAAATATGCAAAGAGGAATAAATTGCATACCTGGTATTTGTATCCCAAAGTCCACCAAGGTGATTTCAGCGCCCCCCTTGCAGCATCTTGTGCTTCTTGGTCTCGCCCAGCCCTATAAAATATAGTAAATTTTGTTTTAAAATTTCTGAAAAGAATTGCAAGATATGTGGTTTTACTACTTTATCTAATTTGTTTGAAGTATATAAGGGACTAAACAACTAACTTCAGCAAAATCTGAGCATTAAATGCAAAAGGCCGTCCAAAGCCAGGAAAGTGCTGCTTCTTTGCATAGAATTCTCCGGTTATCAAAGCTGTAACCTTGCACAAAAAGCAAAAATAAGTTTTGCGTTCTTACATGATGTCCTTTGAGCTATGAAGGTTCTTACATGATTCCCTTTCTCAAGATGTTGATTGATTTTGCGTTCTAAAACATCAGGAAACACACCAACCTGAGGGAAAATTCAACTATTAGGAGGTTGATTGTGTATGCCAAGAACATAAACCAAATTTTAGATCTTATAACCTTTCTTAAAAGATAGGTATCCAAGTTTGGTAGTTGTGACTCTGTAAAGCTCCCCTCTCTGTACAGTTTTCTAGCATTGTCTGAAACATGAAGTACCTCTCTGCTGCTATCCTTTGAGCTATTGACATCTTCTTCAACCAACAATCTCTGAATATACTGGTTAACCTGGCTTAATACAGCACACAATTTCATGTTTTATAATTTCATGATTTTCAATTATTGTCATTAAAACAAGATCATGCTTACTCCACTTACATTCTTGGCTAGTGGAAAAACACCATGCTTGTGGACTTCAACAACCGGCATTTCCGACCTAGAAGCAACGAAATATAATCACAGAGTTTTATTCAATGGAAAAGCAAATGAACAAGAGGAAGATAAAAGGCAAGCTAAAGTAATCACGAAATCTTACCCAGATGGTGCTGTTGGCCACCTTAGTAGTGAAATCATTACACCTAGCAATTAACATATGTTTTTGGAAAGCAATCAATTCAATTTCGCTGGCAAAGGAAAATGACCAATGATGAATTTATTATACCTGATTTATTTCTTGACAACGGTATTGCAAGGGGGAAAAGTCCATGCTTATCTCCAGGAGAAATAATAGAATCCCCTATGGAAATGCAGCAAGATTCAGATGATTTAGATAGACAGCAATATGACTAAAAAGAGGAGACCTTGAATACAGGATGTAATGTCTAAAAATTCGACATTTATATATTAAAAGCAAGTGAAATAAAGAACAATAATCGCAACATATCTACCTCTTCTCCGTAGCATATTCAGCAAATCTGGCAAAAGCTCAGGTTGACATGTCGCAGCTACATCTTTGATGAATGATATATGTTCTGTAAATCAAAGAAAATCCAGTTTATCCTTATTATTATTATATACGAGAGAAGAGCCTGGTGATGATGAACAAACAAATGGTCAAGTAATCTCCAATGAAAGCCAACATTGTTTGTTACAAATTACAATCAAGCAAGACGTAAATTCAAAACTTGAGATCTTCCAAGTAAATAGTAATACATCGTAATAGGCATTAGCGTCCAGCAATGATGAGTTCAAACTTCAAATTACAAATGCCCATGGCCACGCAAATGGCTAAACAATCTGTAGGGAGTCTCTTAGTAGATAAATTGAACACTAAGAGTGAAGTTCAACCCTTGTGTGACATGGGTTTGATTCTCACCGCTAACAAAATTAATTCACTCCCTTTCTCCCTTGTGTATAGGGATCCTCTACTCTACCCACGAATCAAAAAGAATGAAATTCGTCAATGTAAACCTTGGTTGTCCAATGGAGCATCCTCGATTCTAGTATCATGTTGCAAAATGCAAACGCAACATGTCTAATTGTCTATATTAGGAATAGGAGCATAGCCTTTTAAGCCAAGTTTTTTGAATGTCAAACAATGTCTTGTTCCAAATATCAACTTTAGGTAAAGGGAAAAATCATAATTGATTGAAAGGTGATACAATAATGTCTGATTCTATAAATAGAAATTTCAAGCCATATAAGATTGTTGACCATTTCAGCCATTTTTCAAGTTGATTTTAGCTCAAATGTATTCAATTCAGTTCAGTTCTAACTTCTAAAAAGTAAAAGGCAGTTCTAATAAGTATTACACATCAAGCATCATACTCACTAACCAAAAAGTTCTAATAAACTCAGTTCATGCGCATCAACAAAATTATCTGAACTGATAAAGATTACAGAAAACCCATTTTCATATCTATAATAAAGTAATCAACATCCTAAGAACTTGTATACTCAAGGAAGTTTATTGGAAGTAAGACTAAGCAGGGTTATGCATCAGATTAAGCAAATAACATAATAAAATGTCAAAATGGATATGAATGTCAAGTATAGAGTAACAAATTCGAGTTACAGGCAAAAATTAGCAAAATGCGAAGGGTTACCTGAAGATGAGGAAGAAAAACTACGGACAATGTTCGAAGTCGGAGTGAAAATGGTGGAGAATCGTCGTCGGTGGTTAGGTATTGCGCCGCCGATTCTCATATTTTGCGCCGGGAAAGTTTGGATACGAAAAAGGGCCGATGCAGACGAATTTGAGTTATAATTAGGATGTTTTTGTTTCCCCAACCTAAACTTCATTGTCATATACTCTTGTAGTTCCTCGTTTCATAATAGTTGCTATTGCTACCGTAAGGAAAATTGTCATTATTAGTAGCGAATATTATGGAACGGAAGAAGTATCAAATAGCGTTAATCATGACAAAAAAAATACAATGTTAGGAAAAAGAAAAAATATAGTCATCATTACACGAATCAAAATGGAAAATATAGCAAAACTTGTAGAATGGACGAATATTTAGACTTCGGATTGATTGTAAATAAGTTTTTTGCTAGAGGTAAATAACTTTTTAGTTGGCTTTATAGTTGACTATTTGGATTTTAAATTGATTAAAAAAATGTATGCTCGTATACTTAAGATTTTATATTGTATGCTCGTATACTTAAGATTTTATATTGTCCATTCAGTCTTTTTTATTTTTCATTATTTAATTTATCTTCTTATGTCATCAATCATCATCACATTTATCCTCATTATAAAATATACTTTCTCTGTTTTTCAATATTTTTTCTGCTTAGATTATTTTATTTTAGAGTGAAAATTTTGATTAAAATTTTTAACGCATATATAGACAATAAAATATGTTCATATGGAATCTCGTTAGAATCGTCTTAATATGAGGTACTTTTTAACTATACAGTCATATTTTTTTAACTAATGCATATTTAGAGATATAAAGCTTAAAATTTTACTTCATTAAAAAAAACAAACAACAAAAATAAAAAAAAGAATAGAGGAACTAATACTTTTTACCATTTTATTTTATTACTACTATTTGTTTGGGATGGTGGGATTAGGAAGTAACCATTTATGAATTCTTACTTAAAAAAACTATTTACGAATTTCGATGACAGATATCCTTATGAGAGACAGTCTATTAAAGAGACAACGTTAAAATAAAAAATTATATTTTTATTTTCTCTTTAATTTGGGTTAATTGGACTATATTATTCATCAATAATTCCTAATCAATAACCAATTTGTAAATCACTAAAAAAGACAAAAATTATAATAATAAAATAAACAAAATCAATACAAATAAATTAAAATCACAAAACTGTCAGCCTATCAAATTGTATCACATAAAAGTGAATTGTTAACTTTATAAATCACCGTTATTTACCAAGACTTTCTCTATTATTCATATATCTAACGCCGTAACGCGTCACTTAAAAGATTGTCTCTCACTACGATTTGTGTACCGAATCAAGTAAATATCTAGATTAGAGTGCCAAAATGAACGATCCACCGCCAAAACACTTGATCCAATACGGTTACACTGTAATTATTTTAGGAATACTGAGTACTGAGTTGTGACATCCGAGTCAGTGGACTGACTCAGCCTCACTGATTATTGAACAGCATATACACTCTTCTTCCATCTCATCTTCCACCATTTTCGAAATCGCAATGATGTCAATGGCGTCTCTCAATTCTCTCTCATTCCGTCCGCCATTTCTACCCATTCCTTCACCTAAGCTCAACCTCCATTCCTCTGTTCCACTTTCTCTCTCATATTCCTCTTCACATATCGCTTCGGTTGCTACTCAATCAATTTCCATCACCGGCATTGATGTTGGCCAAGATTTACCCTCGGATTACGACCAGTATTTACCAAAGAAAACTCTAGAAGATCGCCGGAGAGCAGGAATTCTTTTGCATCCTACCTCGTTGCCCGGACCTCACGGCATTGGCGATCTCGGTCAACAGGCTTTTCGTTTTATTGATTGGCTTCATGATTCTGGTTGCTCTCTTTGGCAGGTTTCTCTCTTTTTTAATTTTGAATTGAATTGCGGTGTTGCTTCTGTAATTGTTTGATTGTAGTTTGAATTTGATTGACAGGTTCTCCCATTGGTTCCTCCAGGTCGAAAAGCTAACGAAGAAGGCTCGCCGTACTCTGGCCAGGTTTGTCTTTTTTTTTTCTTTGTTTTAAAAATATTATTGTGCAAAATTTGTGGTGTGAAAATTTTCATACTACATTGAATTATGACAATGGGAGACCATCCGAAAACACATGACAATGGGAGAAAACACTCCAATCACTTATAACATACTATCTATAGTTAATCGACGTGTGACAAACCATCCCAACACCCCTAGGGAACCCTTGTAAACTTCAAATGTAGGATCAATTTGAGTAGAACACTATTTTTTCAGACCTACCATTCACTTTTTAAGGTTAAATTGAAATGGACTTTTTGTGAATTTCAAAGAGATGCCATCCCAAAATCATATGGCAATGAGAGCCTGGAGAACGGGTTCAAATGATTTATAAAAAGTGCACACTATATTTAATTTATCGATGTGGCGCAAACCTTTCCAACAATTTACGCTATTTTCATTCCGTTAGTTTATGCAAGAAAAAATGATTCAAATTTGGATTACTTGCTTTTGTTACAATTGTAATGTGTTAGTAGGAGTAAATTGTGGAAATATAAAAAAGAATAAGAATGTAACTTGAATGTTGGAAAGGTGGAGTGTTTGATAAATTATTTATTGGTATGTTAAATGATTATTGATGTTTGAAATGATATAAGTAATTAAAAGGGTCTAGTAAAAAAGGAGGGGTTATAATGATGGGGGAATAGATCTTGTATGGACTTGGTGTATTATAAATTAGTGTGCACCAACCTAGACAATACATTAAAAAAAATCAAAAAGATTTAGATCATATCAAATCAAATAAGACATGGATCTGTTTGATTCACTATAATTTTCAAATCATTCAAGAGTCATATTAGTGGTCAATATTGTGTCAAAGATCTTGACATCACATTGATCGACTTTAGTAATTAACGGGGAAAGTTTGACCTAGAGATCATAGCACATGTCAGTTGAACCAACGAGTAATTGGTCTCGATGGCAAGGAGTCCTTGGCCTCTGCGATGAGTATGGGCGCCAAAGATACCAAATGTGGCAGAGTGCAGCTTAGTATTGACGATTCGTTGGCATACTGAATGTTAGTATGGTGTTTTTTCATGTATTTTGTTGGCGGTTATCTCTTGATTTTATTCATTCAGTACCTATAATTTTTTTTCTCATATATACATTATTACTTATAATGTAGTTCAATTCAGCTCTAATGAGTTCAGTTCAATTCAGTAGTAATGCATTTAGTCAAATTCAATAGATGTCTGTGGCAGAGGACAAATTTTAAATGTTGAATAAAATTGGAATGTAGGATGCCAATTGTGGGAACACTCTTTTGATTTCTCTTGAAGAGCTTGTAAAGGATGGGTTATTGTACCCAGAAGAACTCCCAGAACCTTTGTAAGCCTCACTACACCGTTCTTGAATTTTTGGTCATTGTCCCTACTCCCTACAGTTTGTTGGCTATTCATTTTCCCTTTATCCTGCATTTTCTATTATATCAATGACATAAATTTCTTGTTGTAGAGTTGCAGATAAAGTAAATTTTGATACTGTTGCTCAAATTAAAGATCCTTTGATTGCAAAGGTAAATTTCTATGTGATGAGTTTTGTCAGATTTTTTTTCGCAAATGAATTTTATATATACCAGAATAGAAGAATACAAGATGGAAAAATTCCTAAAGTGAGAGGCAATTATGATCACTGCAAATCCAACTATTCAAAACAACATACATCACACACCCAAGACCAACAAAGCCCAGCTCCACATAAGATTATTCTCTCACCAACATATCACCCATAGGCCATAACATCATTTCCCCTACAAGTAATTCTAATTGACAATCATTCCAATAGGGCAAGCTTTACTATTAAAACAATATCATTTCTTTGCATCCAAGTTTACACGTCTTTTTGGTGTTGATACGTGCCACATCGTCAATTTCCTCCTTAAAATCTCTACTATAAAAAAGAAAATCAAAGACTTTGATTTTAACAACTATTACACAAAAAATAGATGGTTAATCGTCTAAGGAGCTTGCTCACATAGTTTGTAAGTCAAAATCAAATATGGTTTTCGCTTGCACACTTTACCTGTTGTCATTGCACCCACTAATTTGGCACGCGGATTGACTACGTTTCAAGCCATCAACGAAACTTGAGTCACTTTTCATATTACATTAAACATATTATATGATAACTCTATCCTGTTTTCATTACCATGAGTTTTTGCGGAACTCTATTTGTTAACAGCTCCTTATTTGCTAGGCTGCAGAGCGACTTATAAAGAGTGATGGAGAACTCAAAAGGCAGCTTCAAGATTTTCAAAGAGATCCTAATATATCTAGTGGGTTACTTTCTCTGATTTGCTCTCACTTTTGATTGCTGTTGTATACCGATTCACGAAAGAGTCATGGGCAAATGAATAGGCAGTTAATTTGAAAATTTATAACAAGCTACATGAGACCTTTATTTAAAATGTTTTCTGGAAGCAAAAAAACTTTTAACTTTTCCTTTTTATTTTTGGAAAGATATTGCCTTACATATGACAAAAAGTAAATTTTAGAATGTAAATTTATGGATTGCTTGATCATTTTACACTTAATAGGACACCATTTTTTGAATTAATAACAAAAACTAAATAGTTTATCATTAGTCAACACATTACAAAACATTTTGTTTTAGAACTTGGCATTAAAGAGAATAACTAGGTTAGACACGTAAAATGAGTATTAAGTATCGTGACCAAACTAGTATCCAAACATATCAACCCATCAAAAAATTTTCCTGAAATGATTTAAAAAAATTAGTAGATTCTAACAATCAGCGCCTCATGTGTTTATTAATTGTAGTATTTTCAAGTTCTTGAAGAACTTCAATGGAGGTTATACAATTCACAGGCGTTAAACAATAAATTGTGGATATAAATTTTCTGAAAATATTCATGGGGAATGAAAAATAATGTAGAGATGACAAAATCAATTATGCTAGTTAGTATTTTGCTGCACGGAAAAATTACACAAAAAAAAAAATTAAACTAGCCTACTTTTTATGGTTGATTCTATAAGAAAAAAAATGCACAAGTATGAATTACAATGTGAGTTCGATGTACAAGGCACAATGATCAAGGGTATAAGACAAACTTTTAGGTCAAGTTAGAAACACTCACTGTAAGTAATAATGTGGAAGATCAGAATAAGGGAAAATATATAATAAGAAGTGTAAAATTCCATTGCTACATACTAGATCCTCAAATTTCCTGGATAGATTTTACCTCTAAACTTTGAAAATTCCTTTTACATACCTTTGCTCTTCAAGTGCTCTTCCAAATACTGTTAGAGTATATAACATATCCTGGGGCCTCAACCATCAGATTAAGTTTTTGGTTGAGTTGGTTCCTTGACATGGTATTAGAGCCAACGTGACAAGAGGTCACAGTTTTGAATCTCAACCAACCCTCATTTAAGTGGAATGTTTAGCGTTAGGTACGAGGAGGACACTTCTAACTCAAAGAGCTCTCTTGTAAGGGTGCGTATTAGAGTATATATCTTATCCTGGGGCCTCAAGCCCTCAACTATCAACTTAAGCTTTTGGTTGAGTTGGTTCCTTGACAGATGCTTTATAAAATCTTGGCTATCAATAAAGCAACATTAACTGCAAAGTAATTTTCTCAAGAGTTCCAACTAATTTTGATGGGCTCTTTGTCCATGTTGCTGGCAACATAGAGTGAACTGCTCAAATCTCAATATTTCAATATTCCGTTGAAGAGTTTTCCTCTTCTATGCAGGCTGGCTTGAGGATGCAGCATATTTTGCTGCAATTGACAATGTGTGTAATACATTGACTTGGTATGAGTGGCCTGAGCCTTTAAAAAACCGCCACCTCTCTGCTCTAGTGAAAATTTATCAAAGCCAAAAGAACTTTGTAAGATTTAGCATGCCTATGCTCTTTTATTAGCGTGCATTTGATACTTCATTTAGGTATAAAGTACTCAAATTTTTAGTTGGACAGATTGACTTGTTCATCGCTCAGCAGTTTTTATTCCAAAGACAATGGAAAAAAGTTCGTAATTATGCGCAACTAAAGGGAATCAAGATCATGGGAGATATGCCAATCTATGTGGGCTATCACAGTGCAGACGTCTGGGCCAACAAAAAACAGTTTTTGCTGGTGAGTCAGATTTAAAACACAAATTTAGGCTCTATAGTATGATACTAAATCTTTACTTTAGCCTGTGATGTTGATATGTTGTTTTATGCAGAACAGGAAAGGCTTTCCTCTGTTAGTCAGTGGTGTTCCTCCTGATGCATTTAGTGAAACTGGTCAGTTGTGGGGCAGGTTGGTTACTGTTTGATCGGAATCTTTGTCATCTTAGTTCCTTGCAATGCCTTCTTCCTTTAATTTAATTTTTTTTTCCTTGTGGATTATTATGCTTCACTTATTGTTGTACAAACCGGGTGATACACGTTTAGCACTTTGAGTTTCACGTTAGGTTTAGAAAGTGTATATGAAGTTGATAGATTGCATAGGGCTTGAGGGAAGAGATAGACGTACAAAGAATAAATGATGAGTTTGAGGGTTGGATAGGCGTAGGGTTCTTTGAGAGAAGAGAAGGGTTGTTATTCTATATTATGGTTTGGGGCGTATGGATAAGGGACATTCACTGACATTGATTTCCATGGAGGGGAAAAAAGGGAAGGCTAGGTTTTCGTTTTTAAGTGTTTATGTATTTGAGATTGAAAGATAGATAGGATAAATAGCTCTTAGGGTTAGTTTGATACATAAACCCTTCACCACTGATGTACTTAATAAGTTTCCAAAAACATAAGTGAACTTAGGTAAGGGTCATTGTCATGGCTGACTATCTGCTCCCAATCTTAAAAAGAATAAAATGCAAGACAAATGCAAAGACTTAATGTCTCTAAGTTTTTTGAATAATTTGACTTGTTTCATATCACACGTGTGGACTATTTGTAATGCAACTTACTGAACTTAATAACAAGCATGTAATAAAAGGATACAAAATTTGAACTTTCTAATTTTAAGCTTCAACCGTTAGAATTCAAGAATATTTAAAATCGGCTATGAGTGATGCCACTGTGATAAGGTCCATCTTCAAAGTTCAAGTGCGTGTGTGGCGTAGCAATTTAGGCAGCTTTTAGTGGTTTAATCAGGATATCACACAAATTTACACAGAAAAAAAGTATTTGGCAAACTTGCGATTCAAGTAGCCTTTAGTGGTTTGGTAGTTGTTTGTAAAACGTTAATCAGTGTAACGTCATAAATTTGAGATTAGAATTTTTAAAAATAGCATGCTTTTCTCAATAAATATTTACTTATCTACCTATTTTGTAATGGATTTATTTTTGCAGTCAACAATTACCTATTCCATGGCATAGTTGCATAGAAGACTCATATAAACCCATACTACATCTCTTTAACGTTGAATTTGAAAAAGAAAATCAATTAATTTATTTTTGCATTATTAATTTTTATTAAAGTGATTGTATTATCTTTTAATTTATATTAGAAATTTATGTGCTTCTATTAAATTTTGTCAAATTACTATAAAACTCTAATTAATAAACTAGATTAAAAAATTTTAAATATAATAAATTCAAAAATAAATATCCAAAAGTAATTAAAATAAGGTAATATAAATTTTATGATCAAAACTACCATGACATCTACCTTTGTCGAACATTAATATCTAAGGCAACAAATTAGACAACTACAACTACTCACACCTACCTAGACAACAAACAACTGCGTTACGCGGAATAGGCCCCGAATCAATTTGAATCTTACTTAGGAATAGATGTGCAGTCCGAATTGTATATAAATCCCTTTGCACGCATACATATTAGTATTAGTTCCTTTTTTTCTCTACTTCAATGACCACTTCAAAAATAAGTGTTAATCTTTGAATCCACTCATCCAGTTGAACGTCCATTAGTAGGTGCCTATATCTTATCCTATGTCTTTTGACTTGCTTCTCAAGGATTTGAATTCACATTTCAAATTTGAATCCGAACTTAAACGCAAATTTCATTTAGTAGCCATGAGCAAAGGAGGGCAAAAACTTGGGACCCTAGATGGCTAATGGACTTATTTACCACATGAAGCTTTAACCTGGCCCAACTCTGCGCATTTCATCCTTTTCTGCAATTTGATGTGTTGGATTACACGCCTTGAAAAAGAATAACAAACTGTAAACATTTTAGTATATTATTTCCTAATCAATTGAAAACAAGAAAACATAAAATCATTTGAATCAAGCTACATTCGAATAAAACCATAAACAAAGCTTGAATAAGACTCTTTAATGGAAACACACGCATAACGGCATAAGTTAAGAATATTCAACAATATCAAAGCCTTAATCCCAAAATATTGAATTTTTCTCGACATGAACCAATGAGTTAATTTCAGTGGTCGTTTACTTGAACTCTTCGCCATCTATTTCGATTTTCTACCATCTTTATCTTTAAGTATAAATCCTTCATATTCTTTTTACTCTTGCGGGTCATCTTTGATATTTCTCTTCCGCTTTGCTATTCCCTTGAATTCTAACTTTCTATCTTTCTACCAGTTTAGCAATACCTCATCTTTGCATATTCTTAAATCATTTTGAAAAATTCTCTTTCATCTTCTCATTATTTGCAACTCTTGAGCCCTTATATTTTCGTTTTGAATTCTATCTCTTAGGGTATGTATTGAAGCATTCACATTTTTTCTATGATGCTTTTGAAAAGCTTAACATTCTAATCTTAGCGCTATTCTAATGGTCTTCCAATAAAGCCTTCCCTTTAGCTTTAGGGGCACACCTCAGTCAAAAAATATCTCACTAGTCACTTTATTTTTTCTATCCACGGTCCACACTTAATTCTATGGGTCACATCTTGTTTAATATCTCCAGTTTTCTACTTTGGAACATGGACCCAAGGTATTTAAAGCACATTTTAATGATCGACTTAGTGTTTATTAAACATAGCACATTTATAATGATGGACCATCAGTTACCATCCAACAGAAATAAGCTATACATTACTTGGCCAAGAGTGCATATAGGTTCAAAACAAAATGGCAAGATGATGATGGAAATTTGTCTTATCTTGTGTGTGATACATCTTAGGCATTGTTTCTGTTACTTGTTGCATGGTTCATAAATTTTTTGAATATGTTGTTCCTGTTTGGTTACTGGCACAATCTTGTTCCAACCTTGTCACTTCTGATGAGCTATCCCATGTATTCCTCCTTCAATGTTATATGTGATTTCTCTGGACTTCTGTAATATCTTCTAGTCATTTCACAATGTCAAAACAATAAGCTCGAGTTTTTCTTCTAGCCCATTATATGATTGGAAAGCTATGGAGAGAGAAGGATTTTCATGGTGGGTACGTCGAATTCGACGGGCGACAGATCTGTATGATGAGTTCAGGATAGATCATTTTCGTGGTTTTGCTGGTTTTTGGGCTGTTCCTTCAGGTATGTTATAACTTTTACGGATTCTATATTAAGTTCTAGAGATACAAATTCCAAAACCAATTTTAACAATGGCCTATTATTGATTTACAGAAGCAAGGATTGCAACAGTTGGTCGATGGAAGGTCAGTTTCACGAATTTACTTTGTAGAGTTCTAGCACCGAGTTTCATAACTGTTCAACTTATCTGCAATGATGTTTGATGACAGTAGGCTGGGCCTGGGAAATCACTGTTTGATGCAATCTTTAAGGCTGTTGGACAAATTGACATTGTTGCTGAAGACCTGGTATGCCAACTGAGATTTGAGAAATTGTATTTATTTTTTGTTGTTTTAGATTTGTTTGTAAATGGCTGTGCTAATTTTGCATGCTGTTCTGCAGTTTTGGTTTCCTTTATTTTTTATGCTGTCTTCTATTATCTAGTTTGTAAGCATTTAGATATGTGGACATCAACAAACAAAATAGTTCTCAGAAAATATGATCAGTGAGACCTAGGATTTTGAGATCTGAAGCTATTTTGAAGTCAAATTTCAATGAACTTTTTGAAGCTCCGGTGATTGGAATATCAAGAACAACGGAAAGTATGAACTTGAACAGAAATCTAGCACTAAGACAATACAAGTAGACGTAGTGATTAGTCAAAGCCAAAAAGAAGATTGTTTTAATGATTAACAACATTAGGTCTGAAGGACCCAATTCAAGGAGTATTAATCAACTCAATTCTGAAGGCATTAAGCTTACCTTATTCAACAAAGTATTTTTCTTACAAACTAAGCTGATACCTGTTTGTACAGAGGCTACAAGGTACGAGATAAAGCCCCAAGTAGCTTGTATTTTGGGCACTAGATTATGTTATTGAAAGGGTGGAGTGAGTTGAAAAATCTTACCGACTAAAAAAACAATCCCAATCACTTGTGCTATGACCTGGACAGGATTGTGAAAACTTCTGTTACCAGTCGGTGCTGGGCCTTGAAACTAAAAATTAATTCTTGGACGAGTTTCACTATCCTGCATTTATGTACAATCATGCTAAACACTACAGCTTCAACAGTTCAACTTGTAACTATAACATCTCTTTTCTTCTGAATCTATTCTAGCAGATTTTCTGCCGGTTGAAAGCTCTCAGCCTGTATGTCCATCTTAAAATGATGTGTAGTGTAGAATTTGTAGCTGACTATAGTTGATATTTCAAGGGACCAAGAACTTGTTGATTTCCGCCCTTGCTCCTTTAATGGTAACAACTTAGTCTATGACTCTACAACAGTGAGCCACCTCCTTAAACTCCATAGAAGCAGAAAATTTTGAGTTGGAAAAAGTAATGTGAGTACATGATAATTCCGCAACTAAATTGAATGCAGCACATTTTGTTCCAAAATAAATTTTCAAGTGTCTATAACCCATATTCATTTCTTGAGTGTTGAGTATGCCGCATCAAGGAACATAACTGTAAACTTGATCATGCTTTGGATATATGTGTCTACTCTGTTGTTTTTTCTTGTTAAATATTTTGGGCTGAGAAACAAAGAAGCACTAGAGTGTATCATCTTACCTAAGTTGTAATCTACATAATAACAGGGTGTTATCACAGAGGATGTAGTTCAGCTAAGGAAATCTATTGGAGCTCCTGGAATGGCTGTCCTGCAATTTGGTATTTTTGCCTTATGACCCCTGAATCGCTTTTGCTCTGCTCTCATCCTCCCTGCCCTGTTTCTCATTTTCATTATTGTGGAAGGGCTACCCTGTTTCATTGATGCTGATCAAAATGATGACTTAATAAGTATGCTTCGCTTAATGGTACAGGTTTTGGAAGCGATGCAGAAAACCCTCATCTGCCGCATAATCATGAAAGTAATCAAGTAGTATATACTGGCACTCATGATAATGACACGGTAAAGTTTGTGCTGCACTATACTGTGCAGTGGTGCATTTTTCTTCTTGTTTGACAAATGAACAAGTTTAAACACCAGTCTGGCTCAAAGATTTATAATAGTTATCTTTCCTGCATACTTCTGTTTGTATAAGAATTACAACTAATGCTTCCTATAGTCTTGTTTAATTTTTTGATGGATAAATTTGTGTTTGGTAGGTTGTAGGCTGGTGGGACAACCTGAAACAAGAAGAGAAACAACATGTAAGTTTTCTTCAGAACAATCTAGCGACCAGTACATGGGAATGAAATAGCTAATTTTCCTTGGGATTGTTTAATGTTTTCCTGTTGTGCTACGTTTCCTCTGCCCGTGCTTTAGTTCTTCCACCCGATTGTCGATGCAGGTTCAAAGGTACCTTTCCCTCAAGAAAGAAAATGATATATCTTGGGGACTCATTCAAGGTGCATTGTCTTCAGTAGCAAAAACAGCGATCATACCAATGCAAGATGTTCTTCAACTTGGGAGTTCTGCTAGGATGAATATTCCAGCTACTCAGGTAATCTTAATCAGTTCTCAACGAGATTCTTTTGTTTTCTCCCCAACAGTCGGTTTAGCTCATGTACTAGGAAATCCGATTTTTACTTCTCTTTCTAAGGTACTTTACGTTTTCTTATTCTTGGGGTTTTTACAGTTTGGGAACTGGAACTGGAGAATACCAGCTTCTATGAGTTTTGAAAGCTTGGATTCCGAGGCTGGAAAATTGCGAGATTTGTTGTCAATGTATGGCCGGTTGTAAAAGTTGCGGTTTGATGAGGTTTAGTACTTGTCTTCTGCAATTTTGCTGTAATTAACGCAGAAGATTATTCTGTTAAGCTTGTCGAAATGGTACTTAGTCTCGAAGCAAGCTTTTAGATTATTAGCTAATAAGAGTACTCGTTGCTCTTTAAAATAAATGAAATACATATCCTTAAGTAACGTTCGATACATAAGCTGCTGTAACATTTCCTTCAAAAAACATACAGTATTACAATTGTAGTGTTTTATCTATTTACTTCGTCCTATGACTCGTTTAATGATCTTTACACTTGAAGCATTGAAGAAATATTTGCGATTATAGGCTTTGGTTCCTCAACTCATTTCAATAGCTTTGATGCAGTCGAGTACAGTTGCCTTCTTCGACATTTCGGCCATTAGAGCTTCATGAACTGCTTTATTGTTCTTCAAGAGAGATCCTGCAAACAAAACCTGAACAAAGACATTGCTTGTTATTATCAGGCACTTCTTGTCAGAGTCGAGATAGAGGAGCTTAAACATACCGCCCATCTAGTGAGGTTCTGTTGCTGATCCTTGCTTAGTTGTGGTGTGCTCCTATTTAAAAATCTCTGTAATTGACAACAGAGGTATCATATAAGCCATTACAAAACACTTAATATAAATTTGCATAATGTTGCAATTTTAATGGGATAAATGTTCAAAATAGACCCGACGATTCGACATCTACCTAAGTTTGTAGTCGAATCCGACATCAAATACGAACTACATAGACCACCCACATAAGGGGTACAAATAAATGAAAGTACTATAGAAATGGGCAATAATATTTTCAACAAAAACATTGTGGAAAGGTTATTTTTCAAAATAATGACAGGTACTATAATTAATTGTAAAAACCCATATTTTTGACAAAATTTCTGTAAAAATTAAAATAATAAATTAAATTAAACAGACCTGAAGAGTGAAAAGATCTGCAGATTGACCAATAACCTTATCATATGACAGCCCTTCAGCCGCGAGCCCAGCCATTGACACAACCGCTAACCTGCGCAACAAACAGGCTCATTTACTAAGCTACAAAAATACTTGCAACTGATTCTAGAATGTTGTATGGGAAAATATCGCTATCAATTGTAAGTACAACTACAAATTCTATTTATATGAAGACATAAAGAGACAGGAAAAGCAAGGTTAAAATCGAACTTGCAAAAAAGATGATGAAAATTTGTCACTCGAAACTCAAATTGTTAATGGATTCAAGAACCATCAAAAAATGTATTGAAGGAAATTATACCTATCAAGTTCTTTGGAATCAAGCTGTCCACTGTATATAAGCTTCTCCAACTTGTCATTGATAAGGTTTACATGTTCTTTTCCGATGTCCAGAGAATAGTCCAAAATCGGAAAGCCAAGCAAGTAGGCAACTACAATGAACATCTGAACGTCAAATCACATTCGAACGAGAATTTTAAACTCGCTATGGAAGCAGAAAAAATGAGCTTTAGGCATGATACCATGATGATTGATGATTATTAAGTAATAGTAAAAGACGTGTTTGTTTATAACGACTGTATTTCGAACTTACCTAGAAAATGAGCAGCTTCATGCCTAGATATCCTCTCTTGATAATCAGGAAAAACCACTGAGAATCCGCTGATGGCTGCCTGGAGAAGTCTGCAACGGATTTGGTATAGAGCATAAGGTCTATGACTTTACATACATTTGTCGATAGGGACGACTGCTCTTAACAGAAGGCGATACAAATATGTATCGTAGATAATTCCTTACCCCGGTGAAATGCTCCCCACCGCCAAAACTATCAAAGATATGCTTCCTATCAGATATGGCGTGAAGAAGCCCCAGTCCTGAAAGGCATGATAATAAATCTCAGAAGTCGGAAACAATCAACACAACCAAAGTTTCTCAATCTTATATTTATTGAAGAAACTAATTACTAATCAATGAAACAAAAGAATTTCAAGTTTGGAATAACAAAAAATATGTCTTATTTCGATAGGGCCAAAGATTTATAGTTCTTTGGTTTTGGATTATAATGGATTTTAGTAAAATGACTCATTCAATCATGTGCACTTTTTATTTATGTGAAGTTGTAGATGATGTTTACTACCGAAGGTTAATCAGAAACAACCTCTATATACGCTTTAACGAGTCATATAATGGATCATGCCAAAATAGCTACTTGTTTATACTTAATCTATCTACAAAAGATCGTGAATCATGCAAAAACTCGAATCTTGCAACAGATTTGACAAGAAAATGAGCAGACTGTAAGCAATGAATCAGAGGATGCAACTAACCCCAGGAAGCTGGCCAGCAAGAACAGCCAAAAACCCTGTTGATCCAACCACTGTAGCAAGAAAAGCTGCCTGCATGACTGAAAATTATCAAGTTGATGAATGGTGTTGCACAAAGTACATTCAATTTTTTCTTAGAATGGCCTCCAATGGGCAATCACAGTATATTACAAGTGTACAAATAACCAATACAATATGCTAAAACTTAGAGCATGCTCGAAAAGTAGCCATTAAAAACAGACAATGTTTATTTATATCGAGTCTTTGAGTACTTTGGTCCATTGTATTCAAGTTAATTTCAATAACCAAAGATTTATGATTTGTTTTTTTGATTCGAGGGTAGGTTAGAGCATGCCTAGAAGATTATAACTTAATTTTCTAACAGAGAATACACGACATGTAGTTCTTTTAAACTTGTTAGAAATACTTCACATGTGAGGAAGATCTCACATTACTAAAATAGCGGGTTGTGGACTTATGTATAATGCTTGATGGGTAATTATCCTAATACCATATAGTTTTGGAAAAGAGTGAACCTCATCAAATGTGTATGCAAGACAACATTCATTACCCGTGGGTTTGTGGGCCTAAACCTACGGCCACGGGTGCCCCGTGGGTGTGCCATATGAGTGGGCCCACGGGGTGATTATGTAACAAATTGTCATGGCCTAACAAAACTAACTTTAGCTTGAAAATTTTGCTCCCAATTTCAAATTTGCATATGAACCAATTATTCCCTCCTCCTTCCATGGGCAGATAAGTTCTGTATATATTTGCCTCACAAATGAAGTAGTATACTCACATCATTTCTGACGCTTGGTATGGCAAGATTCTCTGCATTCTTGATTCCAAGAGTAGTCAGCTCTCTAAGTGAAGTCTGTATATAACAAGTGCACAGAATGAGTTTTCTTCAACCACTAATTAAGTTGAAGGTCTGCAATCTAAATGCAAACGCTAAACAACGGGCAGTCGGGCACTTACTGTACGACGAGAGACATATGGCTGAGAGCTCCACCTTTTCGCCCAACCAATCTCACTTAACTGATCAAGTGCTTCCTTGACAGCATCACCGTCTTTCTGCACCATAATACGGTTACATGATCCTCAGAATTCTAGAGCAAGAATCAATTTTTGCAATATAAATGTGAATTATAACAACATTCCATTATGATACTGCAAACTGTCACTTGATTGACTACTCTCTTTGCGAATCGTGAATAAAAAAAGCGAATTGCGATCAATTTTGGGCTATTTTAGAGTCATTTTGAGCGAATCTTGAATTCAAAAAGCAAATTAACTAGCGAATCATGTTACACTGATACCGTACAACAGAATTATATTGATGTACTCAAAGATTGAATAGAAAGCATATTACAACAACATTCCATTATCTCGATGTCATTAACTGGCTCCCCTGAAGAGTGGGGTTTGAGAGTTGGATATACGCAACCTTACACTTATCAGTAATACTCTTGTTAGTGATAAAAAAGAGGTTGTTTTCAGTGATCGTGGTAACAAACAACATATGCAATTTCATGTTTACATGTAAATAGAAAACACATTATGTACCCTATATAACACCCTCAAAAAGTACCTTTTCAAAATTTTTTGTAGGCAGAATATAATAATGAAGAGATAATTACACAGTTGTACATGAAAATCGTGTAAAGTTCATACTACAAGTAAGTTGCAAACACAAAAATAACCTAAATTTTTATTAAAATAGCTTGACAACATAAATTAAGCTTATGCGACAAGAAAAATATGAGCCTCTGGAGCATTCAATTTAACTAATAGATCTTGTAAATTTCAATAAATTCAGAAATCCCCAGAGAACTCAGAGAACAACCCAGATGGAGTAACGAATTATATTCAACTTTTCTTCAGTAATTCCCAGTTCCCAATCCCTAATTCCCAAATCCATTGATACATAAAATAAAGAAGCATAAAAGAGAAGAAATGGGTAAACCTTTTCAAGAGCTGATTGAAGAGGATTAAAATCAACGGTTGTCAAAGCATTAGCAGAAGTAGAAGAAGTGATAAGAGTAAGCCGTTTTTTCCAACGTGAAACGATGATGGGATTGAATTGATTGGTGATATCAACAAGCAGAAAGTTGCTACGATTAGGGTTTCTAACAAATGTCGCAGCAGCAATTGACATCCCTCCTCTTCCTCTCCTCAAATCTCACCTTTCAATCTGCAGAATTTCAGGTGTTGTTGGAGATAAGGTTTTGTTTTCCCGCCACCACCAACTGCTATAAATCACACAACCACTAGTCGTATGGTGATTGGTCTGGGACCCGCCTGAACTAGTGTTTGTAATAGAATTTAAGCGTATATGGATGACGCTATTTCGCTTTAGATGTTAATACTTAATAGTATTATATAGTTGAAAATACGATAATAACTCTCTTACAAATATACGAAAAATATAATGACTTACAAAAAGTTTAAATTTGACAAATCAAAGAAACTTTTTTAGACCCATTAAGGATCCTAAATCCATTAGATCCGGAAAGTCTGGGTCTGAAAATTTTAGACTCTTAGGGTCCGAATCCCAGTCTGAATCTCTAAAAATTAAAAGGGTTCGGTACGGGTCTGGCTGAACTCGCTCCATTCCCAGCCCATAACCATTCCTACTACTGACTTACATTCTTTGGGAGCAGTAGTATGTTCACATCCCTAATTTTTTTTTTTGAAATAGTTCACAACCCTATTAGTATCCTGACAGCAAATTAAGAAAAAATGTTGATTTAATTTAAAATTAGTATATTTACGGCGAATAATTAAAAAATTGAATTGTTAATATTCATTTTTTACAATTAGTTATAAATATTTTTTAGAATTGTTTTTACATATCTTAATTAATACTTTGTCCGTACTACTAAAATTGCTCAAGTATAGGTCGACGACAAATTAATATGAGTAGAGAATTAATAATGGTAAATTGGTAATCCCTTGCTATCAAGGATTATCCCACACTAATCCACCAAAATTGAATTTGTACATACCAAGTCTTGAAGGATTCTTTACCAATCAAAATAAGCATGCCCAAGGTTTGATTCAACTTGTTGGGTCTAAAATTCATTAACCATCACATCTCATGTAATACCATAACCAAAAGAATCAAACTCAAGTCACATTCTTTGAAAATTTTAAATGTACTTCAAAGGCACAAAGAGCATTCTGCAAATTAAGCGTAAGATGTAAAGTGCTTGAAGTTACCTAAAATAAATTAGATGTAACACATGGAGAATAGATAGAGACTCTACAATCGTTTAGTTTTTCTGCCACGTATAAGACAATAAAATCTTTGGCATAAATATCAGATTTCATAGATACTTTAAATAAAGAGGCATCACTTGTTAGCTTTGCTAGAATCTAGAATTTCTTAATTTGAGATGTTGAAGGAATGCCTAAAATGGCCTAAAGGACTATTCTACATCTAAAATTTATGTGTTTTTCTTTAAGAGCACTAGACTTTGTGCTTTTACTATGGAAAAACTAATTGACGTTTCATTAAAGGGACCATAAGCCTTTACTAGTTGTAGAGAGACTGTTGAACATGTTAGTATGGATTTCAAATTTTCAATACCTTTTTCAAGGACTTGAAGGGGCAAGAAATTCATCGTGGTAGACTATACTTTGCATAAATTGTTAGTTTACATGGGACTATAGATAAGGATTTGATATTGTGTCATGTACTCCTGTAGAATTAGCCCATATTAGAAGTTTCAGTTATGTCATCCACCGGATATTCTCCTTTTGAGTGTATCAATGACATAAATCCTTCAAAAGTTATTTTAAGTTTTTACTTTTAAGAATAACGAGTTGTTCCAGATAATAATAACGATATACTTTTAAAGAAAAAATAATGCAAAAATCAATTTTTTTATATTTAAGAATTAAGTGTAAGATGAAAGAAGACGATAAAATGAGAATTAAATTTAAAAATCTAGAATTTTCTTCACACCTAATTTCGATTGAAAATTTCTTTAATTTTCCAAAACCAAAAAAAAAAAATCTAAATCTTAGGGTGTGCTCAAATTAGTTTTCCCATATACAAAAATTACAAAACCCTAAATTGTGTTTCCGTCCCATCTAAAAACCTGAAAGACTGGTTTTAGTGGGTGTCGAGATCGTTCTACGTGGTCCATTTTACGCAACCATCTACCTTCTAGAATTCCTGAGTTTTCATCAATCTTAATTCCTTTCAATTCCGCCATTAAAGACTGAATCAAAACCTTCAAGAAATCACCTTTTAAGAGATTCATCTATAAGTTTGCAATGGTTGGTTATATTTCCTTTCTTCCCCCATTTAATTGTTTTCAGAATTTAATGAAATTCGTTTAATAATTTTCTCTTTGAGTTGATGATTTGCAGCTATTCATGTTCTTTTGATGTTGATTTAATGATTTGCTTTGTTGCAGGCTGCAAAAATAATTGCCCAGCTTGTGGTGGTAGGGTCTGGGATGCTAATTAGGGCTTTTGCTCAAGCTTATCGGCAAGCTCTTGCTAGTATGTTTCTTCACATCTTTGTCATCAATTATTTGTATTTTATATGATCGATTGAATATTCAGACATATTGATTTCTAACCGTGCGACCTGATAGTTTAGAGATTAATATGATTGAGAACCTTAATCTTGGTTACTTTAATAGTTTATAGCGCGTATTTGTTCCGCTAGGGTGTAACTTATTTGCTTACTTATCGACTTGTGCCGCGATTCGGCTGCAGTTAAGACTTTAGAGCATAAGATATGTGAGTTCTCTGTTTTATAGAACAAAACTATAGGTTTTTTCAGCTGTGTTGACTCTGTTGTTGAGGATATGATGTTGTCTCTTGCCACAAGATCATGTATTCCATGGATTCAGATGGGATGAGTATGAATTATGAACTTTTGGCTGTGGTGATTCAAGGGATGAATTCTCTGTGAGTTCTGTAGGGGTCATTTATGGTTTCTTTTAGTTTGTAGAATGAAGACGTAGAGAGGTGAGGATATGCAAGCAGAGAAGTCGGGTTTAAAGATGAGGTGATGATTGAGGGTAAATTGTACGGTGTCTTACTTATACTTCTCATAATGTAATGGATAGTTCTTGTGCTTTGCACTCTGTGGCCCTCATATACACACTTTTAAATTCCTATTATATTTTCTATCTACGATAGCCCCTTTATGAGTGTCGTTTGCCTTCAAAGTCCTTCATTGTAAAAATTATCTATTCACATTCATAGGTCTCTAGTTAACATGCTCTCTATATTTTGGATCGACCAATTTTGAGGTTCCTCCAACTTTTCTTCCTCCCTTCAAAAGGCGATAATTTTGTTTTCTTATGTGTTGATGTATATGTTTTTGTATAACAATTGAGAGAAGAATAAATAAAGAGGAGATAAATGTAAACTAACCTAGTTATTAAAAGCAATGATGTAAACATGATTCATAATCTTTTTGA
Organism: Amaranthus palmeri; assembly: GCA_019776075.1. Lineage (NCBI taxonomy): Eukaryota > Viridiplantae > Streptophyta > Magnoliopsida > Caryophyllales > Amaranthaceae > Amaranthus > Amaranthus palmeri. The sequence goes on from JAAKBH010000008.1 coordinate 528,967, forward strand.
AGACAATTGACCTTGCGTGTTATGTTAAATTGACTTTGTACTTGGCGGAATGTACTAGGTATGTGTTAGAAGATGATGCTTATAAGGTTTATAGAATACATTTTGGAGCCGTTGTATGTATTTTATGTGGCTAATATGGAACCTTACTGGTTAGCATTTCCAAGAGGGTACTGTAAATCTAATTTCCATGTTGCTTAATATCCCAAACAATCTAATATGTACGAGTTTATTTCCTTTTGTCAAGCCATTGGGTACTGTAAATCTGGGGCTTATTGTTAATATGTGCAAGCCCTACGTATTTGGCCAAGCTTTGTTGCATTTAAGTAATGATTTTGATGTTGTTATTTTATTCAAAGAGATGCTAAGGCTCTAGGTGAGCAATCAAAGTTGTTAGAGGTTATTTACAAGGGTTGTTGCAAACTCTAGATTTAAATATCATATATTAAAAGGCTAGTTTACCACTAAATAATAACTAAGTAAACAAAATATATTGAACACTAGGATGATTGGGGATTTTACTTTATTCCATTTTTATTATCATTATATAAGAACACAGACCCGGTTATATGTCCAAATAATGATCAAGGCCCCACTCGTAGATGATTGTAAATATTGTTTCATGAGCGTTGAATTGGTAATGGTGTTGGAAGTGGGTTTTATTGTTTATAGTGTACCTTGTTGACTAGAACATGAACGTCTAATACAATTTGTTCATTTACACTGTAAGTGTAAAATAAGGGTTAAAGGGTCACTAATACCTTGATCTGGACCTTTGAATTTTTTCTTGGACCCGAATCCTGACCTATAGGGTAAAAAACAGTCCTGGACCCATAAAATAGAGTAGGGTAGAGTAGAGCCTCAGACCCTTATCCATTCCTAGTTGTCATATGCTCACGTTAATCTCAAATTTTAATGTTATTCGTCATTTTTTCTAGATTACCATTGGAATATCTTTTACTCCATGTGACTCTTCTAAGCTCCTTAAAGTTTTAATCTTTCACTTTTCCAGATGGTGCATTTTAGGACCTTTTTCT